>VXAC01004554.1:188516-472036 GCA_013399225.1 Rhipidura dahli | reverse complement strand
AGTGGAAACCTTCCAACCTTCCTATTGCTTCTTGAACCCCAGGTCACAAAATTTTCCTAAATATTTTCACTTCTATTTAATTGAGTGGAAAAATAGAAGAGATATTACAGGTCTTTTTGTCTGACTGCTACACTGCTCTATTAGGCAGAACTGGGGTAAGTTTATTGCTTTAATTTTGCTGATATACCGAGAGAAGAACACATTTCATATCAAAACTAATCAGCAGCTCATAAGAGTTTTAAGCCAGTAGGAGGGCCCCTCTCCCTTACACTTCAGTAATTACCCATGCACTTGAGTTTATACACGTTCAGCAGAGTGAAGATTGGTATTAGGTATTTTGTTGACTAAAAATCTATAAAACTTATATAAAATAATATTTGGATAAATCCTACATTTTCAACTACAGTGTTTAACAATATTTTTTTGCAAGAAATTTAGTTAGTTTCTATGCTCCTCTCTAGCAATTTTTATGGAAACGTGGGTTACCTACTGTGGATAATATTCTACAATAGCAGGTAGTTTTTCATTTCAAGGCAGGTACCATTTTGATTTCAGTCCTGGTGAAATATACAATTTGAATCTGAAGCAGGAATTGTGTATAAACTCCAGAAGAACCTGTTCTAGGGAAGAGAACAGAGACCAAACCAAGCAATATTTTACAATGGAGGTTTCTTTTTGTTTCTATGAGAATGAATGCAGAATCTAGCAAATGTCAAAGTTTTTATTTTGAAAAAAAGTACATGGAGTGTATAATATTTTCCACTTATTTTGCAATACCATGGTAATTATGGTTTGTCTACAAAAGTCTGAGAGAAAATTCAGGTAAGAAAGAAAGGTTAGAGTCAGTCTAACTAAGGAATGCTGTGAATTAAAACCAGTTTGGTTTGTTGTTTTTTTTTTTTTTTTTTTTCATTTTAAAAATTTACAACATCTTCCCCAAAAANGTTTGTTTTTTTGTTTTTTTTTTTTTTTTTTTTTTTTGACATTTAAACATTATACAAACTCTTCCCTAAAATATTTCTGATTTAGGATTCAAGGACATCAGATTTTACATTATAAAAAGCAATTCTGTCACTTTTAAACATGAAAATAATTTTTATGCTGAGTTTAGTAGCAGTTCACAGTATTCAGTAACAATTACACAGGTAGTGGAATGAGTCCATAACACTTTCTAAATAGACTTTATAAAGAAGTACAAATTTCAGTTTTAATGTACTTTAAAATCATTTGTTAATCACAGAATAAGATACAAACAGACACCAAAGAGAGAATTAACACCACAGCTCATACCTCACCTATACAAATCAATAGTCTTTGGACTTTGAGGTGGATAAAACAGAATTTCACATCACAAAAGACATTTTCAGTTTGAATGTGTATTATGTAAAACATGATTTATTTAAATGTCTAATGTAAAACCTATCATTATACAACATAACATTTTTCACACTTAACCAATTTTTTGCAGCCATGCCCGGAGTAATATTTGCTTGCAAGAAACCCTCACCAGTGTCAGCAGGACTAAAGATCAGGTAAGACACTGTGCAGTGTAGGAAGGGAAGAAACAGCACACACATTTTGAAAATGATACCTGTGGAAGTCATTTTAAAGTACAACTTACAGTGAGTTAACAGTGTCACCAGTAAAAATTATGTAAATAATTGCTCTTTTTAAAAATGAAAGTTGGGCTTTCTTGGGCAAGTGTTAACTGTACACTGAGTAACAAATGCAGTATAACACACTATTTTTCACTATGTATTCTGTTTTGAATAACTGGAGGAGATCACAATTATTATTGACTGATCTGATACAGTAACAGCAAAACACCCCAGTACCAAACATGAACACCACAGATTTTAGAGGAGTTGCTTTGGAAACAAGCCTGGATAAAGGACATGATTCATGATACAAACTCCATTCCCAGTATTTGCATCCTTGTTATTACTCCTTCTTGCAGTAAGCGATGAACACCTGTCATCAGTGTATCTAACGAGTATTTGCAAATTAACATATTACAGTTGTGCCTCTGACTAAAGGTCATGCATGTAGTCACAGAAATTTATGACATTTTGTGAAAACACATCTTAAAATGCATCATTTCTAACCAATCCATTCAAAGGACACCAGTGATTTCTCTCAGTCTGTAACTTCCTTTTAGCTGAGCTGAAGTTGGAAAGGAGGAGCTGAAACATTTGGTGAAAAGCCAGCTAACTGCACTTCACCACATTTTGCTTTCAGTTTTTCAGAGATACTTTTCTGTCTACTGTCCTGTGTCAAGCTGGAATTGAATTGCATCAAATAATATTTACACTGCTCTCTGTGGCTTGTCTCAGACAAAATCCTTTCTAAGTCTTTGGAGCTCAAATCTGTTCTGTCCTCTGCTGTTTCAGAGGTCTGGGGTTTGTTTGGATAATTATAATTATTTTTTTTGTTTCTCTCATAACTGAAAGACTATATGAAAAATTTGTAAGTGGATATTGTCTGTGTCCAGACTATCCACCCACAGAATTTTGTTGACACTATTACAGGGATAAGGAAATGAACACTTAGTTTGTCACTGGCATAAAGTGAACTTTATCTACCTTTATTTTTTAGAATCTATTTTAATAAAAAAAGAAATAAAAAATAAAACAGCAATAAAAAGGCAGATAGATGGTTTTTGTTATCCAGCAGAAAGCTGGAATAGGTCAAGCATCTGCCAACAGTAGAAGAGAAGATAAAAAGTGTTCTCTTTGAGAATGGTAGCTCTGTTGGTGACCTTCTATCCTTCACATTAGCTGTGAAAGAACAGAAAGGTGTTGAACACAATGAACAGGAACATAAAAGGTAGTATAAAAAATACCATTTGTTTGTCTGCTTGGTTCTTTTGCACATCTGTGAAAATGTTCAAGTGCAATATCACCTGTCAAAATACATTTGCATCAGTGTTAATGGAGGCCACGTTGTTGACACTGCAGCATTGCATGTATTATTCTTTGAATCACATGATACAAAATAACCTAGAGGTTGAAATCATTGGGGGCTTTTTTTGCCGTTGTTTGCTGGTGAATATTTAAATTAATCATTTGACTTTTTAAATTTCAAAGCAGACCTTTATACTGAAATAATTAGTTGTACCTACTGCCAGATTCATGTTACCAAAGAAAATGAGTATTTAAAATAATTACCAAAATTCTCCTTAACTGAGTTGCTACAACTTGTCTGATTCATTTTAACCTTCTCTGAATCTTGAGATTTCCTAGAAATGCTAAATGATTAATCACAAGTTACTTTGACTATTTGAAACTCTTTCAATCAAGACAATTTTCAGGTATTTTTTATTCTTAGAAACAATATCAGAAAATGTAGTGGTCACAAATTATCACTGATGGCAGAGTTAACGATGAAATTTTCAGGTTCTGAATACCTGAATTCTTGTTTCCCTTGGAAAAAAATGCAGCATGTTAATAGTATTTTAAATATTCATAAAACCACATCTCATCATATTCTTAATTCCTGTGAGCTGCTAAAGCATATATCTTAATTTCACTGTAAATTGTTTCTAGGGCAATGTTGCAGGGTTGTTAAAGAAATGCAAAAATTAAAATGAAAGAGGAAACCCTAAGTGTAATTGACAGTAATCTAGTGCTATGATGAAAACCATCGTTGTTATGCAAAACTTGAACAAAACAGTATTGCTACTATTTTATAGAGTCTACAATCACTTTTTTCTTTCAAAGATAGCTCTGCTATAAATAAGACATCTGACAAATACCAGTGCAAGGCAGATCCTCAGAAGAGATCTTGTATGCTGGAAGACCACCAAATACCTCCTAACTACAAAATGACTGCTGACAGTCAAAGGTTCCCACAGAACAAGCATTTGCAGTAAGTTAACCAAAATATCAGTGTTTTTCAAAATCCCACATTTCCTGTGTAATGATGCATGGACTGGCAGACATCCCAGGAGAATAATTTATCCTAGGTGTTCCCTTTTTATTTGTATAATAGAAAACAATGATTGACTGATATAAAATGTTCTCTAATCTGTAATTTTATTTTTTGCAGCCTTCATGATTTTTGTTTCTCTCTGAAGGTGCATTAAATGCCAGCTTTGCTCCAACTTTGCTGAGTCTTTCTCAGGGTGATGTGTATCAGGTATCACTCTCTCCATGTTGGTGTCTACACACTAGAGACTTCTCACCTTTCCTTAGGGTGTTCAAAATAAGTTGAGTTCCAAGCTGGCAGCAAAATGCCAAACTAGTGAAAACGAGCATTCAGAACAATCCTTGAAGAAATAGAGATGTTTGATTAATTGGGTTGATCCTTACGTAAACTGGGCATTAGTGAAAATTGGCAGCTTGGGCTTCCTTCAAGCAGTCAATGGAGAGAAAGACTTTTCCTGTGAACAACTTTTAGTGTCTAAGGTGAAGGAGTGAAATACCTCTGCAAGTGTCTAAATAAGCAGCTCTTAATGATTAATTTGATTTCTAAATTTTCTAGGGCTAAGTCAAGTCATAATAATTCCTCCGCTGCTCACAGAAGAAACTATTTTAGGAAAAATCCATTATTAGTAATAAGGCAACAAGCAGTAAATCCATTATATCTTGTGGTCCAGACTCTTCAAATTCCTTAGATTTTCTGCATTTTTACAGAGATGTTAGGAACTCAATAGCAAGTAGTAACACCACCAAATCATCCTCAGAAATATTTAATGAGGTGATCAGGTTGGATAGCAGGTTGTGAGTGAGATAATCTAATACAAGACAAATGAGAATCCAAATTTTATGTGTGCCCAGGCTTTACACTCCACAAGTGTGTTTACTTTATTGATGAAACTCTTGCAAAGTTCATATATAGACTTAAACCTTATATTAAACTCTCAGGAATTCTGATTGTGCTTTTGATTATTTCTCTGGACTGAGATTTGCTGCACTTCTGTGACATCATTAATTGAAATATTTGTAATTTAATGAGCTATGCTACATAGAAAATTAACGTGCTGGGTTTTGGTGTTAAAAGCCTTCTTAAATTTAAAAAGCAAAACAAACAAACAAGCCAACAAAGATACCCCCAAAAATCCCAAACTGCCAAAACAAGACCACAACCATAATTAAAGAAAAAATGCCAATATTTAATGTTTAGTGTTTAGAGGATCACAAGTTTTACCATCCTGGACTTCTAACGACTTAATAGCAACACCTACTAAAAACTCAATCATATCAGATTGCAGTTTCTGCTGACTAGATGGGAATTTTCTACTCTGTTGAACCAAAGCTTTACACTTTCATTAGCTCACATTCTCTGTCATGACACCAGTGCCCTCTCATCAGATCGAAGGCTGAGCTGAGTGGTACCGACAGTCAGAGGCAGATAAAAGGAAACTGATGAAAGTGCTAAATGTTTGCCTTCTGGGTAAAAGCTGCATGTGGCTTTGTTGTGCACTGATTTCCTTTATCTTGCTCCAAGAAATCGGAGTATGTCTTGCGTTCAATGTATATATACTAATAACTTCAATTCAAACCAAATTTGATTTTTGATTTGTTTTGCTTTAAAATTTAATCACTTTCTTTCACAGAAATCAACCAGAATTATGAATTTAAAAGATTAAATGTGGAAACCATAACTATGTAATTGAATTCTGTTCCACAGTCAGTCAAACATTATTCCCTGAAATTTGTAAGAATCATTTGATTTCTTAACAAGCAAGGAGCTTGATCAGGTGATTCTGGAAGATATTTATTTTAATCACATTTGAATTTATAACTTATCTGTGTTTCTGAAAATTGGTTCAGTCTCAAAACTGACCTGAATGAACTGGAAAATTATATCTGAGGATATCAACAATTTGAATAATTGTTTCTATGTGAATCCTACTGCAAGAATCAAAAAAGTCAAAGTACTATAATCTGCACTGGTCTGATCTGAGAGATTCACAGTTGAAATCCCCATTTCGTCTGCAGATGCATAAGTATTAGAAATCCTCTCAGTAATCCACTTCTTGTTAAAACTAAAGCTTCAATTTGATCACAAAACCAGATAAGTATATAAAAAATGATCACGTAATATAATCATAACATATAAACCTCTGAGTAATTTTGTAAATCTGAAAACAAAAGTTATTCTGATTCATTGAAATATACTAAAAATCTGTCAGACTGTAAAATTCATCAAGGCCATAAAAATTTCTCTTTCTGGTAATAGCTAAATAGAAAAAAATACTGCAAAGCATCTTAATATTGGAATAATCTATGATAGGAAAATATAAATTCAATGCATTATAAAATATAGCATAAAAGATTATGATTATAATATTTTTGGACAAAAATAACTGCTATTTGTTCAATATATCAATATTCAGTGTTCCCCTAATCAAAATTTTTAGGGTAATATCCTGCTTTCAGAATAATATTTAAAATATAAGTAATGGAAACAACTATTAACAAACAACGCACAATACTAACAGATATCGGCCGTTTTAGGTTTCTTTTTCTTGTTTTAGTCTTTTACACATAGCTATTCTGAGCTGAATACAAGTCAAACAGGAAGATGTGAGGGCAAGAATTCAACCTGACAAATTATTCTCAGCTTTGAAATCTCTTGGAGATACACACATTCACAGCAGGAACATGTCAAGCTAGCAGAGTTTTGAGAACAATTTCAGAGAGCCAGACTTGAGAGTTACTTCTCAACTGCAGAGTGGTGGTCATGGCACAGACCTGGCATAGAAAAAACTGTCTAATCAGAGTTTTCCTATTGCTGGCTACCATCTGTGTACAAATATGCAACTTCAGACATTTTAATACAGTTGAATATCCATTTTTTAAAATTTTGTTTTTAATAAATAATGTCAAATTAAATTGAAATGAAAGACAAGTAATTTTTTATAGTTATGTGCATAGTATTTTCTGCTGATGTGTGATGTTGATATTTCAGAAACTTACCAAACCACTGCTGTAATTTTGATTAAGCTTCTCTACAGGTTCCCTGAATTCTCTGTGCATGCAGAAACAAGACCTTGGTTCTTAACATAAAGGTTTTTGAATCTTGTGAAACATTGTATCTATATCACAGAAAATAAAAGGACATTGCCATTTCAAGCACTATTCAAGTTGTATTCTATTCTCTTACCTGATAATGTGATGCAGAATATGAGAAAAATCCAGATAGCTCCAAGAGACAACAGACAAGTTTTAGGTAACATTTTTAGAATGTAGAGTTAATGTCATTTCTATCAGTTTCTGAAACTCTCCAAAATGATCTCACTTGCCTAAGCAGAGGAGATTCACCTGTAACATTTTCATCTGACTTAATATACTTGTAAGATTATGCATTTCTTCATATTGCTATACATGTTACTTTGTTGACTTTTTCTTATGAGTTTACTTTTCCAATTACAGTATTCAGACAAAAATAGTTGCTTTAGGAAAATTCAGAATATTGACAGAGCATACGAACAAGTGCATTTTTTATTAATTCTGTCAGGAATCTTATAAAGTTATTTGCAAAATGAATAACTTTAAATGTATTAAATTCTAAATGCCCCCAGTAAGATTCGTATTCTATAGTAAAAAAATACACATAGGTAATGAGTGCAAAAGAAACAAGTCTCATTCTGTCATTGATACTCTGAATATATTATGCTGATTAACAGTGGTCTTTATATCCCCATTATACCCATTACATTTTTTTAAAACAAAAATTAATAGCTGAAATACTCTAAAAAACTAATGCCCAAATCTAACCATTGCTCAAGTGCTTTTTAAAAAGCCTCTGATAAAAAATATTTGTGAGACTGGACGTCCTTTGCCCTAATTTTGTAATGTTTTGTTTCACTATAGTAATTTCATTCACTGGTGTCTCTGGTTTTCCTCATCCCTTGAACTTTTTAGCATTTAATCAGGCAAATGCTAGCTTAGAGTATGTTCAAATTGCTTAGTTCTACATTTAAATCTGAAGTTTGAAAGGAACAAGGCTGATTATCTTTTCTCTCCATACATAGCCCTGAGACTGAGCAAGTTGTCTCTTTACCTCTTAATCTTCAATTCAAATGCCTGGAAATAGGAGGTTAGACAGAAGTGGGAAAAAAGGGAAGTGATGTAGATCTAACACTTGGCAAGCTCTTCACTTCAAACTTGGCCATAAAATCACAAAGGAAAACAAAGCCACCCACAATTTTCAAGGTTCTACCACCTTCGAAATGTAAGTATTTTTGTTTCTTCTTGAATTTTGACATCAGAGCGATTGTTCTTTCCCAAGGTTCACAATAACCCTTGAGCCATCAAACTGCATATTTCACTGAAGTGCAGCCATCTTGAATATACTGTAGCCCAGGGATGTCAATAAAATGAACGTAAGATACTGCATTTACTCTATTTCATGTGAAAATGTTTTTAAAACAAGTCTATTTCAGAAGAATGGTTCTTCGTTCACTTTGGGCATTAAGAAATTAACTCACATGCCATTTTATGTTTTTTGCAAAGGGTAAAATCTAATGTCACTGTGTGCGTGAGTGCTGTAAATGCTGCCATTTTTCCAAACTTGATATTATTAATCGGGGCTGTCAAGTTTAGGTCAAGCGTTTATACACATTGTGCCTCAGTACTTCCAGTGTTTCAAACATATCTGTCATGCACAGCAAATGCACAGTGCAGCACAATCTATGGCACTGAGAAGCAAACATGAAATCCTTTAGCAGAAATGAGCCAATACTTTTACCTCATTTATCTGACCTGCCACCATTTTTAATAACAATTTCATTTATTTGACAGCTGCATACAATTTCTAAATAAGCAATTTCCTTGAATTTGCTGGTTTGCAACATTGTTTTAAATTGTCTTCTTTGTTGTTGTTGTTTTCCTTTTCCTTTTTTTTTTTTGTTTTAACACCTTTTATGTTGTTCAGAGACAGGGGAGAGAAGAACCATGCTGTTAAGTATAGAGCTGTATTTTTAAAAGAAAATATATTTTAAAATGTACACGATCTTTAATGTTAAATTAAAAATATTGCTGGAATGGTGTTACGTTAGCCTACAGGCATATGTGATTTCAGCATTTAATTAACTCTGGAGTCCTCCTGTAAATGGGGCTTATGTGTCTCTGTAAAGTTCAAGGCAGCCAGGCTGAATCCGTAGAATAAAACTGCTTGGAGGAGCTGATGTCCTGGAGAAGTAAGTCTGCCCTATCTGAGGCAGACAGACTTTATCACATGGCTACATGTACTAAATTAAGAAGTGGGGAAGTTCACCCAAAGTGCACAGATTAAAATTTTCAATAGGCCTAAAAATGACTCTAAGGCATGAATGAGCCTGTCACTTTTTCTCTGCCTCTTCAGCAAATGATGGATTCACTATATGCCCATAACATAACCCGTGAGATATGCCTGGCTTCATTGGTTATTCTTCATTCTCAGTCAAGCTGAAATGGAGGCTGTGGTTAAACAAATCTGCTTTTATGGAGCAAAGCACTGTGAAATGGAGCTGATTATGGCCTGACACATTGAATCAGACTGTTGTGTAAAGCAGTGCTGATGATTTCATTGTTTCAGGGTTCTATTGGTCTGCCTGAACCTTTCCTTCTCTCTCAAGCCACACACATTTTTTTTTCCCTTAGCTTTAAGAGCCGTTTTTAAAAATCTATTTACTGTTTGTAACTGAGTCCACATAGAAGATAATTTATAGGTCATTTTAATAAGAAGTTTAATGATGAATGTATTAAGGGAAGAGGATCACACATTTCTCTATCACTATTCTCAAAGACAGATTGCATTATAAAAACATTACAATGACATGTATAAACATTTCTAATTTCATTTATAAAAAAGTAAAAGTGTTGGCTAATTAAGGTCGCTGGCTAGCAACATCTACTAGCCTGAGCCAATGATCAGAGCCCAAGATATACTGAGTTCCAAGACCTCATGTTACTGAACATCTTTTCTCTCTCTGGAGAAACAAGAAACATTTAAGCTTTCTACTTAATTTTCAGTATTTTAAGTTATTGGTGTTGATTGAACTTGGCAATGAAATCCTTGACTTATTTCCCGTATTTGAACCTGTTGGCTACTCTTTCTGTATTGTTCCAGTTGGGCTGCAAAAATGAATAATAGTAATTTACCAAACATAATATTTTTATTAGTATATGAAACATATCCCACCTTCTATGTCTCCATACACCTCTGAAACCCCAGTTGTTGGTTATTTGCTTAGTTTTCATCACTCCCAGCACATTTCATCTGAAAATCTCTTAATCCTTCTAGGAAAAGATTTTTGGATAAGATATCCAGGACTGCTCAGTCTGAAATGAGAAAAGTAGCTGCCAATGCTGCAGGCACTGAGTCACTGTAAGACTCATCCAAGACACAAAATATATTGCCTTTTACTGCCATGACTAATTGATACTGGTACTTGAGTTAACTGGCTTAAACCCAGCTTGAATATATCTGTGATCTATTGCAGTCACCACTGTTACAGTGCAGATATGACTATAGACCTACAAAAAAGTTTAATGCGTTAAAAAAGATGCCAGTCTTTGTTTCTATTCACATTTGCATATTCAGGTGTATTGACTTCCATACTCACCACAATGCATTATGGCAATATTTTTACTGAGCTAGCCGTAGACATTTAGACATTTGAATTCCTTCCATCATTTCACTGTCAATTAATATCTGATATAAAAATAACCTGTGTTTAAATGGGTTCAGATTTTAAGTACTGAAATACAATTTCTGGTGTACACAGTTTTGTAATCTCTCCAGGTTTCAAAAAAAGTTTTTAGCAGCCCAAAGGTTTGGTATTCTTCTTATATGCAAACCAGGAGTTTATTTCCAGTCACTGTCTATTTATGTAGGATTCATTTCTAATAATACTTGCACAGGCTGTTCACCTCAACTTAAACATTGCTCAAAAGAATGAGTTAACTATCCTAAAATGGTGTAAAATAATGAAAATAATGAGATCAGGAAAAAAAAAGTCTTATATTTCTAGAAGAGACTGGTAGGCTTTTATTCCCAAACGGAGTATAAGACTGGGGCCAGTGCAGAGTTAACAGCTCATACAGATGGGTCAAAACTCTCTGCACTGTGCAAGTGCATCCTGGTCACCTGATGGAAGGTGCTGACTCCATAGCAGTGGAGGCAGGGAAGGTGAGAGGTGCTCAAAACCAGAGTGCATGCAGCTTTGATGCACACTGTGGCAGTTCCCACTGCTTAATGGCATTGAATGAAGTAGATACCTACATGCTGTGCTATTTCTATGGCACCTGTGAAAAGAGACTCCATTTATTTTATTTTTGTTTTTAATACAGTATAAAGCAGGTCTTATTTTTATAGGAAAATGGAAACAGAATAAAGCATGGAGAGATAAGCACTTCCACAAGAGAAAGATCAATACAATAAAGTTCAGCTATTCAATAAATGCAAATGATATTATACAAAAATTGACAGAAACTTCTGGGTTTATTTCACTTTAATTTATTTAACCTTTTTTTCTTAGCTTTTGCTTCTTTTATCTTGACTGCATTATATTGTTCTATATCATCTGCAAGATTTTCTACTCTCTCTTTACATTTTGTGTTGCAATTCATTTGTTCTGTGTTCATGTGTTTTATGAAGGCTACCTTACCATCTCAAACAACTGCTTCTTGGCTTGGCAGGAATCTCCTGTTGGCAGCATGAAAATTCTGCATTACTGAAAGCCAGAGTGAAGCCAATTTGTTCAAAGTTTCTCATCAAGCAAGAAATCTAGTCTCATCACTCTAATATAGTTTCAAGCTTAGTGGATTTTGCCAATAAATAAATAAATTGTTTCTCACTAGAGGCAAGAGACCAGTCAAGGAGTATCTCCACAAGGAAAATACTCATTTCACCTCTTGACTTGCAGTGGAGAATTTTTTTTCTTTTTTCTTTCAAGAACTTATTCTTACAAAAATACACACTGATAGCAAAACACACTAGTGGTCTCTCTTCATAAATAGTGTGGGCAACAGATGAATTATGTAAGTTTTCATAAGTTAATAATTTTTAAATATTCCGTAGTGAGTGTGGAACTCCAGTTTTCATATATTCAATATAAAGTTTTCACTAAAGTGTGTCTGTCAGAGAAAGGCTTTAGCCATATATTTGAATGATGATATTTTGCTTTCTTTTCTGAAACAGATTAAACAATTTTTACATTATGAACCCTGTGCTGGATACAAACACTGAATTTAATTTGCTGAAAATCAGTTTTATTCTGTGTTTCTTTGGCTCCCTTAGTAGGACTAGGCTTTGTGTATACCTCTTATAACAAGGTTTAAGTAAAGGTCCAAATAAACTCTTACCATGTGGTCAACTATTTATTATGACAAGCAAGTGCAAAAAAGTCATATTACTCTGAAAAATGTTATTCTATAATATTTTAATTTACTTTATTCAATGGGTTCATTGTTTTAAGCATCTATTTTAGGCCATAAAACAGATTAGCTATGAGCTGCAACTGCAGGTCCTATAACCTCAATGCATGTGCAAGTGGCAGGATAATTAGTTACATACTTTTTGGCAGCAGCACGATATGTTGCAATATTGTGTGGCAGTTTCATTATGCTATAACAGTGCAGGTGATCAAAGAGTCAAAATAGTTATTGGATTTCAAAATAAACAGAAAAGGAAGATCACACAGATACATAGATTTACAATGTTGACTAATAATCTGGTCTTTCAGAAGTCTGGAAGCACAGAGGAACTTCTGGAATCCCTTTCAAGATTTTGTATCTAATGTTATTTAAGGGAAATCAGTAGAACGTTTTTCACTGACTTTTACTGAAGTGGGACCAGGGTCCAAATACTATGGTGGAATGCAGTCCATAGTGCAACTTTTATTTTATTTCAGCATCAATGCATTAAAAAGACTTGAGGGAGAAGGGGTAGGGGCAAGGGAAAAAGGTGAAGAGCTTATCCCTGAACTGCTGGTTTAAAAATATATTCTGGTATGTTAAATATATTTATATTCTGGTCCCATGTGCACATGTTTTCAATTTCAACAGTAATTATTTATATGAATCTGTTAAATAATTAAGTACCAACTGAGCTGTATCTATCCTTGATACTAAATTCATGCAGTCAAATTCAGTGCAACATCTTTACCTTCAATCTGCTTTATGGAAACTCATTGTGAAGACAGCTAAATGGGATTCCACCTTTGCTAGTTATACATTTCTTATATTCATTATCATTAATAGCTTAACAGCCTCCAAACTGTTACCTTAATCTTTTTTATGTCAATGATATATTCTCCACTGTCAACATTTTACAACCATTATACACATTAGAAATCCCTATATTTTGAATCATGTCCAATTAATGGAAGAAATAATTACAGCATTACCTTTAATTGAATGGAAAATGTTGACCAGGTTTCTTTTATTTTTCCTTTGGATGACATTTATATTATAAATGCTCTATACAAACACACAGATTTAATGTAATGCATCCTCATAAAAATATTTAATAGTCATAATGAAATCTTCAGACAAGTTTTCCATTATTTGCTGTTTTCACACAATGTTCTTCTTACATTATATGTGTTTATAAGAATATGGGATATCTTTCTATGCTGTGGACAGCATGGGATTTTAGGCAACAAAACTTCCTATGCGTTTGCTACTCATGGCTTCTATATGAGAATCAATGCATATCCACGTGCACAGCACACACATAGAGAAAGGTATTCTGTTCCTTTTAAGATATCCACTTCTCTGAGCTGAGTTAGCACAACTACACCTTCAGATTTGATATGATACTGCAAAAAGGAATTAATCCTTTCACGCTGATTTGGAAGCAAATAGAGGATATTCTAACATGCCCCCTCAAAAAAAGCTAAAAATCTTTGAAAGATGTGATTTTTATGCATTGAATAATTTTATTTAAAAGTTAAGATATAAGTGTGTTTTCAATATGTATTTGAGCAAGGTAGGGGCAGTGACTTGTCCAACACAGTATTTTAGATGTGAGAAACCATGAAAGGAACTAGATGTCTGAAGGCATAAAGAATGAAATATTTCACATCAAGTTAAAAAAGTAAAAGCTAAACAGTAAATTGTGTTTTAGGCTACCTAAGATGATTCACTTCTCTAAAACCCTTAGCTGAATAACATTATGAAATATTAGATTGCCTAAATTTCTTGGAAAACAGCAGCAAAGAATCTTTGAAGCTATTTCTGCACAGCCCCCTTCTGACCGAGTACATGAGTTTAAAGGTGATGAGAAGGAGAGTCTGCATGGCTAAAGGCAAGATCAGAGTTCATCAGAGGTTCAAGTGCTGATGAACAAGCCCTTTAGCCCTCCAAGAATCACTTGTTAAAGGCAGAAAAAGTCAGTGGCTATTTGAGTTAAACCTGTGATACCTGCCAGAATTTCCTTCCAAATTATATTCACTTTAATATTTTTCACACTGAAGCTAAGAAAACTGAGATTGGAGCACACATGTGAAAGCCACTGAGATCTAGGTGCAACATAATTCAGAAATCTGATAGTGAAGCCTGACAGGAAATGAGAAAAAGATGATGCAAGCTAACAAGAAACTCAAGGAACTTCCCAATAAACAACATTTTGTTTTTTTCTTTTTTGTGTAAATTTTTTTTCTGTAATATTAATTGACTAAGCTAGTGTATCTCATAAAATTTAGGAGAGTTTGCTGATCATCTGCATGCAGTTAAATTTTAATGATTTTCTGTGAAATCTCCGCTGGCTAACAAAATGGCATCATAAATAAAATAAAAGTACTTAAAAGTGAACATAATATGTGTTGTTACTTTACAATTGATGTCACATCATACAAGAAACAGGTACATCAAACAAGTCATTAGTGTGACTTTTTTTTCTCCCATTACTGTGTAGAAAGGATTTCAATCTTCCTTCTGTGTGATGATAATTCAAATATTAGGAATACTCTACATCTTTGAAAGTAAACTAATATTAATGAAGTGTAATTATAATTAAAATTACAATAACATTTTCAGGAATGCTCTTTTCAGATTTAGGTTTTGAAGAGCTCTTATGTTAATACAACTTTCAAACCTCATTACTTTCTTATGCCATCAATAGGATTATTAAAAAGAAAAGAGTTTGACTAATCTCAAAAGGGAAATTAAAATTTGCAACATTTGCTAAATTGCCAGGAAAAAAAAAAAAAAGAAAAAAGAATTAAAAAAATAATGGAAGACCTATAAAAGTTCTGATTTTCTGTACATTAAACAAGAGTTTCTTCTTTGCCTCTCTATCTCTCTCTCTCTGTCTCCCACCTTATTATTATTCTATTTTTTTTTTTTTTTATACCAGTTCATCTCTAGGTCAAATCAAGTTCATCTATGTCCACTAGATTATTCCAGTTAAAAGGAAAGACAAAGATTAAAGAGTATAGTAAAATACCTTCCAATCTGCCATGGATGCAGTATTTAATATTAAAGTCAGGTGACACAACTGCGTCTGGGCTGTGGTAGCTAACCTAGGGACCTCCGGGTGTTGAGCTGGAAGAGATGAAGTCTGATTTTGACTTCGTCGTATAAACAGAATGTCATCCACCCATCAAAATTCCACCCACAGTGAACCCCCAGCACAGTTAATGATTATAATCTTCACATTTAATCATGGGAACACAGTGACAGGCAAACAAAGGTTAGCTAAACTGACAGTCCAGGCTGTTTGAATGGAAAAGGGGGACTTCACAAGTTTTATTTTAAAATGTGTATCCTCTTTCATCAGTACTTTTCAGCTTTACACCAGCAGAGTGCACAAAGCCTGGCTGCTCGCAGAAATTGGCAGTGCGCATAATTAACCTTTAAACTGCAGACAGACTGGAAACTTTGATGCTTTCTTTAAAAGAGTTGCTATGCCAATACTACTTTCAAGGTTAAATTAAGCTAAGGGCACTTAAAGGGTAAAGGAAGAATTACTGCACCAACATGTCAAAGTGTCAGACAGAAAAAATGTCATTTTAGAAATGACATAGTTATTTTTTAGTGATGCTCTTTTTAACTTACGTTAAAGGACAGTGACAAGTTGCTTAGAACAATATTTTAAGGTACACTTTTTTTCTCTGTACAGTTTGTTGCTCATAAAACTGTGTGGATTCTTTCGTGCCTTTTCATCTTTCCACTGTGATGTCCAGACTTATGGGCAAATGCATATACTTCAGACTTTCTTACATTAGAAGTATATATTCACTGGTCTTTTAAGCATGCATATAGTAAAGGTACTCAGTTTTTGTATGGAATAATGAAAAAAAGTGGAGCAATTGATCTTTACAGAAAAACCTAATTAAATCCCTGCAGGGAAAAAAAAAAAAAAAAGTGATTTTTGCATTAGATTGAACTATGCTCAATAAACTAAGCATTTAAACAAATACTCAGTTGCTCTTTAAAACATTCTGAGCTATTGTATAGTTTTTTATGTTCTTCAAGGGCACTATTTCATATGTACTATTAATACCAAAAATCATTGCAATAAATTCACAGTAAGATGATAATGCAGTTTGTATGCAACTCTCACTGCTTTTGAAAAATATTCAGCTGAACTTTTCAAGTAAAAATACAGTATCAAAAGAGCAACAAGATACTCAAGACATGAAAGATTGAGCTCACCTCCTCCAGGTGAGCTCCAAAGTGTTTTTGACAGCCCAGGACTTGGGATCTCTCAAGTCATGGGGACTGTCCAGCCTGCCAGACCCTCTGTATCATATGCTTTCTTTGCCACTGGTGGTGCAGTGTGCTGAAGTCCAACATCTCCTTGTGCTTTCCAGTCAGACACACAGAGCAGGATGAATGCATCACTGGTCACACATCTGTCACTGATGCCTGTGAAATGCTGAAATGTTGAACCTCCTAAACCTGCCAGAAAAAAAGGCAGGAGAGGAAAATATGGTTGGAATTTGAATAATTATGGCCTAGCTAAACAAGGTCTGACAGGAAAGCAGCAGCTTTCTGCAACACCAAGAAAGGAAAAGCGAGGAAAGTCATTAAGAGACGGATAAGAACACATTGTTATGAAGTGAACCTGAATGCATTCCAGCTGAATCTTGGAAGTTTTCTAGTCATTAGCATGGTAAGGAACAGGAATACCCCGCTAAGTAAAGAAAAAGTAAGCAAAATAATATAAAACATCTTGATCGTTTGTTTTTTAAAAGTATAACTTTGAATGACAGCAATAGCTGGGAGTAGAGTATGACCAAAGTTTCTTAGATCCCTGTTTTGGTATGTAATGAAATAGCAGTTCAAGTTCAAGTCTGATTGAAGACTCTCACCAGTGGTTGTAACTAAGCTGAATGAATCCAATATGCAGTAAATTGGTTTCATTTATCTTTTGTCAATTTAAACTGTTCAAATATAAGATCAAATTCTTTATTGAATGGCTGTTTCTGTCATGAGTTCCCAGTAAAAAAAAAGTAAAGATCTACAGAAAACACAAGCAGAATTTTTATGTCCGCTGTCACAGATGATTTGCTCTGCTAAGATGAATTTAAATGCTTCTTATATACTGATGCTGACTTCCATGGTGACTAATTTAAAGCCCAGTATTAGAGGCCTATGTTCTCTTTTCTACTTTTCATTACAGATACTCTTCTGTGTTGTGGTTTTATCTCTCAACATTCCTTTTATCTCTTCTGTAAGAAAGGCTTTTTGAGAATACAGTGAGTAACATTATTCTCTAAAAATAATTTCTTCCAAGCTTCAATTTTTTCCTTTTTATTTTGTAACTTTTTTATGGTTGGGAAGAAACTATTTCCACAGTTTACACACTCAAAATAGCAGAGAGCAGCCTACCCTATGTGGGAGTTATAGGGAGTGCATACAGTCATTGGGCTAAAGAGGACAAATATATATGCAGTCTTCCCTTGCATGCTCCTAACTATGTATTACATACTGAATAGAGTACAAAATACCTGAAGATTGGATTTACATGTTGGAACTGTGGGGTGTCACACAGTTGAAAACCAAAAAGGAAAACAGGAAGTAAATATTAAAGAATTTGCAGTTTCAAACTTAGCGCTTTTCCATTCAGTCAAAGTGGTACATTTTGAGTTCACTTGCACATTTTAAGTATTCCAGAATTTATAGGCATAAAGATACAGTTTTCACAAGGGCTATAATGGTTATCTGCTACACTTTTGCTCTAAGAAGGAGCAATCAAGCCCCCATTTGCTTTACAAGATAAATGTTGGTCTCTTTTTCAATTGCAGCAGCAGCCCAGTGCCAGGGACCACCCCCACTGCTTTAAATGGTTACCACTTCATTATTGTCATTAAACTTACTAGCACCGACCCGAGGGACTGACCCCCTGAATCTTGTTTGTCATTATTGTGCTTCCAGGAGAGACAACTTATGAAAAGTCTCCACACATTTAGTTTTTTACTAAGCTGCACCCAGTTATGTCCTTCTTTAGAGGTTTTTTTCCCACTGTAGAGCTGAACACAGATACAGTCATGCTTGTTTCTATACATCCTAAGCACCACTATTATGTTACAGGATTGACTTCAGTGAAGAGAAACACACCGAAAAGAGGGCCTCAGATTTAATATTTTTTTAAACACTGAGCAGACAAATATCTATTCAGCAGGGAAATCAACAAGAAAAAAAAACACAGAAAAACTAAACCAGAAAGACACAGAGGACACAGTGAAAGGAACTGTGTGTGGCAAAAGTTTTTGGTCAACATCAGTCTTCTCTTAGACATAGAAAGCATTTCAGATTCATGAATACTTTCTCCTTTTCTGTCTAATAACTGAACATTGTCTGAGATAAACACACCATGAAATGTATTGATTGTGCTGTGAGAGATGTCTGACACAGGGAGAAACATTTGCTACAGCTGTGGTCTGATCAGCTACCACAGAGAAAGGGCAGTGAGTGAGAACAGCTATTTAAATTCATCCCAGTAAGAAAGAGGGCAACACCAAACTGCATTCATTCTGACCTGATTAATCCAGTTTGTCTGTAAACAACATTTTCATTCAGATTAACAAATCCTTGGGTAAATTCAGACCATAGAATAGGTTGCAGTTTAAATTCTTAATGTACCAAGAACATAGATAAACCAAGAATTAATTAACCAGCTTGGACTATAAATCAAGGAAACAATGTTTATTAATCAGACAAAGTCAGCTTATAATGTAGTAATGGTTTGGGCTGGGTCAGATTACTAAAAATAAAAAAGGTTTTGCCCTTTTATACATGTATGTGTGAAAAAATTAATGTGTTGTGTACTGTGTACAACACAATCAGAATGCAAAAAAGATTTTTTTTTTTTTCAGTTTCCATTTTCCCAGTGAATTTAAACTAAGGATGAGCCCTCAAGAGCTCTTCTGCTCTGCTTTTATTTTTCTAGAAGAAAATTATTGAGGCACAGGGATCACGGGCACTTCAATTTTCCTCCTTCAGCATTTCCTTCCTAAATTTTACTTGCAGCCAGATTAAAAAAAGAAATACAGATAATGTAAGGATTTGTTAATTTTGTAAAAGTGCACAATATTTTGAGAAGAAAATAGATACTGTCACATGCAAAGACAGCTGATTATAAAGCAGAATATTCATAACTTGAAGATATGACTTCTACAAGTGATTGTAGACTAATAAAAACTCTGGTGAGAACTCATATCATGAGGATGGAGAGCAAGTCATAGAATGAACTGTGAGTAGGGAGCTTGCTTTCTATAGAGTTGAGGAAACATAAGGAGAATTAGCAATTCCCTGCTCTTAGAAAGGGTAAGAGCAAAGTAGACTTGCCCTGATGACAATTCTTTGTCACTTACCCTTTGCCTAAAGCTGTCTTCCTTCTTTCTACTAAAAGTGGGGAAAAAAAAGAAAAGCTTTACAAAGTTAGGACAGGCATCTCAAGAGACTCCATAATCTCTTGGAACCAGGCTGTTGAGAAGCTCTCTAGGTGAAATCAGGCAACTGAGAGAAGATCCCCAGAAAGACATTTCAGAACTATGTGATTTTTAATGGTGAGGTTCACCTGCCCTTTGGGATGATGACATCTACAGTACAGTTCTATGAGACACTCTCATGGGAAGCTCTTCAAGTTCTCGTTACTTCTGAGAAATGACAAAATATTCTTGAAGTGGCTCCTCATGCACAGATTTGTTAAAATGGTGAAAACACCCTGACTTTAACCCAGAAAAATTCTGTGCTCTGATCTTCCATTCATCTTTGTCAACAATAATGCCTTTTGTCTGCTGATGCAACAATTGCAGCACATGGAAATAAAAAGAAAAAAAGCTCAATTCTTCTTCCAATTGAAGATATATGGTTTTAAGGCTGAAACTGAGCTTACACCAAAACCTGGACTGGAACTCCTGCAACAGAGAATTTTAGCTAATTTAGTGCTCTGAAGCTCTTCTGCACATTTGTCACCACACTTGTAATTTACAGTGAAGCAACAATCAGGACAGAAAAATTAAAACTCGTCAAAGAGAAGAGAAGGATTCATAGTATGCATTCAAATTCATAAATAGGCCTGGGAGTTGAGAGGAATGTTTGCCTTCAAAAAGTTCTGTAATGCTTTTTTCAATCACTTTGAAAAAAAATTAAAAAGATGTTCTTAAAGGTTGAATAGGATATGGAAGAGGGGGAGAGTGTTTTTTTCATTCATAGCTACAGTTGCATGGGCAAAATACAAATCAGTGGAACTACATTCTATGAAATTGTGACTGCAAGTTCAAAGACACCAGTGGATGAGCCCTGAAACTCTGACTTTCTGAAGTTTTCCTTCAGTGTAAAAGTGTGCCTTTTTTGTGCATCTTTTAGCTGCACATCCTACAAGAATTACCTTATTTAGTTTCCTGTAGAACTTGGGTCTGTATATCTGCTGAAGGCTTCCTCTTTCAAACTGGGATCTGACACTGCAGATTTCTATATGAAAACTTTGGTTTTTTTTTTTTTTTGCAAAATGCACTGAAATGCTTTGATAGTTTTTTACTCATTTTGTAATTATTTTCTATGACTGAGACTATTATATTAAGGGGAAAATAAGTGGATTTGGGTTAGTTAAGAAACCTTCCACCAAATGCACAAGTCTCAATAAGGCATAAAGCATTCAAGATCACAAAGGGAGAATGAGAGAAAAATGTAAATAATTGACAGTCTCAATTAATTCTTCTGAAAAGAACTGAGAAGGATCAACTCAAAAAGTTAAAATCTCACATAAAACATCATTCAGAAATTCCCTTATTTTCTGAATTATCGTTTTTCCTTAAGAAGAAACTCTATTAAATCTGGCTTTTTTTTTTTAATATCAAAAGGCCTGTTATTGTAGAAAACCCATCATTACCCGTGAAAAAATCAGCCTTACAGAGCTAATTTAGAAAGTAATATGTTTTACTCCTTTCCATACAACATTTCCAATTCCACACAAATATACACACAAAATGCAAATAACAGGGGCATCCAGTAAATCTGTGATATCTCCCTGAAGATGCTGGGCTCACAGAAACAAAAATTGAAGTTTGTTCAGAAAAAGCTAAAGTATAAATATAACTAATCAGTATTAGTATAAGTTTCTGCTTACCTCTAACGATATATGGCTGACTACTTCAATCATATATTTTATGGAATTTGTGGATTTACACATTTACAGAAGGCTAAGAAAAATTACTGAAAGAAATAACATTAAATTCTCAACTGTTAAGAACCTGGGTAAAGATAGAAAATTCAATCTCTTCATATGACTGAATAGCCACTGGAAAAGGAAACCCTTGTTGATGGGGTTTTTTTATGCCAAACCCTATCTATTCTTCTTTCTCAAATGATTTAGCATTTCAATTCTTCATTAAAGATATTGATTCAAGATTTTGGACTTGTTTCCATTTCTAATTACAAAATTCCTCAGTAACAGTAAAAATTCACATAATACCACAAATATTCCTTTCCATAACTTTCTAAGATATTTAAATGTTATAATATAAATCAAATTAATATAATAGTTCAATTTTACAAATATTTATTTCACATATAAAGATGGTTTGTGATTGCCAGTGAACATTGTATTTTAAAAGCAAATATTCTTAAAATAATATAAAGAGGGTTGTTTTGGTTTTTGTAAAAGTCAAAAAATATATACAAAAAACAAATATATTTTTGTTTAATTTTTTCTTTGCATTGCTTATCCACTGAGGACAAAATTTTCAAGATCAGAATAAAGCCCTGACAGCTTCATCTTTACCTTCTTTATCAACTTAAGTCTTATATTTTTACAAGGTGTTCTTCTGACTCTGCTTGTTTCTTCATCTTTTACAGCTTTTAAAGAATAAGAAGATATATTCAAGTGCAGCAAGACAACAGGTTACTAATTTGGCATCGTTAGTCTCTCACTTTCCCCAAGAAGGTCAGGTGGTGAAACAGCTCTGAGATGTTACCCAACTTTACTTAATTCCACAATTACATAAGTAAATATAATTCATCTGAAGCTAAAACTTTTAATAAAATGTTATAAGTCTTAAATTATGAGCCACCATGAAACATAGAATAGCTGTGCTTGAATTGTCCAGACTAAGAAAATAAAGAGCTCGTTATATTGAGAAATGAAAATTAGGTACTGATTGCATCATTTGCCTGTTACAATTTAGATCTCTATGTAAGCAATAACTTTTTCCAGTTGCCACAATAACTGCCATGAATGATGGTGACAAAAGAGGAAAAGGAGCTTTTATGTTATACTTAGATTTGTTTTATAGCACAAAGGAGCTAAAGTATTAAAAAAAAAAAGAAAAAGGTGTTATTTATTCTTTCTGAGAACTTACCCTTTACACTGAAAAAACTCATAGGAAAGATGTTTACAAAAGTAATGGGAAAAACAGGAGTATAATCAGAATGCTGACATTTTAACCAGATGCACAGCCAGCTTCTAGCTCTTAACAATATCATCTCAGTATGAAAACAGTAATAGGCCTTTTTTGGTCCATTTTGGCAATGTAAATGTGGAGCAGAGAAAAAGATATTCAGAAATGTAGTTTCAGAAATGTACTTTCAAAAATACAATCAGGCTATACCTGAAAAGTAGGAGTAATACACAGAAGTACAGATCAGTAAGAGAATCCTGATGAGCACCGATTTGTCATTTTCAACTGTGGAACTCATGACATTTAGACAAATAAAAGTTTTCCTTAGTTTTTCCATCTTCAAAATTAATATAAATACCAGCTCCCTAGCACTGTCATTTTTAAAAGGGGTGCTCAGTTTAATTAAGTTTCTTTCAGAAAATAGTGTGAGTTTAATTCACAGCATCACTGATCTTTTGGGGCTGGAAGGGACCTCTGGAGATCAAACCCTCCTGCCAAAACAGGGTCACCTGGAACACCTTACACAGGAACACATCCAGGTAGGTTTTGAATGTCTCCAGAGTGGGAGACTCCATGACCTCCCTAGGCAGCCTGTTCCAGTGCTCTGCCATGCCCAATGTAAAGAAATTCTTCCCCATGTTGAGGTGAAATTTCTTGTGTTTTATTTTATGGCCAAAAATATTAAATTAATCACTATTAAACATATTAGTGCTTGGTGATGTTAGATGAAGAGACAAATGCACCATTACTGATGATAGCCTTCACACTTCGTGTTGTATCAGAAGCCAATATAAATATGTGGACAATTTAAAATATTTTATCCACGGTTAATCTGTATTTTTTAGTAAAAATCTCTGGAATCTTGAAGCTTGTTACTGTCACAACAGACATTAAGTAAAAGATCAAAATCTATGTGAGGCAGAGATAAGGTGGAAAGAGCAGGGTGTATCTAACAAACAATATCACAACCATGTATATAACAGAGGTTAAGGCTCAGGATTAGGCACAACATTTTTCAGCAGTCAGTAGTAATTGCAATAAACACAGGCTTCTACAATTAGGGAGAGATGATGGAAATAATTTATCCACAATTAAAAGCATGCAGACTGGCAGAGGCAATTATAATAACACATATACAGTCAATATATTCACTAATTAAAAAGGCAAGATGGAATATGGTTGTATTGGGAAATAACAGGGAAATGCATCCCATTCAAGTGTAATTCAGTATTTGAGATATAATTCTTTGGAAGACTCCCCAGTTGGCAGCAACAGCCTAGAAATTATGCTGTATATTATATATAAACCACCCTCTGAGTGAATACTTGTACAACAGCACCAGTAATCTCAGTCCCAGTTCAGAAGAACATAAATAGTTTGGCCTAGTTCCAAAAATATGGAGTATGTTTCTGATTTTCCTCTCAGTGAGCATCTGTACAATTCTCATCAGGAATTTCCACTCTGGGGCATTCTAAAAGCACAAGAGACAGATTTTCTGATTTGAATAATTGCTGTTTAATGAGCAAAATAATATCTTGTGGTAGCATTTGCCTGATGCAGATTAAGAAAAGACAATGGCAACAGTGCTGTGCCATTACACTCTTTATTCAAAGTCAAAGTAAAAATTATATCCCACACCAATCCCCAAGCTAGATGCTGCTTGAAGTCACTGACCTGCATTAGTATTTATTAAAATTCCTGGGTTCCTGGGTTTCATTAATGTATGAATGTATGAACGTTGTAGAAACAACGTTCTTGGTGTTATTGATGTTAAGGTCCAGGGACAAACAGATAAGAGATGCCCAAAAGACATGTTAAAGAGAAAAAAAAGATAAGCAAGGTTCCTTCACCAGTATTTTCAGAAACTTTAGAAAGGAAGTACTGACCGTGCAACAACACATTTATTGATGAACATGTTTCAGTAATCTGAATCTTAAACATACTTTTCAAGTTTGAAAACACCAGCTTTGACATTTCCTGCCTGCTGGCGAACCTGTTTCATTTAAACTCTCCAAGAATCAGTTTATCCAGTGAAATACTCCTGAAAATGTAATGCACTTTCATCTCACATGCATTTTCAAGAGGTTTGAAAGTGATGGTGTCATGAGCTCATGAAGGGATAGAAAATATTCCTGCCCCATTCAGCAATAGGAGTCATGCAGCAGCTGTAACTCCCAAAGACATGAAGGGTGAAAGGAGGCAGAGAATCACACTAAGGCATGGAAAACATGACAAGATCTAGCTATGGTTTCTAGATTTCACTCAATATGCTGCACTGCCTTACCCAGCTGTATCACCCAGGGAACTGGGCAGCTCTAACACAGTAGAAACAATAATTACAAACAAGACCTAATACAGCATCTTGACTGCTATCTATATAGAGCTGTATTGAAGTTGGAAAATGTTGTTCTTCACCATTTTCACTGCTTTGATCACCAGAAACTTCATTCTATGAGACTGTATGAGTCAGAATTATGGATTAAGTTACAGAAAAATTTTGGTTTCCTGAGAATATACAAAATACTTTAGGAAAATCTGTATAAAGATTAACAATTATCAAAGCAGCAGGTATAACATGGCAGCACATCTTGACAAATTTTACTGTCAGAAGGGAAGTGATAGCATGAAGAGCAAGCGATAAATACACATCTGTGCCTTTCCAAAGTTGTATCCCGGTCTCCTTCACAGTCTATGACCCCACAAGTCAAAAGTCAGTTGTTTGGCTTAATCTCCCCCACTTTAGTTATATAAGCAATCCTTCTCCCCAGCTAGTCAGACATATGTGATATGTGTCTTATGATTTAGGGAGGTAAAAAACCACAAAAACGTGATGAGTAATAGTAACGCTTAAATTAATTCTTCAGAAAATCTCCTGATTTCAGTGTGTCTTTTTCAAGCACACTAACTATAATAGGACTGGCAGTGTCAGAACTGTCTTTTGGATTTTCTTAAGTGCTTTCTCTTCTCAGTGTCTGTGAATAAGAGCAATTTATGTCTGAGATATTCTTCTGATAGGTTTGAAAAAATTTTACTGGAAAGTTTACAAAGAAAACAGTGTGTCCATATTTGAGAATAGAATAACTATAATCACAGGGGAAATAGAGGACTGAAATTAGTAAATCCATAAACTGGAATTCATAATGAGCAAATAAAGGTACAATAGCTGACAAACAACTGGAAGCAGTCTCCATAGTGAAAAGGTAGAGGGTAAGTGAAACTTTCAACTGATGTAAATCAGTTGCTTCTGAAGGCTTGAGAGAAACCTTTATCATGTCCATATCCATTATCATGCAAGAATCAAGTCCAACTCTTTTTTTTTAATAATCTCTTTTTAAAATAATAAATTTTAAATAAGGTAAGTACTTCTGCAAAGAGACAGGCCAAATATTTCTTTAGCCTAAAATACTATCTCTTGCAGTAGTGAATGGAGGATGCTCAAAAATCAAAGAAAAAAACTGCCTCATTTCAACAGAAATTTGAGGTACTTTTTATTGCTTTCCAGCACTTAGAGGTTCTGGAGTTTCCTGTTCTGGATGGCAATTCACACAAGTGAGTTTATTTACTCACTTGCTTTCCAGAAAGTAACCCGGTGCACATATTTTATCATTATTGAATACTGACATGATATTTTCAGAGATTGCAGTCAACAAAAATTATTTTCCTGAGAAACAATCTCTGAATATTTGAATTTTTTGCTTCCTTTATGTACATTATTTTGCATTTACTGGCATTTTATTTCACCTCTCACTTTAATCACACAGTCACTCTGGCTAGACTCTTCTGCAGCTTTCCAGAGTCAGGTTCAGATCTGATTATCTATCCCAAAAAATATTTTACCATTTAAACCCCTTGTCAATTCAATTTTCATTCCTTTTCATTTCATGACAAATATGACAACATAGTTCAGCTGTCAAAATTGGTAACTTTCTTACAACTTAAAAATTACCATGTACTCCTACCCTCTTTTTCTACCTGTTAAATATTTATTAATCCATAACATCTACATTGTATCTCAGTTTCCTTTGGTGAGAAACAGCATGTAAATGACAATAACTAAGCACCTTTATAGACTAGTAGACATGATATGTCCAGAAAGGCACCGGTCTTCTTCATTACATTAAGTAATTTATGAAAATATATATACAGTCAGTCATGTAGGAAGATTTCTGTTAACCTGAAATATTTTCCAACTTTTCCACCTGTAAAAATTAGACTTATAAAAGATGCCACTATTCCATTCAAATATTAACCTCTTAAACTACTGTGGCAACACTTTCTATTGTGAAAATACTTATCCAAAGCAGAAGTAAACTGCATTTCTCAATCTTAATTTTGCAATAGTTTTCTTAGAAACTATAGCAGGGTTTGAATATGTGGCTGCAAAAAATTTTTGATATCTAATTACTTGTTAGAAAGTAATAAAAAACCCAGAAAAAAATATTATATGTTTTGCATCAACAAGAATTTATATAGTTAGTTTTTTGCTTGCTAGCTAATTTTCACATTTAAATTACAGAAAATCAAGGAAATGTCAGCCAAAAATGTCAGCAGTACAATAAAACCAAACAGATGTTCTAAGAAAATGATTGTCAGGTTGAAAGGAGAATCATGTAACTTCCTGATGAATATATTCCTTAGTCTGCAGCCATTTCTGCAAAGAGCTGAAAGCACTGCTTTAAGACATTGTAAATGCGGGTGGTAAAGGGAGCTCTTTGCTAGATCCATGTTGGGCATTCTTCCATACACCCAACATATCCATGCTGGCTGTGAAGCTTCAGCACTGCTGCCAAGATGCATCACAGCACAGTAATTTTTCAAGACAAATCTGGTTTATGAACCTGTTTTTCCTAAGGCACTTACATTTCCTAATTTATATATTCTATTTAAAATTATGTAAGATGATCAAAAAGCACCTTTCCCTTGTCCTTTCTACCATAATGGTGTGACAGGAAAGCCCCACCCACAAACCACAGGGCAAGGTGCACCACACTGAAGTGTTGGGAGGCTGGAATGAATGTCAGCAGTTTCTGCACTGCTTCTAAAGACACTTGTCTTCTCAAGGGCTCTTTTTTGCTCAGTTTTCCCTTGTTTTGACAACATTATACTATGATTTTAGAGGTCTTTTCCTGCCTGCAAACAGCTGGGCAAAACCAGCCCCTGGGTGTCTGGATATTAATATTATTTTTCCTGATTGCTTGTCAAGAAGAACCAACTGCTCATTTTCTGTAGAAAAGATTCTTTGGGGCTTTTTTATCTTAAACAAAACTTAAGCTTTATAAGGAATCACTAATTAATAATACAAAAAAAAAAAAAGTTTTGACTGTAGCAATACATAGATTTTCCAAGCCCCATGGAATTTTTTTTCCCACTATCCCTTCCCTATATAGCTCCTGACACCACCACTAGCCACACTATGTGCCTTTACACACCAGGGACAGGACTGTCAAGACAGCTTAGCTTCTTCATGGGCACCAAGTAACAGTCTGTGCATTCACAAACACCTCTAGCTTAGCACCTTCAGAGGCATCCTACCATATTTTTCACAGAGGCTCAGCACCCAAGAAACCCAGCTCCTGAAACCATTAAATTTGATGCTCCAATAATATTTGAGTTTTTCAGAAGTTCTGGCTGTATAAATTATAAATCCTGAACATCTCACTAACTCCTTTGTTCCTTCACTGTTCAAGGACTGCATTTAGCTGTTCTTTCCACTTCTGCTTTCATTCCTCCATGGGAAAAATAAATAAATTTAAAATATGTCTTATTTGAAAAAGAGAAAGAAGAAAAGGATGAACCCAGTGAGATCTTCTCAACTTCAATATACTGGGACCACCTCTTTTCCTTTTCCCTGCTAGAAGCATAAGAAAAAAAAGGGACAAAAGTAAGCAAGCAACTTTCTGAACATGTCTTTTCTGTTTCATTTTCATACCAAGAATATCTCTAAAGATCTTGTTCTGATTTTACAGCTTAGAAAATGTGGAAATGCTGAGGGAGCTAAAGAAGAAATAAAAAAAAATACTATTTTTAAAAATAGATAAAAAAAGCAGCACTGAAAGCCCAAAGTGTGCATTATCAACTGCATGGCTTTTCAGAATGTATTTTGTGAAACCACTAATATTTACCTTTTTTGGTTAAGGGTCAAGTACTAAAATAAATCAAAATCATGCCTTCTATAATTGTAGTATAAAACATGCACACTTGCATCTCTCTGGTTAAGTGTCAGAACACAACCTGCTTCTTCCATGAAACATATGTTATGGTTCTCATCAGCAACACCCCACATGAGCATCACAGTGAAGTTGCCAAGGAATGATCAATTGAAATTACACATATACTCTGAGCACTGGAATAGTGCCTGGCACACACTGGCTACCAACAGGGAAGACACTGCAGTAAATATGGAGTTCTGCTTTCGTGCATTTATCATAAAACATAGTGGTGGTTACTTCTACCATTCTATTGAGACAAAGAAAAAATTTTAAAAATATTTGCATGGTTAGATCATTTAAAGACTGGGTTTTTTACAACATGAATAGTCGATATTCATTGTAATTGCAAGAGTAAAGTAAAAATTTCTGAGATATTTTGTAATCCCAGACATTCCCCATGTGCAATTACATTACTTGCATAGATACTAGTATTTTTCTTGCATGCTCAGAGGCCCATCACTTCACGGGATGCCAAGTAACACCCAGATTTATCCAGACTGATAGCATTCATGGCATTCTTTTAGATCTCAGGATTTGCTATTACCAGTGTTTGTCTACAGCTCTGGTCTATCCATGAAAACAGTAGATCCCTTGCAATGACCATCAAGGGATGGATGACTTAAGGAAATGATTTTGTCATGTGTCTAGCTGGACCATCTCCTTGGAGTTTTCCTTCCCTTGCTCTTTTCAGATTCTCATGTTCAATGTTGTATTTTACAAGCAATTCTGAATCTGTCCTCTTTAAGACCATTCATCTGGACTCTACACTGTCCTCTTGGCAATCCAGCTTACACAGTGTGAAAAGTGTTTGCTTTAACCATATCCTTCTAAAATTATTGAGTGACCACTGGCTCTTAATTTGGAAAGAAACTGATCTATTGTTTTCTTTCACCCTTCTCCAAAACTATTTTGAATTCAGAGTCTGTCAATCTTACCTTTCTTGGTTCCTTCTTTCCCATGTCTATCTGGTCCACTCAAATGACCTGTTAAGTGGGTAATCAGATCTGTGTATGCTCACCACGCTTCTAAAGGAAAGAAACTCTTCAGGTAATGCTTATCATACAGCTAAATACCCATTGATTTCATATAACCTACAGTTCAATAAAAGACATTTTAATAATAATTTTGCAGCAATGCATGCTCCAGATATGCACTGATCTGATTTCAGAAGCTGGTATCCACAGCACTATTGAGCTCGCAAGCAGCCATTCACCGCTTGCGGAATTACTGCCCCACTTACTCTGAACTTCAATCTTCTTTTTCTCATAGCAAATGTTTTGAAAGTGAAACCCACTTGACTAAATTAAGAAGACATATTTAGCAAACCGTCTTAATTATTAATCAGTCAGTACTTTTACCCACTTGTACCTACTCTGTGTAATAAACATTTATTAGGTTTTTCTTTTTTTATGTCATGAATGCTGCTAATGCGCTTTGAATTTCTCAGAGAAAATCACATATAATATTTGGCTCCAAACGATATTAATTGCAAAAATCTAGATCTGGAGGTTCTGTGTTGTGGGTTCTTTGTTCCCCTTCCCACGAAAACATTCTCAATCCCTGTGTTAAATTCTTTTGTCTACCAGCCTATAAATTTAATTTAAATAATAAGACTTTTAAAAATCACATTTCAGATATCCCTCCCTTATTTAAGTAATTATGTATGTGAGTCATAATAAAATGTATTATTAAGCATATTCTTGTAATGATCATAGTTTATTTTATTATATACATGACTATAGAGCAATATATACAAATATATGGCAAAAACAACAAGTTCATACTGTGTTTATTTGCTGAACAGCTGAAGGTTACTAGGTATACACAGTAACAATGAACAATTGAGCTTTTTTTTCTGTTTGTAACTTATCAGGAAAGGTATTTCAACTTATATAAAATACAATAATTATTCAAAGAAATCAGGAAATGTTTGTGTAGGCATAGTCCCATTGTCTCTCACCCACTTTCACTCAAATTCTAAATATATTAGTTAAGCCTATTTCAGTCAATGTTGGTCTAAAATATTTATTTTTAAAATTAAAGTCAGACAATTAATAGAAATACTTTAAATATTTTTTTTCTTTTATCTGAATTTTTGAATGCTTTCCACTGTACAGTATTTCTAATAACTAAAAATCAAAATACTCCAGTTTATTAAAAAAACCCTGATATATTCTGGACAAAAAGTTGATGGCAGTATTTCTAATTTCCTTTGTCTTTTCCGCATATATATTTTTTTTCTATCCAGAATATGTAGAATTAAAACTTTTTCCTAAGCACTACATCATGTGCTTTCAGTTCTCACTGCATCCCTGAGGAGCCCCTGAAGGTAACTGGGTCTCTTCTCTGAACTGTGACAGTCTGGCTAATCAGTGGGGACTACTCAGGCTGTAATGTAATGCTCACTTGTATCAACCAGAGTTCTCATTAACTGCTAGGGGCAATGGATCAACCCCTAACTTTCACATTGCACATATTTATTAAAAAAAATCACACGAGCACATCTTCATTATTTAAAATCATATGAAATAATGACTGGGAATAAAATAGTTTGTGCAAAATATTGAAGTATGAAATATAGAAAATAAGTGAGAAGTTTTGTCAGTGCTCCATTGCATTCACATATTTCCTCTGGGGCAACAAATATTCCTGACTCTGTACTCCAAATATTTAACTATATATTGTATATTAAAATTTACACAAGTAAAATACCTGCGTTAAAAAAAAAAGTCATCCATAAAAACATCACATCCCTAATAAGGGAGTATTTCCTTGTCTTTTAACATCGTCAAGAGAATATAAGCAATCATTTCCAATGCAGACTCTATGCAACCTCTAGAAGCAAGTCAACTTATAGGTTATATTTTCCTTTGTGTTAGTCAGGTCACTTGCTGCTTCTAACATAAATTTTCAGTGTGTTATTCACAGGCACTCCTTGTTCTTAAAAAGGAGAAACATGACTTATTTTGCAAAAATCTACATGTAGCGGGGAAGCATGACCATGTTAAAGATTCAGATGTAGTGCCTGGAAAAGGCAGAGGAGAAGAGATCTGTAAGCACAATCAAACCACAATCAAATCAATCAGTCTAAAATGTCTCCCACAGCCAGACCCTCCCCATCTGCCCAGCAAGTTCTGTTGATGGCCCTGAGCAGACCCTGGCTGCTTGTGGCCAGGCTTAGAGAGGACAGCAGTCTGCTCACCCTGCTAATCACACCTGTACTGCAAACAGCACAGTCCTCCAAGTCAAATCTGGCACTCCAGAAACCGCATTCGCTCTGCAGTCCCACACAGCTGAAATTGGTGCCACTTAGAAAACTTCACTTTTTGAAATTACATACAAAAGATATATTAAAGCTCTTTTAAAGATAAAGGATGGACACCTGAAATGTTCATAGTTTTGGGCATTTTGATGTTGTGCTCCAAGAAATAGCTAATGTCTTTCTTCTCAGGGTTTGGGAGAGCAAAGACAATGACAGAATTAGGAAGCCCTGCTGAGCACTTCAGTTCCACTCTAAAGCAGTATTTCAGGTTCACCTTACAGCCTGAGGCCTGAACATCATCTTAGTGACAGGAGACTAAGTGGACCTAAGACCATCACTTACCCATGGAAGTCTTCCTGGATCTTTGCAATGAATAGGCCAAGTTTTGTCCCCTGGTAGGAGTCTCTATACAAGGAAAATAGTCTTTGCCCTCACACAAAACAGAAGTGTTACATCAGCTGGTGAGATCCACCTTTGTGTGGGGTGCTCTGTGTGTCACTATCCATCCTACATGTTGAGCAAAATGTTTGTCTAAAAAAACAAGAGACACAAAACCTCTTTTAATCAACCTGGCATAATTCAGTTAAAGAGCAAAGCCTGATGCTCTTGTATAAAAGTAGGTATTGATTACTTGATTAGACAAAGCCTCCAAAAGTAAATGTCCTGTGGTTTTGAGAAGTGAGCTCACATGGCAACTGGACAATAAATGCTGTGCAACCAATTAGTATCTTTTAAAAGGGCATCTCTAGTCCAGCAGAGGCCAGAAAATCCTAACTGATAGAGGGAACTTTGTCATCTCCCTGAAGACTTGGACCCACACAATTATATAAACAAAAAAAAAAAAAAAAGAAAGGGACAAAAAGTTTGAAATTTTTGGGTGACAGTATCTTTAGAGACATATCCAAAGTGTGATTGTTTTTCTATCAGGCTGGAAAAGAACTAAGAATATGTAGCCATTTTTACCTAAGGGAGTCACTGAAGCTTGTTTTTGCTTTTGGTTGAGCATCATAATTACAGCCAATTGCTTCAGCTGATCAAGTATAAAGAAAAAAACACCTCATGACCTTCCCTCCAACACAGTCACCAAGCCAATGTCAGTCTACAAACATTCATCAGACATCATAATAACAATTGTATATATGCAGAGAAGGGAAAATAAATATCTTTGGACAAAACAAATTCCTGGGGATTTGTAAGTCCATCTCAAATTCCAGCTAAACTTAACAAAATATGACAGAAAATAAATTTGAATATTTAGGCAGCACAGGAGTGTGTTAAAAATACTTTTCTAGCATACATATTATTACCTGTAACTTGATATTATTCTCCTCTTTATGAAAATGTAGGGAAATATTATACCGCGGAAGTTTTATGAACCCTTTTAACTCAAGTTTCAACAATATAACAAGGCAAATAAAATACTATGTTTTAAATGGAAAATTGGAGTATTGCAAAGCAAAAATATTTTGTACTTTCATTTTCAATGCCTCATTCAAATGGTATATTTGGCATACTCTGCGAAAAAATAATTTTCATTTTTTTCTAAGTATGTATAAATGTATTTATTTTCTTTTAAGAAATTTATTCTCTATATATGTTTATACTGTCCCAAAGTTGCTACAGATCATTTTAAGACACAAAGAAAAGGCTTTTTAAAGGCCCAATAACTACAGCTGGAAATGGATATCAGGCAAAGATAAAGAGCAGTTGAGAAGATTTTCAGAATAACTTGGAAACTGAAGTCTGGGATTTTCCTCTTGACTGATCTACAAAAGCCTCTCCTCCCTCCCTGACCTTATACTCCGTCTCATCCATTTGCTACCTTCAGTTTATTTTATAGGTTTAGAAAAAAAATTCAATAAAGGTATTGATACTCCTTTTAAGTTTAATTTAATTTCTTAGAATAAGGTCCAAAGTATCTATTTAAAAATATGGAGAATATATAAATTAACCTGATTGCATGACTACAAAAATCAGGAGGGGTTTTGTTTTGTTGGGATTTTCTTCCCTGCTTTTAAAGCTTTCAACATTTTTTTCAAGTCTGCATCACACAGAATTGATATGCTGCACCCATGTTGCTGAGTATTTAAATACCAGTTTGGCTGTGTGAAAATTTCCTTGAACTTGAAATTAAGTATGCATATTTATGTCTGAGACTTAAGTTTCAGGAAAAAAATATGACAATGTGTGTCACAAAATGGATTGTATTTTCTTTAAGTTCCGTGAAAGCACGAAAGTTCTTATAAAAGCACAGGACCAACATTTCTCAATATTTTTAATGTACAAACATTTTTGAAGCTCTAGCAAGTCGCATTTCTACTCTCTTAGTAAATGTTGAGACATCAACGTTCTGGTTATGTGTTATTCTTACTTGAGCCCTAGGACTCTGTGGGCAGTTTTAGATGGAACTTAATTCATAAAGCTTTCAAACCCAGGACAAGTGACTTATATTTAAAATAGTGAGAACTGGCAATGCTGGAGAAGACACTGAAGCCACTACTTGTCCTCTTTCTTTTGATTTTTCAAGGCAGTAGTATTTGCAGAATCCCATCATGTTCTGACACCATTCCTGTCTTCATCCTAATCCATGCTTTCTTTGTTAGAAGTTTTATAAGCTACTTTTCTTACTGCGATACTACCTCTGAAACAGTTAACTTCTTCATCTTTATAGTACTTACTAGTCTTTAGTCCTTGAACTTATTTCCTAAATTTTGAGCATTTAAATTTTATTGCCACCTGAAATGGCCTGCTGCTACTTTTATTTGATCACACAGAAATCCAGAGAGTAGAAAGTCAGTAAGAGGATCTTTACACTTTGCTGCAGTTAAAATTTAAATTGCTCCCCAGAGACAATGACTTATAGAATTGTACTTCAGAACAGTACTTACTTTCTTTTTTTTTTACAATATGATTAAAATAATTCTTCCTATCAATTAATGGGTTAGAAAAAAAGAAAAAAAAAAAAAAGAGGAACCTGGCAGCTACAATTTAGGATGTGCAAAAGTTAACTTTCAGCCATCTGTTCCAGATGAATTTCACATGTGTGTGTTAGGTGCCTGGGATCCTGGAAATCAGTATGTGCTCTGGGGAATGAATGAAAGTCATATTTTGGCTCTGATCAGGGTGCCAGCTGAGTGCCAGCTACCAGAAAGGTGATAACCATGGTTTGACCTGGAAAACCTGTGGCTTTTTAGAGGGAAAATAACATTGTCCAGTGTTTTCCAGTTCCAGTTAAAATCACTTTCACCTCTACTTTAATCTATCATGCTTCAGTGTCTATCACACTTCAGTGTCTTCTCCAGCATTGCCAGCATTGATGACCTCCTGAGAGCTGCAGCTTTGAGCCCCGAGGTAAGGAAGGACAGGGATGTGGGACATCTTACCTCCACAATGAGCTGCTGGTAGCAGTGCAAGCACTAAGTTCTTGTGCAAGAGTCGCATGTATCAATAGTAAATGCAGCTCTGCTTCTTGCAGCTCTGCCCCAAAAACAAAAATATTTATCAGCTTCACTATTCTGTTTTATTTATTTCTAAGAAGAAATGCATATGCTGGTACCTGTATTCCTTTTCTTAATAAAAAAGCTGCAAAGACAAATCCTACTCTATGTAGCAATTTCTTTTGCCTAAAGATGCTGTACTGTGAGACCAACATGAACTGACAACCATCAATATCACTTGTTCTGAGCTGGGGTCAGATCAAGTGGAAAAATAAGCTCTGTAAATATGACAGAAAAAGTGCACAATGAAAAAAAAATGCATGCATTCGTACACCAGACAAAGAAGACAAAACCCAATAATATTACATTTAATCTAAAGAGGAGAAGCTTGCCATATTAATGAATGTTCAAAGAATAAGGATTTGATCTATTGAAAAAAAAAATCCAACAAATAAAACAACAAAACCAACACACTTCTTGAGTCAGCTGTTTCCATGATGAAGAATTTGTGCAGTGGGTCAAGAGATTAAGTGCTTTAAAATATATTATCTCTATTTATTAAACACACAGACTATGCAAAAGCTCCCTAGTACATAAATTTCCTGATTTTTAATTTTGTCTAGCATTTGGACTTTGTTCCAAACTTAACTTTACAGAAGAGTGGAGAAAAAGGACACCCAAATTTTCATGTCTGTTTCATTAATTGCAGGTCCCTTCTTTTTAGGCAAAAAAAAATAAGGGATCTACAATTTTTTATTTCTACAGAGAAAAATTCTGAACTTTTGTTAAAAGTTCACCTTAAAATAAGATGATTATTTGTTCAACTTAAATAAAAATTATAAAGTGAATTTAAAAAGTTAACTAACCTAATTATTCATAAATGAGTAAATAGACACTGACACAAAACCACACATAGTCACATATCATATTGGAAGTAAATAGAGCATGCTAAGCATTGGGCATTTCTATGTCAATATGAAAGTAACACATTTCACATTAAATTAAAACTAGAATTTATAATGACTTCCATAATTTCCAACAGTTTAGAAATAAACCAACAGTAATTTTGAATGACTTCTGCAGAAAAAAAAACGCAGACTATATGAAACCTGTAATTTCACCATTATTTCAAGACACAGAAGAAAGTACACTTGTCAAACAGCAAGGATGGAGGGCACTGTGGAGGAGAGGTAACTGGAAGTTAAAATGTTGATAGGCAGTGTTAATTTCAAATATAGAAACAGAGAAAGTGTCTACAGGGAAAAAACAAAAAATCCTCCCTAGATATACTTTCTGGAAGAAACTGAAACCTCTAAGTTTGATTTTGATACTTGGGGTGATGAATCAATCCTAACATTCCTGCACATACCTTTTGTTTAACACACGCCCTGTATTTTTGGTACTCCATTTTTCAGCCATAATTTTCCCCCTTTTGCTGTTTATTCTTTTTAGTTGCATATTACAGTATTAAAAAAAAAAAAAGGTCTTCTCAGACACATATAGGGTTTTTTTAAAAATAGCTACTCAGATCTAGCCTGATGACCTTAGAACTGAAGCACTGCTCAGCACTAAATGCAATAAAGCAATTCAGAAAGTAAACCAAATTTAGATTCCATCTTATTATGTATAGCTAGCAACTCTGTTTGAAATGGAAATGGCAAATGTAGCCATACATATTTGAAAGAACTGTGCTTAAATATCGCGAGCCTTAAAAGTGAGGTATCAGTGTCATTACTTTTGTCTGGAAGCTTCCTGAACATCTAATTAAACCAAAAGGGTTAACCCGTTGCAATAATTGGATATGACAAAAATTTGGATAAACCAAATTTCAGTGCATTAGTGATAACTTTGGACCATACATTTCTAACTAATGAGTTACATACCCTCTGATTTGTAGTAAACTGTAGTTTTTCTGAGCAGGCCTTTAATAATGGATCATGAATGTAAACCATGTTTATAAGAACTAACTAATGAATGTGATTCCCCGACATCATTTGAGTTTAGCTGGCTTCAAGGTTCAGATTATCAAGATTGCATGCAAGCCAACATGCTGACCACAGCAAAAGTGCCCCAGAGCTGCAAAATGCACTAAGGAGAAATGACATCTAAATAGCTCTGATGTCTGAACTACCTCTGCCAAAAGTCCTGACTAATTGGAAATATGGAATAGCTACTTGCTCAAGTATTTATTTACAATACTTGGAAAATAAGTTCTTTATGAGAGAAGCTGGTGTTTGATGTTTAATTATCTAAGTGATTGAAATCTGTATTTGTAGAGGTCCCAGTGCTCTAGTAGTCTGCAAACTCTATATTCCAGTATTTTTTTTTATTTTCATTTAGTATTTCCTTGAAGGACTATAAACTGTCAATTTCCATTATGATTAATGAATGAAGAGAGCTTTTTAATTAATGCATTGCCTTTATAAGCAATATTTAGTGCTTAAAAGTGATCAACAGAAGAGAATATGAATCATAGCTTCAGGTTCAAACATGGTTTCTATGCTAGGACTCAGAAACAGGCTTCCCAATCAACTCTGAATATGCTTCAAGAAATTTCAAAATGAATTATGTTCTCAGTTTTTTCACCTAAAAACTCAGAAACCCAGTACCTTACCAAGAAATATATGGACTTTACTGAAACAGATCAGAAACAGCAGAAAAATTTGGCTTATATTTTATTAAACTTTCTAAAACCTTCACAAAAGTTTTGTTACCAGCTAGATACAAAGCTAAAATTTTACTGTCATAGTAAGTACCAAATATAAAGATGCACTTTATTACAGAATTAACCAAAGATGTTTTAAATTTTCAATTTTATCCAAACAACCTATGCAGAGAAGCTGCTAAGACATGCAATTTCTTAATTTGCTGAGCACTCAACAGCTGCAAATTCCCTGAAAACTAGCGAGCATATTTGTAAAATATGGTGTTTATTTAAGCACATGATTTTTCCAAAGTAATGTAAGCAATGCTTAATATTTAGTACTCTTAATGCTTTAACAGCTTTCCTTTAGATAATTCAGACTTTTGTTTTTCTAATAGGCACAGTGTAACTATATTGCCTACTACTAAAAGTCATGGACAGTGAGATTGAACTGTTTAACAATTTTGTACACCTAGTCTTTGCAATGATTTTTTAGAATAATAACCCATTTTCAGGGGCTTTTGATTAGCTTTGTTATCAGAAATATTTCAGCAGTCTCACTGTCAGTCAGAGAAAAAGGCTGCTAAAAATACCCTGCCCACAACATTTAGAAAGGACTTGATCAAAGTTATCAGTCAAATATCATGTCACACAGAAGTCCTCAGGATTCCCAGGGAATTTTTTATTATTGTCCTGTTTTTTCATGACTTCCCATAGTTCTACAAAGACAATGAATGCACTCCAGATATTTGTTGCACCATCTCTATAAAACCATTACTAATTATGAACAGAAAATGTCATCACTCTGAGATATGTATAACCAATTCAGCTAATCCCTGAAAGTTTTGTCTGGCAGATTCTCCTACTCTCCATTTTCCCATTTTTTAATTCTGTTCCCCTGGCACTCTTTCTATCATCCTACAATCTTTTGTCTTAACCCATAAAGGAATCTATTATCATAAAATAATTTTTAAAAGATCCATCCAAAAAAACTCTTTTATATAGGAATTACATTATACCTTGAAGGCCCTTACAAGACATCAGTGCACATTCCTTTGTATGAATGTACACGCATTAAGAATCCTTTGCTGTTTTCTCTGCACATGCAACAGCAGCAAATTCCAGTCACTACTCAGTCATAAGACTTTTAATTTTAAGAGAAACTTTATGATGTGAACTGTAAAATATTCATTATTAATCTATAGGCACTGCATGATGTTCTAAAGTACAGAGTCCATTTAAAGTTCTCAAACTTAATTTTTCATCGCATCTTCAATGTCAGTTGCAATTGAATTTTATTATACCATTTGATATCTTTCTGTCCTTGAGACTTATAGGTCAAGTTGACTGATAAGACAGATATAAAATAATTTATTTCATTCTCCTGCCATCCTCACATTGGGGTTCCCAAATTCGTCTCATTGCTTTTTAATGCCTTAAAAATAATTAATAATCTGTGATTAGTGCCAGCTTTGGATCTGCCCAGAAATTTCCCCTAGAAAATCTGTGACAGATGCATTTTGATTCACAATGCTATCCAATTACTAGGCTACTTGTCACTCTTCCATCTACATAATCTGTATTTGCAGCATTTCTTTAGCACACAGCTCTTAAAAAAGATCTCTTCTAATCACTACCAGGAACTATTGTGGAACACAGTCATTTTACTGTACTCAGCCACACCTTGAATGGTTTAACACAACTGAAAAAGCTGCTATGTGCTCCAAAGCTGCATGTTCTATTTTTATAGAAACAGCTCAAACCTTTTAAAATTGTCTTAACATTGTGCTTTCAAGAGATAATTTACACAGAAATATTTAAAGAACTGAGAGACAGGCTGACATGATGACTAAAAAACTGATATAGTCACAGAGGACTGCTCAAAAGGGGTATAGAAATTATGTTTCTGGGGATCATTTTGCTTCAGGATGATATTTTTTCCCTTATTCTGATTCAAAATACTGAGAGAATAGAGAAAATTGCTGTAATAGAATACATGTGTCTTCAGAAAACAACAGGGTTGCTGGACAATTTAGGGAAGTCACTAGTAAGAATGGACACAGTGAGCAGAGTTGTAGCAAGAATCACCCCAGTTTTCCTGACTGCTTAGAGCTTCCTCTTCCAAATGTTCTTCATATTGTTTACTTTTTGTTTACCACCTCTTAACAAACAAATGAATCATAGCACATGTTGAAGAAGAATTTGGTTTTGTTTTGCAGATAAGATTTCAAAGGAAAAGCTGGATCATAAATACAAGAAAAAATCAGATCTAGAAACCTGGCTGAGTCAAACTTACCTGCAATTAGGAACAGAATTCAAATGCCTGACTCAATTCCATACAGAGATTATTACATACATACACATTTATATATTCAAAATGTATACCAAGATCATTTGAATTAAACACATTTCCATTTTGACAACACATGGTATATTTAAATTGCACATAAAAATGCACGAGTAGCATACCAGTGAAAACCTGGATAGGAAAACAGCTTATGTAGAATTCAACAACATAGTGATTTGTCTCTCTGGTTATCTGACATATTCTAGCATCAAACTTCCTCACTATTTCAGAGGTCTCACTTCAGTTGTTAGCAGTTTATTCTGTATATAACTATGATAGTAAGAGACAACAAAGGACTTCAAAAGCTCTCACTTAATGTAAACCTCACATAAGACATAATATTGAGAGGGGATGAAAGCTGAAAAATTAAAACTTTGAGAAGTCATAGTTACACAGGATTACTAGATATGTAATTTCAAGATTTAGAACACAATACAAAGCCAGCATTAATGTTGGCAGAAATCAATGGTAGCCATCTGTCTGGTGTCATTAGTTGGTATTATCTGTAGTTACATGGATCCTTCAAACCACAATACCTGGCTTGACTACTTATTTCAGGGTGAATCAGAAAATACTGACTTAGGATTATATTTCCCCAGAAATTTGAATTCAGAAAATTTTAGTTCTGACAAACTACTTATTACAGGATAAAGTTATTAAAGAATACTGGTAGAAATCAGGAAGATAAATGTAAGAGAAAACAGAGAAGGATTAAAAATAGTTTTAAACATTAAGCTCATGAAGAAAAATACAAATGTAAATTATTAATAAAGAATCACATCAGCAATGCTTAGCTACTTGTTTTATTTCAATCAAACAGAACTAAGACTTAAATAACAAGAACCCTCAATAGGTGAAGTTTTTTGTCGGTGAGACTGTAAAACATAATACCTCATAGTACTTAAAACTCCATCTGAAATACACTTCTTCATAAGTTAGTTAGGAAAGAAGAAAAGTTATGTTAGAGAAAGTTTCAATCTTCCATTCCAAAAGACTGAGGAACAAAAACAGAAAAGAAAAGGGATGTCACAATTTAAAGAGACAGTACTCAGTATTCATCAGTACTGTGTAGAAGTAGAGCATTTGACATGTGAGTGAACTGTTTGGTGTAGTGCTAGAAAATTCACTGAAATTCATAGTTAATTTCACTAGTCTTATTAACAGCTTGGAGTTTAAAGAAATTATATTGTCAAACTATTTTATTATCATTTTGGCCAATGGCAGTACTTTATAAGTCAATAGGACATCTCACTAAAAGACACCAAAGAACAAAAGAGCACTACAAACCTACATATGTTTTATCATCATAATGATGAGATGAAGATATTCTATCACATTTTCTAATTTGGTGAGTGGGAATAACAATTTGGAAAGTGATGTTACTTTTCCCTTGGTCATGCATATTTCATATAGGTGATATCAAAACAAAATGCTCCAAAGAAGGGCAAAGTTAATAAGTATCTTGTCCTAACTAGTTGACTCAATTTTTCATGTCAATTTGTCATTCAGAATAGACTCACTCATATCTCTCTGGGTTTTTCCAGAAAGTCAGGTATTTTTTGAAATTCTGTATCTCTTGCTGGAATGTCTCTGAACGTTTCAGGCAATTGTCAGATTTAATTTTTGTTTAAAACTGCAGTGCAGATATTGCTCTTTGAAGTAGGCCCACATCTAAGAAATCCTCAATTCTACTGTATCTTACATTCCAATATAGCCTAAAGAAACTTGAAAATGAATTTGCATCATGTTTAAAATACACATCTATATTAAAATTCCACTGATTTATAAAGCATTACAATACTCTGTACAGAGTAAAGAGATGATCATTTTATTTTGATCCTCTCAAACTATTACAGAGTGTAAGGGCATTTTCCATTTCCTATTTTTAAAAAGCAATAATTGCAATATCAATATAAGGAATTAGGAAATAGGTGTTCTTAATCTTAATCATGGAAAAACATACCTGTTCAGTTATGATGTGGGGATATCAATGTTTAATAACCATTGCAGCTACAGTATTTCAATACAGAAAAACAGCTACTACTACAAATATGTGCACCACTCAAGTTCTTTGGGTGATTTAGACTCTCTCCTTCATATACAGAGTATAACTGGTACATTTTGTTCACTATCAAATTAAATGAACATCAAGGCTGCTTCAGATATAATTGCTAGTTCTTCTAAACCCCTTCTCTCTCTTTGTGGTACCAGAAAAGTTTTTTCCTTATATTTTTCTCTGGTGCAAGATGTTCCTTAATTGGAAACTGTTGGCAGCTGTGAGAATATTTCGTAGAAGTTACATCATTTTGTGTTTTCTTTCAAGCTCTCCTGTGCATCATGGAGGGTAGAGCTGGCAGAAAGCTTGAAACCCAAATAATGCCTTGGATGAATATATACATATTGGTCTATGTAATGAGCAGAATATGGGTGAAAGCAAAAACTTTGATCTTCTACTCAAGGCCCTGATCTTCCTGGTAAAGTTTTGTTGACATAACAATGCCCTTTGGAGTTCACCTGGAAAGGAAGATTCATCAGCAAGGGAGAAAGTTTAGTGCTCATTCTTGTTGCACATAGACAAAGCTGTTTGAAACATGTGCTTCTTTGCCTCCATAACTTAAAAATATTTAGAATATGAAATAAAATTTTTTATTTCACATTTTGGACATGAATTGAAATATGGCAACTAGATTAATACTGATTGGTAAGGGAAAATGTAATTAATCTCCTGTTTATGTACATATGTAATTTATATCTCAAACATAGACTACACTGATTTTGGGCAAAGCCCTCTATTTCTCAAAACAAGACTTGCCTATATTCTCTGAGACAGTCATTGTGCTGTACTAGATAAAATAACATGATCTGCCAGACTTCCAACTTGTACCTTTCCTCAACTCCACACCCTAAGATACAGGCAAAACTCCATCTTTAGGAAGTCTGGGAAGCTCTATGCCCCACACTTGCATAAATTAAAAATCCCCAAAGAAACATTCCTGTAAGCAGAACCAATGCATTTCCCTGCCATGAAAAAAAGTCAGTACCCTCCATCCTCTGCAGAGCACCCTGCAAGCCATGTCTTTCTCTCCCAAACCATGTTGGTTCCCTTCCCAAGGAGTCTCTGTGCATTCAAATGAAAGCAAAAATACTTTTCTGTTTGTTTTGTTGCATTTTTTGTTTTGATTTCTATATATTTGCTGTATCTAAATACATTACTCCAGTGACTGTACTCTCTATATGTCTTTGATAATTCCAAATGACAATAAATCTACTTTTTGTACAAATATATAAAACTCCATTCTAAAAATAACTTGAGTAATGAGTAAAGGTATCAAAACCATCGACAGTCATTGAACATTTGAGGATCAATAGAAAACTTTCTCGTTCTTATTTTTATTGATTTTCTGGGAACAAAAGTATAGATCCTTGAGCACAATTTAAAGCTTTTTTAATATTTTTTTCAGTTTGAGATCAATGCTAAACAATCAGATATATAATATCTGTACCTCTTTTTTCTTTCCTAGGGTTGTTTGCCTTTTCTTCATTTGAGCATTTTCTTCATTTTGACATCTTACTGAAATACAGACAGTTCTAAAATAATTCAAAATTTTGCTTTACTTAGATTCAATGTCCTTGGTACACCTGAATAAATAACAATAAACACTCTATTGCTGGTTTTAAGTGGAATTTTCCTTGGATATAAATGGGAATGGAAGAACATCATGGTGTCTGAATGTGACCTGATGTTATCATATGCTTCTTTATCTACTTGGAGATCTTGTTATGCTGCTGGTGACTTTTGAGAGATTCCTAGCAAAAGAAACTTTAAAAAAAAGTAATGCACATTTCAAAACAGCAGGAGATAATTAGTATCATTAATGAGGCTACTCATTGGATTCCACAACAATATCTTTCACAGCAGGAGAATTAGACTACGTGTGTGTCAGGGACACTTACCCTTGACATTTTCTAATTACTTTTTGTAGGTTTTCTTAACTCACCTTAACTACCAGGAGACATTGACATTGAAGCTGACCATGGTGGTCACTGTATGCCATCAGTTACAGAACAACGAGGTTAAAAAGCTGTCAGACACAAAATGTCTTAGTACTGACAGAGGATCAAGCTTGATGTTAAAAAAATTTATATTCTGGGCTTAAGAAGAGTTATGTCATTATGTAAAAATCTTTTTGATTTAAACTCGGATTTATATCAATAGTCTAGAACAAATATACATCAAGATTCTCATTTTAAGGAAGTGCAACTGTGCCATGCAACCACTTCATGGTCTCTCTTCAAAAATGAAAAATATTTGGATTATAATCAAACTTAAGTAATTTTTGAACATTTTTATACATCCTAAAACATACTATAGAAATGAGCAAATTACTGTTTATTTATTTGCCCTTTACCTAACTCAATTTCTTTCAGATTGGATAGGAGTTTTATTTTTCACTTAAAAAAAACAATCAATTAAGCTATCACTGAGAGGTCTTAAAAACTCTGCCTGAGTCAGAGTAATTGAGATATCTTCTATTTTAAAAAATCAGTATCTTCATGCAATTAAATAAGAAAAATCTGAAAGCAAAATTCTCATAGCTACATTTTCATTTGACTTCTCACTCCTTGAAGGAAAAGTGGAGGACATGTCAACTACTAAGCAGAGGTTTTCTTCTGCTATCATGTACCTTCCCACCTTTTCTCTACTTTCTGTATGCAGTGTTATTAAAATTTCTGCACCTACCTCTTGGCTTTACAGCTGTTGTATTTTAAATTTTCTTCTCGTTGTCACATTATTAATTATTTTTGAAAAATCTGCAAAATATCCTTTTTCTATGGGGATTTGTCTCTGACACCTGCTGAACATACTGAGATTTTAAGGCAAACAAAATACAGTCAATAGTAAAATAGTGAAATTTAAAGTATTAAGTATTATTTAAAGTATTTAAAGTATTAAGTTATAAAGTATTTAAATAATAACGGTAACATTTTTTTCTTTGGGTGCAACTCTTGTTTTATTTGAGATATTTCAAATTAAATTTTCTCCCTCATAATCTAGTGGATTGCTTTTAATTTTTCCATTTTCTGTTCACATGCAAGCAAAAATACAGGTGCAGAAAATGCCAGGAGGAACAGGAGAAAGTTGGACAGCAGGATAGGGAACACTTGTGCTGTGTACAGTCTTGTAGCATGAAGCTAAAGTTATCAGTAAGGGTTCTTTTGTGCCTTTGTGATACACAAAATTAATTACATACTTCTTGTGATCAACCTGCTACAATCCAGAAATATTTTCCTTCCAGGGCTTCCCTTGACAATTACGCACTTCAGAAGACCCTGAAGGATACCATACAGACACAACATACACATTACGTTACTTGATTGAGAAAGTAACACTGCTATTCTTCAGTACTCCTACCAAAGTTCCCAACAGCTCATGCATACCAAATAACAAGGTAAAAAATTTCCCAGTGTCATATCTTGTGTGAACAAGCGTTTTTTTTTTCTGTTTTAGAGCTGCTAATATAAAAATCTTCACAGATAAAAAGATTTCAAAGCACAAAATGTTAAATAGTCATATCTCCCACCTTTTTTGTTGTGTCTCCAGTCTTTAGCAAGTAAAAGTTCTTTGACTGAGCAGCTCACTTGTTTATCTTTCTATTTAATTCTAAATTATTGCAGTTATTCAATAATCTAAAACAGGGTTTTTTGCCTTTGCAAGGGAAATAAAACAGTAGAATATAATGAAGGGTATGGTAGTATCCAGGATTAGTGCCTTGTACAGACTTTGTACCTTGCTTTATTAGAGTATCTGATTTTGTAGCTAATTTAATAAGAGCAACTCTACTGAGAAAGAAAAAAAAATGAAATAATTTCTCCACACTATGGAATTGGTGCAATAAAGGAGAAGGCCATTTTTCAAAGGCTTGTCCTATACCCTACTTTTATTATAGGAGCCTTACCACTTTCATCATGCACACTTGAAAACTGATTTCATTAACTTCTGAATTTCATCTGGTGCATGGCTGTAACATGCACCCTGCCTGTTAAAAACACCCTTGTGGAAAACATTTCTTCCCAATTCAGAAGGCATCTAAACAGCAGGCAATTTACTTTCCAATGTCATATTACCCCTCCATGAGGCACGGATGCCATACTGACAAATTTACATTCCATCGAGTAGACATTTGTTTAATTTCTCAGTTTCTCAGAATACAAACTGCTTCCTGAAGAAGTCAGAACTCAGATTGCTCCCTAAAGGGCAGGGGAAGTTTATGTGGTTTTTGTTGTTGTTGTTGTTGTTTTGTTTCTTTCCTGATAATGCAATCTTGTCTCTAGCACAGCAAGTGAACGGATATCAGACAGATGGATTTCAAGGCTGATGTTCAACACATACATTTTTAGTATTTGATTTGTCTTCAACCCTTGCTTTTCACATCCTGGGAAGAAAGGTTTTGTTTTTTGTTCATAAGAAAGCATTACAATTTCCTTTTCCTGGAATCCTTTTCAAAATACTTATCTAAACATTTATTAGCATTTTTTTTTTTTTCATATCTTTCATTCTATAGATTTTTTTCTGGTTATGTCAAAAAGAACTGGAGTCCTAATTTGCAAATCCTGATAGCCTGGTAGCAATCAAAGGATGGTATGATTGTCAAGACCATCACATTTACCATTCTTAGGGCTTTTTTTCTGAAAAGATGTGAAAGAATCACAGGCCAAATGCCAAACCCCAGTCCCACTGTCATGAAGGGAAGCTCCAGCATAAGTGGCCCCCTGTTGATATCCTTTCTCATACTAACGAGTAGTCTACAGTTAAGTTTCACTTTTATAAGAGAACTGCTTGACCACAGTCAGTATGAATGGGAATAAATTGACCTTACCTCTACTAGAGTTAGAACACACACACACATACATGCACAAAATCAAAGCATCACAAAGACCACATTCAACCTTTGAAGACATCTAAGTTTAGGCTCAGAAATTCTCCCTGGAGACCTTCAAACACTCCTTTCTCTTTTCATTTACTGTACTGGGACTTAGCAATTTACCTGTAATTTTAAAACATAGGTCAGAGTGCCTAAATTAGGTATATCTGGTCTTTCCCACATTTCTAAAAATGTTGAGTCTTATTTTCTATATATCTATAAACTATTTTAATTCCTCTAAATGCACCAAAGTAAATAGCCTTAATAACATGGCAAAAATAGAAAAATACAGCTGGGAAGAATATTTCAGCATGTAATGGCATTGTGCCTACATCTATAGAAAACCTAAAAGCCAAAAGTTCTTCAGTTCCATAGTTAATTTCCAGTATGAAAGTTGAAATAAAAGCTTTTTTAAAAAGATTTTTATATAGGGATACATGTCTTTTGTGGTGGATACACACACACATATATACTTATTCATTCCACAGGTTTTCAGTTTGGAAGTATGAATGAATAATTTTAAAATGGTGCTGTTCTTTCAAGAAGACAGTATTTTCTCAATTAATACAATGCCAGCAGTATGCAAAGGTGAGCGTAGTGTATAGGTATACCTGTCTGTTAAAGGCAAACACTTCAGTTGGTACAATATACTTTGTAAAATTGAGGTAAAAAAAAAAGAAAATCATTGAAGAAACTAATACAAAGTCTTTGCTTACCTGAAGTGCTGCATAGCCCTTTATGAAAGGCAAATTTTAACAACTTCAACAAGAAGACAGTGATATTAATCATAATTCAAACCGTAGTAGTAACTGATGCTGTGAGGAAAAGATAGCAGCTGGTGTAGTCCAGAAAATACCCTAATTTTGACATTTTATTCACCTCTGCCTGGTCAAAGGTGGCTCAGCAATATACCATTTATCTTCATCTGTCTTCCCAGCACTGCAAGTTGACAGGATAACAGCATGGTTGCTTGGTGGTCTGCAACGGCAAACTGCCCTTTATCTACCTAATCACAGCTCAGTGTAGCATAAGGAAAGTAATTTTACAGGTGTGTAGCAAAATCTGCATCCTTCTGATCCCCCAGTCGTGGGAGTGCTTTACAAGGTGGATCTAATCATAGTGAGACATTTGCAGTCGTCTACTGATAGTTGCCAGTCTTTGAAGTCAGATGTAAATAACATAAAATGAAAGAACAGAACATTAAAGGCAGAAACTATGTAAAACAAGTTGAGCTGATTAGTACCAAATTACTGATGTTCCATCTGCTGGGGTGGTAATACTTGTTTTCAAACTGCCTGACTGCAATGCTTCATTTCACAGAGAGCCCATGTTCGATGGGCCTGTAGGGAACACTTAATAAGGACTGACAATGGAAGGAGATAGTGACAAATACATAATTACTCTTTGAGAGTGAAATGTGTTCATTAAGAAAACTAGCAATTTGTCTGTGGTACAGAATATATATATCACAATATATGTTCCCATATATGCATAGACTCTATAAACTTGATAGCAAAATTATGGAAAATTTCTTGGATCCTCACCACTTTAAAAAACAAGAAAATCTGTAATAAATAGATATGTAGAGCATATTAACTTAAGAAAAAAGAAAAAAAAAAACAAAAAACCAGAAATCACCATAGACAATATCTAACCTGTATATAAGTTTTAAAATTTAAGAAATTCACTTTGACATTTTTTGTGCTTGTTCAAACACCTCAATTTGTTAATATTCTTCAGAAAAGACTTTTTAAGAAAGAACTAGCAATATTGTTACTATTAGCACACCCTTAGACAATGTCCCAGCTGTAATACTGAGCTGCACCTAAAATGGGATTGGATTCCAATGAAATAAACTGTAGGAAGTAGAATTAGGAGCAGTGTTAAACCACATTATGACATAAAAATCCAATGGAATATGCTAATACCTTACCAGCTGGCAATTAGAATTCCTCCTCCTTAGATCTGTCTCCCACAAATACCATTATGTTAGCTCCCACACTGCTCTTCATGATTAAGAATTCATATTTCCTGTTCACTAAATAACTCAACTTATCCTTAGAGCTGAGTTACTCCTGAGTAATTCAAATCCTCTCTCATCTTGACAAATAATTCTTCTGTAAGTAAGTTTTCAGAAAAGCCAGATTTTCTTGAAAAGGTATGACTAAAAGTATTCCAGGAGACTGCTGAGAAAGTTGAAAGGTGCTGCTCTCTGGAAACCCTGTGAAAGGGGAAGTTCAACATATTATTTTGTCAATATGTTTTATTGTTGCAAGTCGCAATTCCTAAGTCATATTCTTTAGATTTTCTTCTGCACTGAGTTGGGAAAAAAAGCCATCACTGAATAATGATCCAAAAAAGAAAGCAAATAAACATGAGACAGTAATCTTATTCAGATACAAACAGTGAAAATATGTAAAGAACTAACCTTTATATATACTGTGTGAATGAAAACATTGTAATTATAAAGATAATGGATACTGTCAAGCTGAACAGCTATTTGGACTCCAGTCAAGCAAAACAAAATATTTTATTTTGTTATTCAAACAGATTTGGTCTGTGAAAAATAACTATATATATATAACTCTTTGATAGATATTAGTATAGCTAATAACATATGGAAAATTGATGGTTTATTTAAATTCTTTACTAACTAATGGTATCAAGGCAACTGAGCTTGTGAATTACTAATAATGGAAAGAAAAATTTCTGCTAATGGAAAGAAAAATTTCTGCATGATTACTAATTTTGTTATTAAAAGGAAGTTTCTTCAGAACACAGAATAATTCTAGTACCTAGTACAATACAATGACAATGGTAATATTTTAGGTATGCTATCATCTAACTAATGAACTAAAAATTTGATTAATGGTTGATAGCTGTTGACTGTTAGTTCAGGTTTATTTGTTGTCATGTCTTATCAGTAGTGGTATGCAGGTCCTTTGATACTGCATTAAAAATTTAAGAGAATTTGGTTTTGCAGCTTTTTCCCAAACTCCTAAGGAAGTCTTATAATAGTAGTTTTGTCACTACATTTTTACATCACCTATGTCAGTTATGGCTTTACAAGGGAACTACCAATATAAAATTAAAAAATCAAGAAACATTTACTGTACTTAGTGTCAACTTGCAGTCAAGCCAGATATATAGCTTATATATCAAACAAATTGAATATTTTTGCAATCAACTTAGAAACAGCTTTTACAATGAATACAGTAATTTAGTTTGGAATGAAGACAACTCCATGCATCTCAGGTGTAAATAAATAACACAATGTCCTGTAACTTTCTGTTACAAAAGACAGGGAAGAAAATCTGAGATTTAAACTAGGGAAAGGAGAAACCAAGAGGAATCCCACACTCATGCACACACACCGCAGAAAGTTGCTACCTTGCAAATAACCAATTTTAAAAAAAAAGTAAATAACACCCTGAAAAGGCACAAATTCTGTCTTGCTCATCTGGAGTGCAGCAACTTTGAAAACAAGAATGCTGCCACCTGTACAAACAGGAATAAATCAATAAATCAACCCCTGAAATGCACAGACATACACTGGGAAAAAAAGTTATTAGAAAGTTGAGCTGCAGAGTCCTGAATACCAGAGACAGCTTCAGATTTGTGAATCAGCCTCAAACCTAACATAGAGATAAGGCATTTAAAAACAGATTGTGTAAAACCGTGAAATGTACTGAATTAAAATTAAAATTAAAAGGTTTTGGCTATTTATATACCTTGTTAAATAGCATAATGATTTTATTACGATTTTACCTGGTCTTAGTTCTTAGACACCTGGAAATTGGAAATATGCACTGCTCTAGTGCCCATTGTTAATTAAATATAACTGTGAAAGTTATAAGTGCATTAACAGTACCTCGCCTGCATCCTAATATATGTTCCATTTGTCTTTGCAGAATGGACTTTAGACAATTTAAAGACAAATGATGTCCTCTCCAGCTTCCAGCTCCCTGGTGACTAAGAAAAATGTCCAAAGAAGCATTTTCTTCCAATAAAAAGTTTGTGCTTCAGAGAAATTGTATTTTATCTTGTAGCATCCTTGAATGTCCAGTATATGAGCAAATCTAACAAGAAAGGAGCAAATATGACACTGCCAGAAGGCTTATTTACATTTTAGAACTATTAAGAAAGCTGACAAGGAATGTGTGATTTCAGATTATCTAGTCTGTGGCCCTAATTTACAGACTAATTTGGTTATAGGGAATATTTCCCCAATGCCAGAATTCTTTGAATAAAAATAACAGATATCATTAGATATCATTAAAGGTTTTGAACATTTATTAGTTATTTAAAATATGCTAATATGCATATTATGACTTTGTTAGATAATTTTATTTAAAATATTAAATATAGCAAGTAAAAATGCAATAAATGCAAAAAAATATTGTACACTAAAGGACAGCAAGCTTTGTAGTTTATTCCCTATATGACTTTTATAAGGAAAAATGGCATTTTCATGGTTTTTGATGCCTCATTTTTTATTAACATGTTATTACTGAAATCATGATATGTTAAAAAAAATTAAAAAATTAAAAAATCTCTTTGTAACGCCAAAAAATTATTTTTTTCCAAATGGTTGCAAAATCAAAGATATGGAATATTTTTTGTTTATACACTTAGCCACTAGACAATCATCTCAGTCTACAGCTATTTAAAAAGTCCTTAAACATGAATTCCATTATTATAATGAAAAGATCGTGAAGAAATAACTTCCACCTCTTATCAGGGTATCAGTGTTGTAACTGGGAGACTTGCTTGTGATTTCCTTGCTTGTGTCACAGGAAAAAATGCATTTCCTCATCTATGCATTTCTTAACCTTTTGCAAGCAGAAAAGATATTCCTCTGAGCTTAAGCAAAGGGTGAGAATAATGAAAAGGAAAAACAACTTCTCTAAATTTCCTGTTATTACCACAGCATGCGAATATAATGAACACCCCCACCCAGCCACTTGACTGATACTAGGCATATTTAAAAAAGTATATTGTGTAGAAGATGACACGGTTCTAAGTCAAGTACGTACATACAAACAAATATATATATTATAACAATAAGAAATCATTATATTTCCACAGGAAATAGTTTAGTCGGTGATGTTCATTTTCTCATATTGGATTGCCTAAAAGATAAAAACTTTTGTTCCTTCACTCTTTATCTCTTCATTTTAAAACTTTAGAGAGCAGACTTCTTAAAATAAGGTCTTAGACAGCTCTGTTGTTCCTCCCTAAGGTTTCCATCCTACTTTCATTTTCCATGATCCAAGACTATTCATCTTCATGTGTTTTCAAATTCCTTTATCTGAAGAAAAACATGTAAAAAACTACACATAACCCTGGAAAATTTGCACAGAAAAAACTTTTATTTTACAGAAAGATCTCCAGCAATGACATGAAACTTAAAATACCTGTAATGTGCTTTATTACTGTGGGTTTTGCAGTAGGTTCCCTTTATTCACTGTAGACAAAAGCCAAAGAAGGGCTAGCATTTGAGCAATAACCCAGAAACTAGCCAAGTTGAAATGATAAGTTTGTCTTCTGAGCATTGTCAAAAAGGGAAAAGAGAGAAAAAGCTGAAAGAATATTGCTGTTGATTATTTCATCTCAGAATTGAATTGCATTCTAATATTATATTCCTTTGTAAAAGTACACATTCCCTTATTACCACCTTATCTTTTTGTAATAACAGAAAAATGTGATATTTATATGCCAAAAAGAAGACTTTTAGCAATTTTATTCTTAATCAATATTTTTCATTGACTTGTTCATTCTAATGGAAAAGTTTAATACATCTAAGGTAAATTGTGTTCTATAAGTGTACTTTCATTCTAAAGATTCTGAAAGGAATCTAAATGACTATTAAAATAAAGTTGTTTACCTAGCAGACATCTAAAACTGTATTTCATAAAATCAAACCTTATTATCTTGGGAGAATTATACTTAAAAGTGTTTGAGACCTAAGCAGAAACATATCCTAAACAGAAAATTAATCACAATATCACGCCTTGCCATTATCTCAAAAATATATGTACTGACTGCACAAAATGAATGACTATCATTGGAGAAACGGAATAAATAAACAACACTTTTGGACACATTTTACTGATTAAACAGGTCAGTGGTTTTATTTTACTAGAGGAAGGAAAAAATTTCTTCATATGGCATTGTGTAACTTAGGTTTTTGTTTTATTAAAATCAGTATGTTCCATACAACAGCTTCCAAATGATATTTAAGTCTATGTTCTACAGTATTTTGCAATTGAAGTGAAAAAATATTATTTTATAAATTTTGTGTGATGTTATGTGCACTTATATGTTATATGTCACATGTGCACGTGTGTTATATGTATTGTGTGCAGTAAAACACAGTTCATAACTAAACCTCAATAATTTAAAATTATCCTTGGTGAAGCAGAAGGCAGAGACAGTCAATACAATCTCAGTTGTTACAGGTGCTCATTGCTACAGCAATTTCAGGACCTTGAAAACAGTGGCAAAGTCTGGGGTAAGGAAATCTTATCCTCAGTGCAAATTAGGGATGACCTAAAACAGCTGAACACACAGGAGACTGGGCATAACTTCAAGTGCTGGAGGAGCTGGCTGATACCACTGCAAGCCCACCCTTTATTGTCTTTGGAAGCCCATGGGATGAAGGGAGGTCCCTGATGACTGGAAGAAAAGAAATGTCCTCTTTTCAGGAAGAGCAAGAAAGAGTATCCAGGAAACTAGTTTGGTCAGTCTCATCTTATGAAAATGATGAAACAACCAATCTAGAAACAGTTTCTGAATTTATGGTGGGCAAGAAGGTGATGGGGAATAGTTAGTAGGGATCTCTGAAGGGGAAATTATGTATGCCTGACTGACCTTATAGCCTTCCAAGATGAGAAGGCTGGCTCAGTAGATGAGGGGAGAGCAGTGAATATTGTCTACTTTAGCACAACTTTTGACACTGTCTTCCATAATTTCCTCATAGCCAAGTTGATGAACCATGGGCAAGACAAATGGACAGTAAAGTGATTATGAAATGTGCTGAATTTCTGGATTCAAAAGGTTAGCATCAGTGATATGGAGTCCAGCTGGAGGCCAGCCACAAATAATATACCCCAGGGGTGGATACTGGCACCAATACCACTTCACATCCTCTTTGATGATGTGGACGATGGGGCAGAATGCACTTTCAGCAGGTTTGCAGAGAATGCAAAACTAGGACAAGTCTCTGGTACACCAGATGATTGGAGAACTGAACTGACAGGAATATCACAAAGTTCAGTAAGGATAAATGCCAAGTTCTGCACCTAGAGAGGAATAATGCCATCCAGTACCAAACATTTGGGCCAACTGGTTGGAATGAAGTTTGGCAAAGGGCCTGATGGTTGTGGTGGTTACCCAGCTGACCACCAAGCAGCACAGCAAAGAAGGCCAGCAGTTTCCTGGGCTGAGTTAGGAAATAATGAGGGAAGGATGAGGGAAGTTCTTCTTCCCCTCTACTCAGTCAGGATGAGACACATTTGACATTCTGGGTCCAGGCCAGGGCTCCCCAGTAAAAGAGAGAAATACGCTCACTGGAGAAAATCCGGTACCAGACTGTGGAGACAATGAAAGTGTTGGAACATCTGTGGCATGAGCTGAGGATGAGAAAGCTGAGAGTTCAGATTGGAGTGGGCCCATGAGAATCATATAATTACCTGATGGGAGAAGCCAGACACTTCTTATTGGTGTTTAGTGAAAGAGCAAGACTCAACTGACTCGAAGTAAAACACAGGCAATTCCACTCAAACATAAGAAAAAAGTTTTGCTTTTTAAAACTTTTTTTCTTGCGATTGTGGTCACACACTGGAACCTACCCATGCAGGTTGTGGAGTCTGTGTCCTTGGGAATATTCAAAAACAAATAGGCACATCCTTGATCAAATTGCACTGGATTGCCTTATTCTCAGAAGGAGGGTTGAACTAGATAAGGTGATTTCCAATTTCATTCATTCTGTGATTCATTTGCCTCTATCCTTCAATGTTCTAATGGAACAGTTGTGACCATGCTTTTATATCCATAAGCTTGGTACTTATTTTATTGTATTTTTGTAGGTATCCTATACTCTGTAATTTTGCAAATAAAATACAAGTCCTCTTAACTCTCTTTTAGTTAATTAGTGAATTATGATACCTTTATATTCCTATTTAAATTAATACATAGGATTTAAGGAACAAATTCTTATGCCAAATAATGCAAGTTTTTTGTGTGCAAATAACTGAGAAATATTAAAAACTTAGGTTTCTTTTTTATAATGATTTAATAGATAAAATTCAATAACTTATGCGTTTGAGATAGAAGAAAATATTTCTGTTTTTTCTTCTTCATGTCTGATTTAATAAGAAGGCAATGAACCAAATCCCACTCTTAGGTACACAGGTATAAATTATATTTCTAGTCTGTATATTTAATAATTCATAAAATTAAATTTATAAATAATAAATTTCTGTATGTGTGTACATAAAAATAGAACTAAACCAGGAAGAAGGTCAAGAAGAAGGTAAAATGTAAATGCCCTCTAATTATACAAGTAAGCCAAATACAAGAGTAGAAAAAAAGATTTCCAGAAGATAGTAATTTTGGTCAACTTCAGTAATTTGGGAAAAATTTCTGCAGAGTCTATAATAGTTATGAGAGCTAATATGTAAAGTATAAATTGTTTGGTTTACCTAACAATAAGAGGATAAAAAGATTCTCTGTAGTGATTTTATTGTCTTTATTCTCATAGTTAGAAAAGATTGTACAGTTAACATATGTGATAATTCCAGTATTACCCAATTTAATCTGAAACAGACAATACTAATATTATCACTATTGTACCTGTATTTCATTGCTGTGTTTACATTCATCCTTCTGTCCACCTTATTCTTTTGCCTTTATTTGCCTTCCCCACTGAAATCATAGAGATATTTCCACTCTCAGTGGCAATTCAGTGTTTCTTCCTCTACAGTCCTTTGACTGATACTTGTGAAGAGACTCATACATTATATAGTGCTCAGTTAAACCCAAGCACAGTTACAGAGAAGACTGAATTATTGCTAATTTCTTTATTACTCCCCATTTAATTATTGGCTAATTAGTGGTATGTATTATGACTTGTACATAGTTTCAAATATTTGCAAACTTCATAGGAGTGAATCTAAAGACAGATTTCCTGTGGGGATTTTTTGCTTTTCTTCTGTTCCTCTCTGTTAGAAATGATTGTCTGGTTTTCACCTGCTTTGCTTGCTTCCATTTGGCATAATTCAATATTGCTTTGATTCAGCATTACATTGATTTAATTTCTGAAGAAGACACCTTCAGTGCTGTCTGTGTACAGAAACACTAGGCTGGGTTAGCTAGGCTAGAAAAATAACCCAAAATTATTTATTTTTCCTGTTGGATTTCAGCCTTGCCCTCTACAAAACACATTGACTACTTGACATCACTCATCCACAATATGCTGTTTTACATGGTAGGAGCACTACAGAGCCTTGCAAGATTCAGATTTGTGAAAAAAAAACCTGCATTAATTAATTTATTGTTTTTATAATATCTTTTAGATGGATGTACTTTAACACCTATAAAATCTTTATTGATGTGTTTTGCAAGACTTTGGCAGACACCGCTACTACTACTTCAGGCAAAGGACTTCAGATTTCCCTCTACAGAACTTTCTAAAACTAAGTTTCCATTGAGGCAAACTTTGGTGAAATGCTTTGGACAGGTTGCAGGGAAGGCTTTTCATGTCTCTCTAAATAAGCAGTCTCCAACTCAGGGAAAGCCATCTCCCCTGCTCTCAGAGCAATGGAAATAGGAAGCCAAGACACAGGGTACCTACAGCTTCACACCAAAATTTCATATCTGCAGTTTTCGGAAGGTGCAAGAACTCTGCAAAAGGGTTTTTTCACATCACCATCTTTTATGAAGTTTCCCTTGATATTCTGTGGCTATGCAATTCACCTGCTTGGGTTACTTGAATAAATAATGTACTCAAACAAGATGTTTGTGGTTATAAAAGGGCTTCCGTCTTTTACTCAATAATTAACCAGGAAAAAAAAAAACCTCAAAAAACCAGTAAAAGAGCTTTGGATTCACCATTATTTAGTATGAATACATTTTCATGAGTTAGTTATCAGAACTGGCACATCTACTCTTTGGGAAAATATTCTATTGATGGGCAGTGAAACAGTGACATTGCCACAGCAGGGAAGGGAAAATCGAAAGATTGTTCTCAGTCTGGTTTGCTTAATTAAGCAGTAGCCAGTGACATGGTTTAACTGTATTTACTTGACAATTTTTTTACTGCTATGATTGATTGGTGGTGGCTAGAGTGTGAGCAAAGGCCCAAAGACATCAACATTCGTTGTGATTTGGGGGAATGAAAGCCAAAAGAAAACTTGGGCAAAATAAATACGACAAGTCACTTGTAGGCAGTAATCTGCATTCAAACTAGACAATGGGGCAGACACTTCTCACGCCTTGGATACACTCACCCCAGTGGGCATGCTAGGAAAAAAGACACATGAAGGGCAAAAGTTTTATGTTAAAATGCAGGACCTTGTCTCTGCAGACAGAAAGATGGGTATGAGAAAAAGCAAAAACCTAGGCAGAGTGCACTGAGATAAGTGTGCCTTGTGATACCATGAAATTGAATCAGTTTCAGATGTGGTAGATTGCCCCAGTACACAAAATGATGAGAGACTCTCTATAAATCTGAAATACCTCCTGAATCTTGAAAGACTTGGTAAAAGTAAAAGGTAAAGAGGCTCAACCTCTCACCTGTTAACTTGTCTGGGGACAAATTTTACCATCACATTCTTTCCACAAGATGAAATCTCTTAGAGTAAGTCTCTTGAGTCACAGGCATCCCTTAACCATTTCATCTTCATCTCTATCCTAACAGGCCTACCCAGCCTCTCCTTTAGTGACTTTAACCTCAGCAGAACAACTCAGGATTACTGACTCCCATTTTCCTTCTTAAAGGTTTTTAAATCACCTCTAATCTTTAGCACTTAAATTTTGTCAGGGACATTCTTCAATTCACTGTTTTCACATGGTTGTTTTAAGACTCCTTAGTTCTACATTTCTTTCCTTCGTTGTCTTCCTTCTAAATCTTTTCTGTTTAAGTCCTTTGGCCAGGCATAGTAAAATCTAGCCTATCAACTAAGAGGTACATTTATGAAGCAAATATAAACTGTGATATAAAAATACACAATCTCTGTAGTCATATGCATGGAGGTTTTAGGTAATAGCATGTCAAAAGCAACAATTGATGGCACGTAGTTTATTGATATATATTATATTTTGTACAGCTCCTACAAGCAATGTGATAACCAAGTTATCTGGTAAGTGCAAGTTTAATCCATCCATATAAAATAAAATATAAAAGAAAAAGAAGGAAACCAGAAGAGGATGAAAAAAAGTAGGAACAGAAATTCAGATAAAGGGTCATTTTCAAATGAGTATTATCACCATTGACAGAATAGACCTTCTTCATTCACAGAGTGGATTTCATAACACAAAAATGACACAAATTTCATAAATCAACAATCAGGAAAACTGTTACAACTGGAAGAACAAGAATTTGTATAACTTCTCTTAGCTTGACCTCAGAAAATGTTTTCTTTAGAAAATTTCCTCTTCCTCTTACTTCTTAAAATAAGTTTAACTAGTATAACTAAATGCAAATAGCAAAGCAAGTTAAATAGAAAGAGTACATTCTTCAAGCTGTCTAAGAGTTGCTTTCAATAGGTTACTGAACTGAAATAAAATACTTGGTTTAAATAAGCATTACATAGCATGCCCTCAATTTCACTGGTCTAGTGTGTAAATTTACTTATAAGAGCACAAGTATTATAGTTAGAAAGGGTGAAGACAGAAACTGCAATAGAAATAGCCACACTAAATACATATCCTAAAACACAATAAGATCCATTTTTGTGTTTTCATAAATTTATGGCATTTAAGGCCAGAGAATTATTGTGTCGTTGTGTCACAGGCTATTCCTTTTAATCTCACTAAATCTTCCTAGAAGAATAACTTCTCTTTGACTGTTTGTGTTTACCAAGAGCACTTTTTGCAGAAAAGCATTTCCTCTTGATTTAAAGCCATTAAGAGGTGGAAAATCAAATACCTTTTTCTTTCTGAGAGAGTAGTACCTGTTGGTTAACAGTGATTGTCTTACTTTTTGTTGCAGTCAAGAATGTGCCTTCAGCATCAAAGTCCTCATTTTGTTGTCTTCACCTGAATTAAAAAATACTGCACTATCCATTTACATTACTGTTTTTATCTTTAGAAAGTATTTATCTACTGCACACAAGTAATCTTTTAATTTAATGTTTTACTGAATCTCATATTGTAGAATATTCAAATTAAATAACTAATTGTTTTTTATCAGACTTTTAATATCCTTCTTAAAATATGAACATTAATTTTTTTCAATGGAAAAAAAAGAATAATGAAAAATTTATTTATGTCCATTTAACCACTTCACCCCTCTAGAGCAAATATGCGTTGCTAGTTTGTCCTGACACTTTTCCCAAGTTGCTGCCACTCAGAGAGCCATTTCCTGCTCTGTCATTATGAATCCTTTTAATATGGAAATACATTCAGTTACCTTGTTTGATATTCTTCACTTCCACAGGACTTTATACTTCTTGACCTCAAACCTGAAAAATGAAGTGTAAAACTAATACAGCAAAATCTGTTAGTGTGGTATACTGTCCAAACAAAAACTAGAAGGAATCTTCCCAGCTGCATGGGCCAAAAGAGGTAAGCCATTTCATGTACAAGTAATATCTTATGGGTGGTTTTGTGAAATATTTATCTTGATCTTGTTTCATTTTGATATCCAGAAACATCTGTAAGTGTGACAGTAAATAAATCTTTCAAAACCAAATAAGGAATTTTCTTAAGATATGGAATTGGCAGAAGATGCCAGTAAACTTTTTACCTTTAGAAATCGCTGTAGTAAATGAAATTATATGTACAAATTGAAGTTATTCATCTCAAAATCAGAGAAATATTAAAAAAAATCACTGGGGTTTTTTTCTGATTTTTGTGTCTGAGTTGACTTTAAATACCTGTTCAGGAATATTAAAGCATAATCAAGTTATGTGAGACCAAAAGTTCATGAAGGAAAACTGAGCAATTTAAATAAAACAATTTAAAACATTGGTTTGTTGTTGTTGTTATTTCTTTTTAATCTTGTTTAGTTCTGCATTGTTTGTCCATTGGCAAGGACACCTTTCAGGATAGGTTGCTCAGAGCCCCATCTAGTCTGGACTTGAACACACTTACACAATCCTTTCTACCTATGGATTCATGGAAAGTATAGTACAGCAATAAAAAATGAATTTGCAAGTCAGCCTGAAAATAAGAAATTGCAAATTAGTTTCTCCAAATTAGTCCATGTAACGGCAGTTGTATAAACAATGTCTGAGTAAAAGTGAGCCATAATCACATCTAGAGCATCCTCAATGTCATTCTTAATTCACTTTGTTCAACATGAGAAAAAAATAGCAAAATCTATGCAGCAGATAGTCCTGCATTTCATCCAAAGGATTGCTCTGTGCAGTTTCCTATTGATTACCCTTGTGTATTTTAAGATCTCAAGAGCAGAGTATTGGAAGTGGAAAGTATTTTTACAATTTTTTTCTCACAAAAGAATTTATACAGATTACCTACTTGAATTAAGTTTCTGCCTGAGTGTTTCTTTCAATTAATTCCATCCCCATGGATGGACTCTCTTTTTTCACCTGTCTAGGATATGTCTCACTTGCAGATAAATTCACACAGAAAACCTAAAGACAGCACATTAAAATGAATTCTGACCTGTTCAGAGGTAAGAAGTCTGTTCTGGAAAATGTCTCTATGGTCAATACACCTTTGGCATCTCATCTTCTAAAGATAGCATCCTTCCAGTCTTGGAAGAAAGCCAGGTAGCCTGCACGCATGGGGAGACAATAAGAACTCTGGCAGGGTGCCAAGCTTTCTCTTCCCTCCCACACTTTTTTGAACAGCTGACCCTCACAAAGGATGTTCACTGATCTCTAGAGGAAGTAAAATGTCCTGATCGTAAATCAGTCTGCAAAGAACAAAAGGAAGGCCATGTGTTGCTACAGTGCTTTACCATGTGGGGTTGTTTCAAGTTTCTGTAAAATACAGTTGGTTCTAAGCATTTCAAGTTGCAGCTTCCCAGTTACTGGTTTTGTGGATGAGTAGGTTACTGCAGAGGTTTGTTTTCTGTCTTTGGTACTGAAACAAGCTGCTGATCAGCTTCTTAAAACAAAGATTCTATGTGCTTGTCCAATTCCTTTTCATGAGCAATTTTTGAATAGAGTTACTGGAAGCATGACTTGAAACCTCATTTAGAAAGTCTTCACATGTTGTCTTTTGGATAAATTGGCTAAGATTTACATTCTATGGATTTGTAAATTCCGGCAGTGGTTGTTACAAGAAGAAATTAATAAAAAGGTTTTAATGATTGTGTCCTTTAAAGTGCTCCTCATCTTCCTAAGAAAATCCACCCAGAAACAGACCTGAGATATCTGAGAAGGCATCTGCAGCACCATCATTTTGAAAATCATTATATGTAAATTCTAGGTTAGTGCTTGTTGGTGTCAGATGGCTGTGGTTTCCAGGGAGATACACCTTGGAAGTGTCTTTCCCTCTGGGTTTCCTTTTCTTTGTTGCTTGTAAAGGATACAAGAGGACCTACCTCATCTTTTGCCAATTGTGCAATTGGGAACCTTCTTTTGCAAGAATATTTTTGAGCAAAAAAGCTGAAGGCTTCTGCTGTGTCTCAGGTATATTGAAATTTGATCTATATGCTAATAATCTATGTTAGATGTTCATCCATTAAGAAAAAGAAAAGCAAGTAAAGAAAACTAAGGAATTCTTATTATGACTGATTTTGGTGTCCCTAAGACTCTAAAAAAAGATGTGTTCAAGAGGCAGAACAAATGAAAGAGAAGATAAAGTACCAACTTGTCTAATGATATCATTTTAAAAAATACTTAGAGCAAGAGCTAAAATGAATTTCTGGAGAATTGAGAACAATATGATGAAAGAAATAACTTCTGAAATTATTTTTTCCATTTCTCTGAAAAGACCGACCAAAAGAATCCAATAAAGTGCTTTCTGCAAAGAGAAGACTACAAAACAGTTTGTTTAATTAATGTGATTTTTGGTCTCTCTCTCTCTGAACAAAAGTCAGAAATCCCATTTCATATGAAGTTATATTATTTTTCAGCATTTTAAAGTTTTGATTTCCTTGATCTGCAGTCTTCTGAACTTTCAACTAATGTCACAGTTGGGTCTCAGAACCAAAGGCAAGTAATTTCTTTCATTCAAAGGGGTGGTAGAACATGAAAAAAAAATGAAACAAATTAAGACATGCAGCAGTATTATTGTGGAAACCTGAATTTTATTGTATTTAGTCTGTGACTTGTTTATTCTCCTTTAATATAGCTATGGTGGGAATGCTTGGGATATTCATTAGTTAAATGGTACATTCTAAAAGGTACAGAATTCTCTTTCAGAAACTGTATTTGTTGTTGGACCACCATCATCGCTTGTTGGATTGGGAATTTACAGGTCTCCTTCTGTTCTGCCTACAGTTGTATCTGTGTGCAAATGATACTTTGGTAATTGACGTTTAGTTTCTGGGAGTATTAAACTATTGGAACTACTTAGAATACCAAGCAGCTTTGACATTTCACAGTCAACATTTTCTGCATTTTGACATTTGACAACAGTTTTCATTCTTATCTGAAAACTCAATTTCCTCAGAATTCTCCCTGATACAAGTCTGGGCTTTTTGTTGTTGACTTGGGCTTTTTGGTTGGTTGGTTGATTGGTTAATTTGTTTCAGGGTGGATTGTTTCTAATTGTTTTTAAGGAAAAAGGTAAAGGGTTTTTTTAATTTCAGCTCTCTCCTAATTTATTTCAGTTAAATGTAAGGTACATGTAATATCCAAGGCTGTCCAGGGTCTGTACTCCAAACTAGTAGTCTTTATATTCACTGATAGTCATTTCTACTTAAATAATACACAGGGAATGTGTACAGCATGTGTGAAGACATACAGATAAACATGCAGACTATACTGCTTCTCTGATAGAGACTGGTGTCCTGCCACCCTTAGCAGCTGCATATTTCAGACTTGATATGGATTAAATTTTTTCTAGGTCATAAAGACGGACTGTGGAGTAGAAGAGAGTCTTCATTTTTATACAGTTTTTTTCAAGGCTTCTCTGGCAACTTTGGCACAACTTTCAAGCAGTGCTCACCAGACAGCTGAATAGGGGAAAGTCCTGATTTTTATGTCCATTTTATACAGTATATACAGTTTACATAGTATTTTTAAAAAAGACTTCTTTGTTAGGTGTTGACTCTATGTGGGGTATGTAGCTGGTGTTGTGTTGTGGCTCTTGTCAAGTAACATATTTGTCTCATGTTTACCCCAAAACATGTTCTGTAAGACAATCTACAGGAAAAAATGGGCTTGAATATGATTGAATCATGTACCTAGTCGCTTAGCAAGCACTGTAACACGGACTTTCAGATAGCTCAGCCAACTGAGATGTGGATTTCAAATGCACATATCATGCTCTAAAACCAAAGAATGAATTTGCTGACAGTCTACTTTTACACTTAAATTAAAACCTTGTGGTTGTGCATGCAGTAATTTTCATGCAAGCAGTACTTTAAGTAATTAATCTCTTCCTCACCTTCACCCAGCTTTGAAATTTGGCTTCCTACATACCTCAGAATTACTCCTATATCCTAGGTGAGTCATACAAGATAAAGAGGAGGGGGAAAAAAAAAAAAAAAAGGAAGAACATGAAATACTTATAATTTACTAGTAAAAATATAGGTATGTTACTATTGACACAATCATCATAAAGTTAGCATGCTAGGATTACAGGCAGAAAAATACAATTATCAAAAGGAAGATCCCAAATTCTTTACCAATTTTCTTGTATCTGCAGGACCCAAAATATCTTCTCATCAGACTGTAGCTGTATATCAACAAGGACTTTTTCAATATCTGGGCAAATTTTACATCCCTTGACTGATAAATTTTCAGCAAATATTTTTCTCTTTACTAATTTTCTTTTCTATTTAATTTTTTTAAATCTTAATGGAAATGGATCTGGTCAGACAAAAGTGATAAATATCCCAAAGAAGTGAAGTATCCAAAGAATTGTAATCATGTTTCTGATGTGGCAGTGTGATTTTTGGTTGATTCAAGAGACAGGTGTCTTTCAGCTAATGTGAACACTGCAGAATAGGTACTGCTAAAAATCAACAGTTTAATCCAAGCCCTATCAAAGTAAGAAGAAAGACTCCTAATAATTTCACTAGTTCTTTGATTGGATCTGAACCAAAGCTATTGCAGGATCAAGGTGGGAACTGCAGCTCAATTTTATGTTTTAAATTAGGTTCTTGCTATGCTGTTACCTGAGAAAATTGCCTGGATTCCTGATTTTGAGAAGATGCAAGCACATTCATAGGAATACATATGTGGAAAATCTTTTACGAGCACACAAGTGCTTACAACATCTGTGCACAACAGAGAATTTGAAATAAAGAAAAAAACATTATGACAGAGAATCTGAAATAATGAAAAAACATTAACGGCCTTTTATTAGTGTTTTTTCTTGTTTAAGATGACCATGTTGGACCTGAAATTCTGTCACAAAACAAAACAACCAAACAAAAAACAACCAGAAAAAATACCTGATGTTTAAGGACTCTCTCAACCCGAGTCATTCTATAATTCTAAGATTTCCACACGTAAATGGCATAAGGTTCAGCCTCACCCTTGAGTCCAGTGCCCGATGCAAATCTATTCAGTTTCTATCCACAGACATTCTCCTATCAAGAGCTGGCTGCAGAAAATGAGTGGCATAAAGTGCATGGAAAACATGTAGCCCCAGATTACAATAAAACATTTCACTTTGGAAAAAAATTTTATTTGGGAAACTGTCAGTTATGCCCTTAGTGTAATTTATAACAGCTGACATAGAGATATTCTGCATGGGACCTTGTTCAAACAATTTAAAGTCACTTCTCCTGCTTTAAACAAATAAACCCATGACATAATACAGTCAAAGGTCTTATGCTGCTCTTGTTCATTACAGCAGATTTTTATAATCCACTGTAGATGAGTTTTCATGGCCTTTAGAAATGACTTTCTGCCAATGAGGGAATTTTAAAAATAGCAGTGACGTATAAAAGTTTCATGAATTAAAAATAAAGAAAACAAGGTTTCCATCTCACCAGGGATACGTGGGACACTGAAACTGATGAACAACAATGTTGAGAATGCAAATAATTTTGAAGTAGCTAACACTGAGTTCTGCTGAAACATAACTCACAATTTGACAGGTAAGGCCTAGATCGTGTTTCATTATTCACTTCCCATTTTACCTATCTAGACAGCACTCTAAAGAGCGGTTATCAGAGTGCAGGAAAGACTTTCCTGTGAATAAGTTTTAATCTGAGAAAAGAAGCAGTCTTCAAGGTCTGCAACCAGATCTGCCTAAAGCAGGTGGAGGATGTTTCTGCTGACAATACTGCTGTTTCTCTTCAGGCAAGGTAAGTGTCAGGAAAAAAACCAAAACAAACAACAAAAAACAACAACAACAACAAAATAAAAAGCTTAATAAAATGCAGCAAAGGTACTGTTGTCTGAGTGGATTAACACATGTGCAGCCTCCAACGTAAAAACAAAATGGTAAAGGATGTTGTCAGCAAAATCTTGAAAACAAGCATTTCCCTCTCACTATTTCAACACAAGATTTCTTTCAGAGATTCATATCAGCTTTATTCCACTCTAAATTTATTCACAGTTCACAATTTTTATCATTTTTTTAGGAGAATATTGTATTTTCTCACTGCATTAATCTATAATGTATAACTTTTATAGAACTAGATGCTTTATCAGCTTTACTTTCTCCAAATAAGTAAAAATTTTCTGGGTCTCGTGTTATTCATATACCTCTTTATTACGCCTTTTTGATTTCTCATCATTTTAAAGGACGTTCCAGCAAGGTCTTGTACAAAAACATCTCTCTCACACAGGCTTCAGTTGAAATTTCCTTGAGTTGGGATTGCTTTCTCCTTTATCATAACAGTCACTCGGTGACCACATAATATAGCTAGGACTTTTCTCCTCATCTGTCATTTCCGGTGGCTCTCAGCTTTCAGAGAAAAATTGTATTACTCCATAAATGATCTTGTACTTCAACCCCATAAATTTTGTGCTATTTATATTACTAGTGGACTGCACACTTCAGACTGAGTCAAAAAGGTCAGCCATTTCTTCCATCTGCAAATTATCTACTAATATGTAAAGCAAAAACCTATCCATCAGTTGCTTTCACAGTCAGAATCCAGGTTCTGTTGTAAAAGGCACTATGTCACTGCACAGGTCCCTTCCTGGAGGTGCAATGTTCAAGAAATTGTATGAACATGTATCACAGTACATGGCAAGATTGCTTGCAACTAATTATTGCAAGTGCTTCTGTGAACAGTCGCTATAAAGAAATTTTTTTGTTTTTGTGCTGTGATCAACCAAAATTTCATAATATTTTTAGCTCCTCAGTAAGATAATTTTCACTTTGAAATAAACATTTAAAGAGTACAAAAAGTTTGAATTCTTCAAAGTTGCTTTGAGCTCTCCCCAGCTCAACATCTGCTTAGTAAATTCATACTTCTGGTTCCAAATGTACGTGAAGACAGGACCGGAAAAGATCATCCAAAAGCACTACAGTCTCAGTTTGCAAACTTAAGAGAATAATGGTTGTTTAAAGAAAATTTTATCCCAAGAGAAAATTGTTCTTTTCTATCAAAATATTACTGGAAGAAGAATGTGAAATTAGGTGGTACATTACTGGCTGAGAAAAAAAAAGGAACAAAATAAAGTCTGTGTTTTTGTGAAAGAAAACCCTTTATGTGACAGATGTAAAGATACCAAAGCAATAGCAATTCAAATTCCTTGATGTTTTATCAAAGCCAAATCACAGCCACACTGTAGTTTTGTTTCACTTAAAATCCATAACACTTTATTGGTGAAAAATTCCTTACTGAAAGGAAATCAGGCTGATGGAAGAGACAACAAAGTACAGTCATTGAACTTTAACATGTATGTAAAATGCAATGTTTTGAGGAAGGAAGGTCTAAGTAATAGTCTGTTAGCCTATAGAATCTTCCAGTTATTCTAGACTCTTCAATAAAAGTACAAAATATTATTATTGGGTTCCTTTCTGGCAGTCAGAATGAGCAGAAAAACATACCTATGTAAAATATTAACTTTCAACTCCATTCCAGGTATGTGGAAGGACAGAAATGTAGTGAGGGAAACCCACATAACCTTTAATTGTGAAGAGTCAGCATGATTTGCAGAAAAAGTACTTGGAAACACATGGATCTGGTACTGGATCAAAATATCAGCCCAGCCATAAAGCACTAGACACAAAGACATTAAGTTCTGCTCATTTAGATTCACTGAATTTGACTTGTCAGAGCAGGTAGCCTGCTCTCAAAACCACATTGTTAGATCCATTTTATTAGTGTGGAAACTTCTTTGGTTTCCTCCTTTACCATAAAATTGGGCAGAAATGTGCTGAGCATTGCTTGACATGTCTCTGGTCCACTCTAAAAGGATTTGTATCTAGGACTCCTAGCAGAAATCTACAGCACATTTATTAAGTGGGAAATAGGAATCCATTGAAGTGCTGTCTGAGAGAGCAAGAGCAATGAGCCATTGCAATATCTAATTCACATAATACTGAGAGTAACTGCACGGGAAGAGTGAACATAAGTTGATGGGAAGTTATATGAGGTCATCCTTGTCAAGGAACCCATTTAGGGAGCCAAACTTAAGACACAATTGGATTACTGAAATTTCTTGTATAACATCAGAGTTAATAAAATAATAACAAATGTATTACACAATCAGAAACAAATTGAATTCTGTCCATTTTCTCTTTTTTTTTTGTCCTATATGTACTATCTTCTAGTAATAGAAAATGATTTATCTACTTTCAAGGCATTCTTGCATCAGGAATGTCCAAAATAATTTTGATATAGCAGGTTTCGATCCTGAGACTTGAAACGGTGATGACCTTATAAAGAGCAGAGCAGTAAAGTTTGCTTAAATAAAATTAAATTAATGGAAATCCATTCCGGAGATGTTCACATATATTTTAAATTTAATATAATAAATACCCATATTTTGAAATAGATATAACCAGCAAAGACTTAGTGTAAAAAGAAGACTTATATAAGACCTGTTCCATCATCTAATAAGGAAACCAAGATTTCTCCTTTGCAGCAACAACACCTCATGATCTATATAAACATATGTTCCACCTGGCAAGGTAGCATTAATTTAGAAGTCTTCAAAAATATATTTGGTTCTATTTATACAATGTACCAGCACATATAGAACGAGTCAATATAAATGTATTGATTTCTTCCTGTAATCAAACATATCCTTTAAAACCAGTATCCTGAATATAAAGGTGTTATGCACCTCTCAGCATTCCTTTGCAAAACTGATCACTCCAATATTTTCCAGTTATTTTTATTGTGGTAGATGTATTCTCAATAGTCCTCCTCAAATCAGTCTCAATATCTGATACATAAGATCAGAGGAAAGAGAGAGAGACAGGGTAAATGTTTGAAATAAACTCATGGTAGCAGCAACAGTAGAAAACTAAGTACACTGAGTAGATTAACTATATCAGTGTTTAGGGCTGGGAGTTCACTTAGCAGTGAATGATGTGCTTTACAGCATGTAGGACAGAAAGCTCAGGTTTAACAAATTCTGATTTAACTCCTCCCCTACCCAAGCAGTTAGTTCTTGACTAAGAAGGCCTGAATCTAGTACGTTATTAGGCTGGTTTTAACTTGGTTCATTATACAGCAATCACGCCATGCTCTCTTCAGGGCCTGGTCTACGCTTGGATGTCTACTAAGGGTAGTAGACAGAGGGCTTTTCAAAAGGATGAGTTCTAATAGACTGGCTAGGAGCAGAGGTGACAAAGAGGTAAGGGTTATGCTGGGTTTTTTCCTTCTGATATAAGGCGGAGGCAATGCTATGACTGGACTTAGTGAGTTTAGGAAATTGTATGGTCTTAGGCTAAGAATATCAGGAAAGAAGCCTGATTTTCTAAGCCTAGGACAACGTATGTTTAAATGCTTTATAGTTTAGTGAAGCTGTTTTTATCTCTTCTCAGCTCAGTATGTGAACCTCTCAGTGTCTCCAACTATTAACTTGTTGAATTAGGAGAGATACCAGCACAATATATTCCATAATTTATCTGAAGGAGTGCTGAAAGAAATCCAGATTTAAAGAAAGATCAGTCCCTCCAGTCATGAAAAGGAGCTGAATGGTACATGGCAAACATAGCTATCTGTGTAAGTGTACCTCCAGTTATTAAAATTTTAAATGAAAAATGTTCTGGTTAGTACATTAGCTGACAAGATAAATAAACTGATGAAACTGATATTCAGATGGCAACAGAGATGATATCTGATGTAAAATGACAAGGATTATATAAGGAGAGCATAATCAAAATTATATAAGACACTAGGGAAAAAAAATTGTGCTTTCTTTAAATACCATGTTGAACATGTCATGCAGTCTCAAACATGCCTACCTGAACGTATATGGAAGCTACTCTGACCTCAGCTTATCCATCTCAGTGCAAAGAATGCACCTAAGTGCTTCATACACTTCCTCCTTTTTATGTTATCTTTAATCCCGTGCATCAAAATATGCACACAGTAACTTCAAAAGAATTTCATTGTAAAGCCTTGCAACAATTAACAGCAGGTCCTTGCTTTAACAAGTCATCAGCAGTGAGATATTGCCTGCTCTGAGAAGTAACACAATGACCTGAAAGCTTTGGTCCTGAAAGCATCTTGGCTGTAACATCTCAACCTACATAAACTATTTTTTACACACCTGGTTTGTTGATGCATTCCACCATCCCACTCATTTTTTATGTGATTGCTGCTTTGAAGATGTTAAGGAAATAGACTTGATTTTGACAGTTATTTCCTGGGATTTGGAGAATGTGATTGTAAATCTCTTGCAAAAGACATTCTCATTATTTGAATAAATCATAATCTGAAGTTACTTTTCTCTTATCACTTTTCTTTTGACTTACAAATTCTCTTTTTCATTTCCTCTGAGCTCTTTCACTAATTGACAGGTGGTCCTGATGTGGTTCACTACAGCAACCTCTCTCAGGTTACTGGATGACTCTCCAGATGTTTAATTTCATCATTTTGATATGCTTCAGTGATTTTCTAGGCTACTTCTATCTAGCACTGGTACACTTATCTCTCTCTTCTATTCTTTTCTCCCATTAGAATAAGTGGCTTGGTGGTGGTTGTTGTTGTTGTTGCTGTTGTCTCACAATTAAATTAATTCCCCTGGCATCAACTTCATGATTTTAAAGAATCCATCAAAAAGTTAGTCATGGAAAGCCCTCAAACCTCATCCCATTTCCATCTGCAACATGAATGTCTTTGTGACATTGCATACAATTATGATGTTTGATAGTACAAAAGCAGCAATACATTGTGATTCCCACTGTGATTCAAGTTGGGTTTTTTTTACAGACATGCAGAAAGAATGCCTGGGATTTATGAATGTTATAATTGTTTTAAAATTTTGGATGGAAAATGCATTTCATTTGTTATCTCTGGGCACTGTAAATCTTTCTTCTGTTTGATATGTACGACACCTGTAATGACAAAATGTTCAGATCTGTACCATTTTGTCAAGTGAACATTTTACAGGCTCTGGATAAAGAATGTAATAATTGCTCTGCAACACCTGAAGACTCCTGTAAATTGTCTTATGCTGCCAGGTTTACAGTATTACATTTTTCATGCCATAGATCTGTGAATGAACCACAGCTTTTAAGATGACACTTACTTATTTAATACATTGCTGTGTACTTGACAGTCCTGAGTTAAACTGATTTACTTCTAGTTCTATATGTTGGTTACCCTACCTAGGCAACTGTCTTCATTCAGCTAAAATTTAAGCCTACAAATGTTCATGATGTAATCTATTTTATTTTCCACTTTTGAGTGATAAAAAATTTTAACCCTTCTTCTTCAACTTCATCCAGTATTAAATTCATGTGCATAAATTATGTCATAAATGAAAAAGACTGAAAAATTTCTGCCTCGTTTAATGTTGGAGTTCAAACAAACAGTTTGAGGTTAAAAGTTATGATGTTTGTGTTTAAAGTTGTTCAAAACCTTGTTACAAGTCATTTAAGAGAAAGTTCCAAGTAAAGAAGGCACATTGGATTGATAGCTGATGTTTTAAGAAGTTTTGAAGTGTTTGTATGTTTTAAAATAAAGTTTATTAATCCATCCCCATTTAAGTTAAGGGGAAGAGTGCCCAGCCCCCTGGCTCAAATCAAAGGCTCACTAGAGCTCAAATTCTAAAATTAGAAACTGGCGGTTGGGTCTGTGACTTGGATGTATCCAGGCCGGCATACTAATGAGGCTCCTTCCCGCCAATACAAACGAGCCAACATCCTCCCCTAGACACCAACATCTGATTGGCGGAAGGGATCTCCTAATTAATTAGTATGCCCAATAACATCGGGCCTAGGGGGAGGATACATCCCCAGACCCAACCCCTCTAAATTCTCTATAAATTGGAGCTCCCTGAGAGGGAGGGGGCTCTCTGTGGCTACCTTCCAAGGGAAGCGCAGTGAGTCTCTGCCAAGGAACAGACTAGCTGTTCTTTAGGCGCGAGCCAGGGCTCTTGGCCTCCTCAAACCTTCTTTAAGGACCCTTGATAGATTGATCCTAAACCTTAAGTTTAGGATTCAGCCCAGCTCGGAGCTCCTGCTCTGTCGGTCTGCCATTGGCAGACCAGAGCTCTCGATCACCAACCGGGACCTTTTCCTTTTCCTTCCCTACCCTGATTTTCCTTTATTTTGTTTTGTGGGATTCCAGATCGTGGTGGGATTTAATAAACATCATCATTTTGAATCTCATCACGAGAATTGTCTTTATTTCTGACAAATTATTTGTAAAATTCCACAGTTTTTTAGAACTTCAGTGCATATACAAAAAGGTTCAAGAGACCCTTTTTTAAAGCATTTCCAAAACTAAAAAGCCAGCCTAGGACAAATTTCCTCACAAGATTTACAGACATGTTTACCTTTGAATTGTTCAGATAAGGTTTGTGCTAACTTTTGAACTGAGAATTCTGGGAGTCACTGCTTAGGGCTCTTTTCCACCTCAAGGAATACTTACTCAGGAAGAAACATACATTTTAAAAACTACCTTAATTACCGAGAGAAAAGATATTTCAGCAACAGAAAAGCATCTTCTTTTTCTGCTAGGTATACTTTGGTTACTCTAAGAAGATAATGCAGAACTATGTACTTAATTAAGAACTAGAGCAGTGTTTTTCAAGTTGTATACTATGCCAGGGTCACAGCAGTCCATGATTCCCTGTTATAGTTTCCTCATTGGTTCTTCTAAGAGCCCATACCCATGTAACTGTGCTTTCTATCACTGTATGTCAAATGTCATGGAATCACAGATTCATAGAGTGGTTAGTATCTGAAGGGACTTTAAAAATCATCTGTTTCCAACCCCCCTTCCATGGGTAGGGACACCTCCCACTGGACCAGGTTGCTCAGAGCTCCATCTAATCTGGCCTTGAACATTTCCAGGGATGGGACATCCAGAGTTCTATGGGCAACCTGTTCCAGTGTTTCACCATACTCTGTAAAGAATTTCCTCCTAAAATGTAATCCAAATCCACTCCCTATTAATTCAAAACCTTTACCCCTTATCCTATCACTACAAGCCCTTAAAATATGTCACTTTCCATGTTTTTTACAAGCCCCTCTTAGGTGCTGGGAGGGTGCTCTAAGGTTTCCCCAGAGACTTCTCCAGACAAGATTCTCCCAACTTTCTCAGTCTGTCTTTATAAGAGAGGTTCTTAAGCCCTCAGATCATCTTTTTGTCCCTCCTTTGGACCTGCTTCACCAACTCCATGTCTTTCTTGTGCTAAGGACCCCAGAGCTGGATGTAGTAGTCCAGATGGGGTCTCATGAGAGCAGAGTAGAGGGGGACAATAAGCACCCTTGTCCTCCTGGCTGTGTCATGCATTCAACCATCTATTCCAGTATATGTTTCAGTATAGTGGTTCAGGTTAATCGCAAATATAGGCCAACAAAAAACCTCACGCCAAATAAAAAAAATAAAATTTTGAAAAAAATTTTCAGATTCAGTCATGAAGTGAAAATTTGACATTACAGAAAATCTTAGGTCTTATTTTTTTTTAAACATGGCCTGGGGTTTTTGTTTTTTTTTTTTTTTTTTTTCCCCTTGATATGAGGGGACATATAATTTTGAGGGAAAATAAAAAGAGGAAGGTTCTAGTTGTAGTGTTTCCCTGCCTTGAAAGTGTGAAGTTTCACAAAGTAAATAAAGCTCAGCAAAAATGAATCATGCCAAAAGTATGGGATCAAGAGTAGATATTTGGGAACACCTGTAGTAAAAATTATGTATATATTGCAGGATCCAAAATGACCAAGTTTGTGTATCTAACTAAAATGAGAAGCTGTTTATGACTGAAATTAAAGCCAATACTTAATGGTGGACTTATTTAAGTAAGATAATTTTCAGATGAAAAAGACAAAATTTTAAAGCTTCTTTTTTTTCAATTTAATCAGTCAAAAATAGTCCTTTGTCATAACAGTAGTGAGAGAAAAAGAAGTGTGAAGTCACACTACAGTGTGAACTTAATCACTTACTATTCTGTGAAAAGTAACATTTGGTTTCTTAAAGAAAAAATAAATTTAAACAAAACAAGAAAAATAGGAATCATCACATTCTGATTTTATTCCTGAACTGCAAATTCGCAAATGTCCTTGGTGAATTTTAGTGTTATGATAAAATCTTAGCATATCACTTGAATATACCTCCATGAGATGGCAGCTGAAACAGACATTCAAAAATCATGAGAATCTTTTAAGTCAGGGAAGAAAAATCTGAAATTGGCAGTATGAATGTAAAGTACCTGTTAGGTATTTATATGCAAATGTTAAAAACATTACTATAGAGGTTCCATGGTTAAAATCATGTCTATGCAAAGCACACTGGCCAAAAAAAAACCCAAGTGGAACATGTAAAGGAAAATTTATATAGCTTAAAAAATTTATATAACTCTTTTATCTGCAACAACTTATACATGCATCATGGCTGCATGAATCTTAAGCAAGAGACTGCCAGTATGTTAAGTATTTCACTTATTGTACTTTCATGTGATGATTTATTTTATCATTTAGGAAGTTTTGGCTTTTTTCATTTCTCACATCTGAGCAAGCACACACCAACAGTGAGTTTCATTCTAAGTTGTATTTTTATGTAATAGAAGCTTTAAAAACGCAGAATTTAAAGTTCTGTAGTTTGCCTCACGGCAGTTTCATTAAATGGCAGCTATTTTTCCTATAAAGGTCAAGCCCTGGAAACAAAAGATGCAAAGGCAAGAAAATAAAAACAAATGGGCTTATAGACAACTTTTAAGTTAAAAACAAAGAAAAGCACACTTCATTCCTTCTAAATCAAGGGATAGACATCCCAAAAAATGTTTTACAGATCAATGTGTGCCACAAAAATTACTTTCATTCACAATGGTGAAAATTCAGAAAATGTAGACCTTCTTGTCGCAGATTTGCTATCCACTGTGCAGAATGTTTACAGTGGAGCACTACATCTGTGCATTTGTTGTTTTCAATGAGAATTCAATTCATGTGGCCAACAGATTTTAAGATACAGTTTATCCCAAGAAAAGCTTTCAGAGGAAAAGCTAAGCAGAAAAAGAGGCAAATTAGTTGGAATAGGGATAACAGACAACAGTTTGTAGCAAAACAATGCTGCATTGAAGAACATGGACATGTTTAACCTTCATGAAAAATATGTCACTTAATAATATGTTAATATATGAACTAAGGGAATGTCAGGAAACTGTGTCAGAGGAGGTTTAGACTGGGTATCAGGAAAAGGTTCTTCGCCCAGAGGGTGGTTGGGCACTGGAAGAGTCTCCCCAGGGAAGTGGTCACAGCACCAGCCTGACAGAGTTCAAGAAGCATTTGGACAACACTCTCAGGTACATGGTGTGATTCTTGTGGCTGTCTTGTGCAGGGACAGGAGTTGGATTTGATTACCCTTGTGAGTCTCTTCTAACTCAGGATATTCTGTGGTTCTAAGTTTTAGTGGATTTCATATTCCACTGAGAAATAATTTCTCATGTAGGCAAAACCTATTTAATAAATTCATTAATTTGCCTTCTAGGTCCAAACACTCTCTTCTTTCAACTGGCAACACGTAAGCAGCACAAGGTATCAAAAATGGCTAAAACTACTTAATTGAATATTCCCCAGTTAGACCAAATCTGTAATCTGGCATCTCATGCATTATCTGTGCCCATTAATTTTGGCATAGGACGTGAGAGGACTCCTCATGTGGCAAGAGAACAGACTTCACTATAATAACAAACAGCATGAATGTTACAACCCTATGTGTGCCTGAAGCTGCTTTTAAATTTCTGTAAATTAAATAGCCCTGATTCCCTTAGACTGAAAAAGAGTAAATGTCAAAGACAACCATGGGGCCAGCTAACTCTGGAACAGCCCATCATTCTTTTCTGTTCTGTGCCTGCCTAAGTGCAGGATACCTGGACTGTTGTATTTTTGATTGATAATACCATATACTAACACAGATTCACCCCATTATACTTGCAATCCATCTTGTTCATGAGGTTCTTTAATAAACTGTAGCCTCTTGGTAAGATAGCCATAATCAATGTGCATAAACTAATTTTTTTATTAGTTATAATTATATGAGGTCATTTTAATTGGTGCAGCTGGATTGATAGATAGCTCTGTAATTGTTTTCAAAGACACAGACAGCTATAATACAATTAAGTGACAAAGGATTGATCCTTGCTACACCAAATCAATTGAAACTGATGGCATGCAGAAACTCACAGAAAAACTCAATAGAGTTTAGGATTAGGCCTAAACTAAAATCAGCTCACAGACTCTCCCTATTTTTCCCCAAATACTTGGTTTATTCTGTATTTAATAAAATTCTTTTAAAATTTAGAATTACAACTGACTTTTTGGTGTTTTTTTAAACAGATTAATACAACATAGACATTTAAAAACAACATGGACAGTCTTGTCAATAGTTTGGATTTTTATCGGTGGTACAAAGCTGAAGGGCTAAAATGTTATCTAAAATTGGGAAAAATCTAAGCCTTTATTTCAATGTGACAGATGTACTTGCCCTGAGCACTAACAAGGCATAGCTAATTACTGATACAGTTGCAGAAAAGGCACTCTGACAGTCACGATCTATGAACAAATTTGTCTTCCAAGTGGCAAGTCAGACAGAGGTTACAGAAGATCTTGGGCACTGGGTGGGTTATAAAAAAATTTTGCACATTCATTTTTATTGCTGTTGGGGAAATATTTCACCTTCAACTCAGATGATGTCAGAGGTCCTTCCATGCTCATAATGTTTCCATTAAAGGCCCCAATATTTATTTCTATGTACTGGCAAGAGGTCTATAATCAAACATATTTTTGAACTATCATTTTTCCTAAGTTATTTCATGACTTTTTTATGATACAGTATCTATTTTAGTGATATCAACTAATGAATAATTAAATCATGCATCATAAAAATTCAGCATTTTTTAGAAATTACAATCTGTAAAAATGCTACAGATAAATCTATTTTAAAGTAACTATTTTCAAAATATCTGAAGTTTTATATTTTCTTATAATTTCAAATACAATGAAGATTTCTGAGAACTTGCATTTCAGTGCAAGTAAATGACAAACTGATGGCATTGCAAAAAAATCAGATAATTCTATTACAAATTTAATTTTTAACAATATGACTACTGAAATAAAGTGAAAAACATAGCTAAAAATATTTCTGTTATCTTTGAGTCTACAGTCCTCATTGTCCAAGTGTTTCAATCTTGAGATAAAAATATTCTCATCTTCTTACATCTGAAAAGAGTTCTGATAAGACCAAATAAATATACTGCTCTTTGTGAGGTTGAAATAGTTATTTCTATGTATGATATATGTGAATAGTTATTTCCAATGGTCATACAGTTTTCTCACTGTTACACTGACAGGTATAATTTCAGAACTGAAATATAATAGTAATTTAAAGGATTTTTTTAATCAGCATTTACTCTCCTGAAGTACACACATTGCCTGTATTTATTTCACAAATATCAGAAATCGCCTATAAAAGCTATTACAATGCCTTTGGGTGTAATAGGATTGAATCATTTGGGTCAGATCCCAAATGGGATTAGGCTTCCTGGCACAAAGTATTGCAGCAATTCAGTGTTAGACAGTGAGCCCAGGTGTGTAATTCAGGGATTTCTTACATTCCTGCATTCCATGTACAATGAACGAAAAAAACTGGGACGTCATAATGGGACAAGAAGTGTGACAAAAAGTACTTAAACCAGGCAATATGAGAACCAAACCCTGAACATAATGAAACTTCATTTCTCTTTTCTACTTCAAGTGCTTGTGTCTCACCAAATTTCTGAGCTTAAAACAATTTCTTCCACATTTGTTGCTTAAACCACACTGAGCATTTGCAATGACTTTTGTTACACTCAGTGAATGCAGCAGGAAACTTCAGTTCAAGAATATAATTGGTTTCATGAATTTCAAATTCACACTTCATACTTCTGATGTCGCGATATTAACCACCAGGAAAAAAGCCTGTTTGTTTATTGCCCTTTCATAAATCTTGTGTGAAGGACTGCATAGAAATGTAGCTCCAGTTGGAGCAATGAAGAGTCCTTCCTCCTGAGTTTTGCAGCTTGCTGTAGGTCTTTCACATAGAAAATGGGAGTCCTCAATTTCAACCAATAACAACACCAAACCCAGTTCTTTCCCTCTAGGAATAATAATTGTAATCATTACCATTGTGGTAAAGTTAAAATAATAATTTTTTTCAGTATTCCTTTGCTGAATATTTCAGTTTTGTTTTATTCTAAAACATTATATTACGTTAAATAACATTTTAAGAATATCATCTTTCATTTTGATATCATATGCTTTTCAACTAATACTTTATCATGGGCTGAGTTGCCAAAAATTATAAAATGAGATTTTTTTCTTCTTTTTCAGATTTGCCTTTCTGCAAAGGTCCATCATATCTGCAATTTATAGATCCAGTTGCATTATTACAGTGTAAGGAACATTCAGACAAAGTCATACCCACTAAGTGAACATCCAGAGAGTGGATGTACCTCTAAACATTAGACAAATTCAAAGACCCTTGAAATTACAAGTTTTCCCCTAATTCCCCTAATTCTCCTAATTCTCAGGAGAACTGAGAAGATACCTCTAGAGTGATGTCCCCCGACGTTATTTTTCATGCTCTGCTACGGCAAAAGTAGTGAAAAAGTTCCTCTTCTTGAGTGAAATTTGCAGAGAAGTACTGTGGCAGTCTATAGACAATATGCACAGGGAGAAGTTGAAGGATTTTCTTTGTAGATAAAAGGAAAGGATGGGAATGAAAATGGCTCCTACAAAGAACTCTGTGAAAATGGCAACCACTGCTTTATCATTCCCTCAAACCTGACCATCTCCACTGGGGCACAAGTGATCCTTAACATCTGGGGAATGTACACTACTGGCATCATGCAAATGTTGTCACCTCTCCAAACAGGGGACATTCCAATTAATTTTTGTTAATTTTACTGACCTATTTTTCCATCCCCAAAATATCCTTTTTAAAATATGCATGCTTCTGCATTGCTAACGTAAGAAAAAAACAAACAAACAAAGCAAACCCCTCAGCCAGAGTAAAAAACTAAGACCTCTCTCTTTGCCAAGTGCATGCACCATAATGTAAATCAAATATATGAATATGCATTTTTCTTTCATGCAAGGCTTTAACCAGATAGATTTTGCTGATAATACTGATGCAATAACATGCTGCTCTTAAACATTCAGTCCTGTCTGAACTTCAATTCTCTGTCCTCTCATCTGTGCCAACACAATGCTGTGGACCTTGATGTAAATAGGACTGGCAAATTAACCCAGACTGAAAGTAATTCTTCATTTAATAGGAGCTGTAATATGCTGCAGGTAAATCCACAAGTGTAATGTTAGAGTACTATGCTGTGTTCTGATGAGAATTAAATAAAGGGCTAGCTGAAATATTCTGTCAGCGCAGCATCTGCTTGTGTGATCTTTTAGTCATAATAATAGTGCTAATTTACAGCATATCGAAGCAGACGTGGAAACTAACACACACAGTGCATCTTCTGAATATTCCCCATGAACTGCTCATGAGCAATCCTCAGGCCAAGAATTTATTCACTGAGGAAATAAATGAATATTTTCTAGGTAATGAATAAATCCACAAATTTTGCCATATGTTTGTGGACAACCGGCGAACAGAAAAAAAAAAAGGTGGTGAAATTTAACCCAATAAATAATTCATTACAAATTGCTTGCTTATTCTAAATTTAAATCCACAGATTTAACTACATCCAAGCTTTTTATCATGAGTAGTACTAGCACCCAGTGCCTTCATTCATTATATACTTTCCCATCACCATTGGTTATCAACAAAAGCCTTACATCAAGGAAGTAGAGGAAGAGAGCAGTCCCTTGGTTAAAATGTTAGATCAAGTTACATTTCATGTCACTGTTTCAGCACTGAAACCATCACCTGCATTTGAATGACCAAGAGACTAAGACAGATCACAGGCATAGAATAATGCAGTGTGTTGGCTACCACGTAATTTGCCTTGGTCCCTGCTTTGTGACCTACCACTACTGAATTTTAGAGTAAAAGAATTACTAGAGATAGAGAACCCGGCAGAGTGAAAGTCAACATCATCATCTCTCTCCCCGCAGGTCAATGGTTCAGCATCATCATTCCTGAAGAACTAATCTCATTTCTGAAATCTATTTCTAAGTGTACAGTGGTTATCTAAAAGAGAATCTGGAGCCCTTTTTTAATGCTGTCAAATGGAGGAAGTTATAACAAAGCAAAACAGAAGATAGACATTAACTCCCACTGTACTTTTATGTGGAGAGAAGAGGTATTTAAGATCAATTTTTTTACTTAGAGCACAGGAATTTTTTGCATAATCCTTCCCAAGAAGGTCTGCTTGAGTGACCTATTTTACCTTATTGACCTAATAGTGGTTTCCATCTAATGAATAATAAAGAAAAATAAAACTCAGAAAGAACAACTTGCTATGAACACCATCCAGGCAAAGAATATAATGGCTGCAACTGTAAATTATCCAGGAAACTAAGGTTTTCATTTACTTTCATAGGAAGGAACATCAAAAAAAGTGCAATCTAGTAGTGCCCTGTCTTACACAAAATTTTGATATAAACAACTTATAAAATAAACTTTTTTTCCAGTACAATTTACATTTATCCATTTTCCTCATATGATCCTTGCCCAGGTAATACTGCAGGTTTGAATGGTTGATACAGATGCTGGTGTGTGAGTTTTTATTGGTTTGATATGGTTCAAGTCCTGCTGTAGTCTCAGGAGGGAAAAGAGAGAGAAACGTAAATACATACTGAGCACTGAGGTCTTTTTTGACTCTGCTTAGGATGACAGAAAAAATTGGTGCACTTGGACCTTTTCTGTAAAGATCCTACATCCAGGCAAGCCAGAGAGTTCTCAGAAGGGTCATTTAAAGGGGATTATTATCTATAAAATTCTTTTTATATGATTTCATCCATTAAATGAGTGAGAATGTGCAGATACCCTAAAAAGTCAAAGGTGATTTTAATACATAAATACAGAAAGGATTATTATTAAACTTTTTTCCCCCAGCTGCACTACGACTTTTTGTAATCTGCAAGCTTCCAGTAAAAAGGAACCAGCCCTAATCTTTAGTAACAAGCATACTCATATAACATCTACTGGCATCATTGCAGCTAGCAGTGGGGGTGAATATTAATTTTTCAAAATCAATTCTAACACCCCTGTATTATCACTCTAATGTAAGTCTACTTTTTCCAGTCCTTTCCTTTGAGACTTGGCATCTTAGGTTGTGTTTCAGTTCAAAAGTGAATAAATGTTGAAGAAATGCTCCAGGCATTTCTGAATTAAATATTTATTATAAGGGTTTATACTACTAGTTCTTGATACATTTACTCTAATGTCTTTAAAAATACTGATTTCAAAAATTAAATGGAGACCTGGGTCACCACCAGTAACAGCACAAGGTACCCTGAAGTGGTTGCCCATATATCACCATTGGAAATATGATTCAACACATACATCCTCAAAAAAACTGAGATGTTTGACTGCTTTTCAAAAGGCCTCCATCCACCTTCAGCCATATGCTTAGCTGAACTAATTATCAAATTAGAAAAAAATCACATGTACATAAAGTTCACGTGTTTGTATATTTTGGTTAGTTGTGGTCAATGATGTCAGTAGCCAAATGTACATTTCACACCCATAGCAAAAGACTTCAGAACAGCTGTCTCTTTGCCACTCAACTGGAAGCTATTGCAGCTTTTAAGAAATATCTCAAGGCATTCATTTGTTCTTCAGCCCAGTTACTGACATTTTTGTATTACACTAGGGTAATTTCCAAGCTAGTATGCCTCTAATCACTGTTGTAGTTAGAAAACTTTTAGAGCATATCTAAATGAGTAAGCAGCACAAAAGGCAACATAGAGGATGACACTCTCCTCTCCCAAATTGTGATTTTTCAAGCTAATCTCAATTCCCATGTCTTGACTTATTCTTGAAGGTTTGTAGTAAAATGCTGCCTTCCTTCTTATAAATAAAATTAGCATTTTTTGCCAAAGTCTGATTTTTTTGTTTACAGTGTCTCTAGCAAATGTGCAATAATACTGTCTTTTGTCTGTTTTCTTTCTGTTAAAAAAAACAAGGGAGTCAAAAACATAAAAATAGTTCAAGATAAATAAAGAAAAATAAATAAAGTTGGCAAGCAGGAAAAGCAAAACTAAGTCAGAAAGCTAAATAAGACAAAGTAAGAAAAGAGAAGAAGTAAAATCACAAGTATATTATATTATTTAAATTGAATTGTTATTCAATCTAAAAAATTTAAATTCAGATAATAGACAGATTTAATTCCTTCTGTCTTGCATTTTATTACACTGATCTCAAAAATGTCAGTCCTAACAGAAAGTATCACTATATTTAAATTATATTTTACTCCTACAATAAAACATAAACTTTTAGACCTAATTTCCTAAATAATACATCTAGAAATCTACATGTACTTAACTTTTCAGAAATTCTTGTTCAGAATTTCTGAGAAATTACTCTAAGGTGAAGCCAAATAGACATATTAGTCAATCAAAGTTTAAAGCAGCACTTTGAGTTTTCATGCATTTCATTTACCCTTCTCATGGCTCAAAATCATCAAATACAAAGGGTTACTGCCCTGTAAGGAAAAGGAGAGAATATTATTTATTTCAAATTATTTTTCATTGTTGTGACATATACCTACCAGGCTATTTCATTTTAATTATGGTATTATAATGGTGCTTTATAGATGGGATTTTAATTATCCAAATATTTTGAATATGTAGAATATATTTGTGGAATAACAAAGACATTATAAAAAAGTCAACATAAAGGGAATAAAAGGACAGACAAAACCTATTTCTCATAATCAGATAGTGAGAGATGATTGCTGCCAAACTGGCAAAATAAGGTCCTAGTATAAATGCATGTAGTATTACAAAACCAGAACTCAGAGCCAAAGAAATTCAGCTTCTAACACTTGGCAGTAGGTCACATTTTAGATTTTGCTATATTTAGGGGTTTGCCCTTTCTTATTTATTAGATAGTCACACATTTGGAAATTGATAGGTCATTATTGACAGGCTTTAGTGCACGAACACAGACTTGCTTTCCAGTTTGCCCACTGCAGATGTTAATGGTAAGCCTCAGAGATAGGGAAAAATATATCTGATAATAAGAGTAAGTAGGTTCTGTGCCTGTTGTGTTATCCTTTATTTCTCTAAAGTGGTCAGTATAATATGGAAGTAAATTTTGTCTCTGATCAATAGTAATGGAGGTCAGGCTTTGGAAGTTATATAAGTCCAATGAGGTTAACTAGCCCATAAAAAATAAGTGCTGATGTGTTCATTTTTCTGTGGGTTATACTGCTAGGTGACTTGCTTTTCCTGTTATAACCATTTTATTACAAGTTTCCACAGCAAAGAAAATGCTAGGTGATTTCTGGAGAAGCCATGAACAATAAAAGTCACTGTAGCTTTTATCTGGTAGATAATATTTGTGTATAACAGAATAACCCTAATAGAGTTCTATTAGATTTTTTTTCCCCTACAGTGAAAAAGTAAAAAATAGATCAGATGGAATGTTTCTGTATTAAGTAACAATTTTTTAAAATGACAGGTGAAATATATATATTTTTTTTTTCTGATGGTATACTTGATTTTGTGATTACAATAGCTTTTAAAAATGTGGTGGGTCATTTGTTTGTTTGTTTGTTCCTGAAGCCAAGGAAGTAAATAGAAGCCTGGGAAGGAACTGATTATTTACTTCCATTTTCCACTGACCAATGACAGGATGTTAGAATTTGACCTTTTATTATTTTTTCATAAAATATGCAATCTTCTCTCATAAACTTACACTAGACTTACTTTCTGCAGTTATTTCATATCACTCAGAATTACACTGGGAATTTTCCCTGGTTTGTGTGAATGAAAAGTTTGTATGTGGGCTAAACTTGTGTCAGTAGAGCCTTTCCCTTGTGAGAGGCATTTAAATCTTCTTTATGACTCTTATTAAACAGGATATCTCTTCAGCTTCCAAAACACACACCATTTACAAGTCAGAAGTTACACACTTGAGTTAGCATATTTTTAGGTGATTTCTTCTGGAAACTGGAGGGAAAATTAAACAGCATTTAAATTGATTTTATATTTCCCACTCTCAAAAAGAATAATTTTGACAGTGAACTTAATTTTCATTAAATATGGGATCAGGTATACAGTAATGTATATATAATTCCATATTTGCATATACAGTCCTACCAGTTAGCAGAATTGTTCACATAATAAATATTTAAGTCTTTTACTCCTAAGGCATGGAAGTCTTAAAAATGGTAAAATCTAGCACAGTTCCAAAATTAGCAGACTATCTAGCAAAGCATTTTGCCCTTTTGAATTCAGTCTTCTATGTTTTTCATAAACAGCTTAAATAATCAGACCTTATGGTTTTGAAGTTGAATAAAAATTTTCAAAAGGAAGTGGTAACACTGCACAGTTTACTGAATTTAAAGAAGCGTTTTATGGTTCCAGTTGTTGCATCCATCTCTGTCTTTGAGCTTTCATGACAAAGGTGGGCTATCTCAACCAGTTTTTGTCTTTTAACTCTTCAGCCTTTTTAGGATGTAAAGCCTTCTAGAGCAGTATCTAGCTTTTATAGAGTGTGCAAGTAGATCCTCACGTGGTGCTTCCCCATTGAGTGGCTGTGACCTCCCGCTGGCATTGTTGTACAGGTGGGAAACAAGAGCCATAACATCACAGGCTGGAGTTCTTCCATGCAGATTACAAGTCTCCTAAGAAGTTCCTTATAGCTTTGCATGAAAACAACAGAAACTTTGTAAAGGCAGATAATGGTTTCTTCACAGAATGGTAGGAACATCACAACAGACGGAGTATTAAACTAGAATACTAAGCGTGCATTTATGAAATGGGAAATATCCTCAGATAAAGTCATTATGATAAATAATCACTGTTAATCTGAATCTGTTTCTCTGCAGAGAATTAACTGATTTTTAGGCACTGAAATCAATGGGAACTTCTGCTTAAAAACTGATTGTGCAGCCATGTTATCAATGGTTTATATTTATTCCCTCTATAGTCCAAAATTTTCACTTGATTGCATTTTGAATTAGGTGTCAAGCTTCTAGAATTACAGCCCAAATTTGCTCTTATGTGGGATAACACTTTTTAAGTTTCATTTCAGGCAACTTCTACTCAAAGTAACAGCTATATAATTTGATTTAATACAGTTCTCCTAATGGAAATTAATTATTCTATGATCACATACCCTATTACTCCCCTGAAGACCAGAATTTCTCGACTGGAATTTTTTAATTGAATGTGGTAGCTCTGGAGCTCTTTATTTAGCAGTAAGTTCTGCTTCATACACAGAATCTTTTTGAGTAGTCTACTTTAATACTTTGGGAGGAGGTTGCACTCTACCAGAGAATAATAATACTTGCCCGTGCTTAAGTCCCCCTAAGACAAGAGGATCTCAAGGACTGATACATTCCTCTACATATTTCAACCTTCTTAATACACAAACCAAACCATACTTCAGCACACAGAAGGTGACAGGCAAGGTTGCATAAATGGAGAAGAACAGAGAAATGTTGTAAAGAAAATCAATAACCTGAAACACCTCAAACACTTGACATATTGTTTTAAGCTGCCTATCAGCTCTTCTTTGCATGTCAGTTTAAAATTTTCCACAAAGATAATGAAAAGGACATAAAAATGGACTGTTTGAACCACAGATCTGATTCTGGGTAGCTATTCTGCTGAAGATCTGGGAAAGGTTTTGCAGTTTGTTTTTGGTTTTTTTTGTTGCTGGGGTTATTATTATTATTAGTTATTTCTAGCACTTTCTGGTGCAGCATATCTTTTTTTGATAAGAAAAGTTTTTTACAGTATAAATGGTGAGGATTGCCAGACATCTTTTTGTCTGATCATTTCAAAGTTACACAGGTTAAAGTTAACCTGTTCATAACTCCTCACCCTAGCAAAATGAAATGCAATCACGATAACAAAATAAAGAGTAGTGTATCAAAAGTATAAAATGTGGAATGTAGACTTTAAATAAAGCCTTTAAACTCCCTAAAAACAATGGTAAAATATGCAAAATAAACACATTTGGCTTATACCAAAATATAAATCGGCAGATAAACTGAATTATTAAGAAAATAAATCTGCTTAGAGATTATTGAAGAAAGGAATAATTTGGTGCATTTTAAATTGTAACTTATTCTTACATTTTTAAAATTGAATCTAAAGCTACTCCAAAGAAAGAATTCTTCTCTGTGCTTCTGCACTTTTAATTCTATAGACAAATATCTTGATTATTAGAAGTAATAATTACACAATAAGGTTTTATTAACTGGTCAATAAGGGAATTTTTAAAATAAACAAAATTGAAGAGCAAGTATATGTTCTCCCTTCTCTAAGAACTGCTTGTCCTAGTTTTGAGCTTAATGTAAGTCTCTCATACTCACAAAAAAAACCCCTCTTCATTGCGCTGCTAAGTCTGATTTGTAAAAGGCGGGGTGAAGAGTTCAAACAGGCATCTAAGCACACTCTGAACAAAATAGCTCTGATTCCTGTACTGTACATGAACAAACAAGAGATGCATCCCATCAGACTGTCGACAGATCTGTCATTGTTTACCATTAGCTCTGTCATCTTCGCATGCCTTGTCATTCTGTGCAGCAGGGCAAGGGTTGGCCCGCTGCCCAACTGCTGATGTGCAGAGCTGACTATCTCCCAGCCTCGGTAGATGCTGCAGACAGCATAATTCCTGATGAAAGTGTGCTCCCTAGTGTTACAGTGCTACAAAGGCCAGGGAGCTCCTGTTAGGAAGGCAGAGAGGAAAAAGATCTCCAAGTATGATTTAAGCAGATCTTCCTGTTTCTGGAAGTCTTGCCCTCTTCGGGGCATCTATGTTATTACGCATTTATTTTGGAAAATAAAAACAAGTTCAGGAAATTTTGTCTTTTCTTTAAAAGATGTAAGAACTATTTCATTGCTTATGACTCAGCAAAAACCTTTTAGTCTGGATCATAAAGACTCTTTGCTTAAAACAAATTCAGTGACACATTAATGTCTGACTTTTTTATACTTCTCTGTGTGAAGAGTGGCTTACAATTTCCAGAGACATTTTGATTATCAGCTTTCTTAAAACAAGGTTCAACAAACTCAGGTGTTCTGGGGGCTCAGCTGCTCCTATAATCAAATACACCTGTTTTATATTACAGGGTGAAAGTTTAAACATTGTGTTTTTAACTCAAACTCCTGTAGGATAGAGTTATCTATATTCAGCCCTTGTTCACTGAGTCTAGGGTGATGACAAGTTAAGCCATCCAACTTTCAGCCTTTAAATATAAGCAAGATTAAAGACCAAGTTTTTAATTTCCCATCAAGGCTAATGCTGTGTATAGTGGAGAGAGAGACAAATCTCTTAGGTAGTTGTCCATTTTAGCCCCATAAGAGAATCATTTTAGCCTGGAATACATTACCCTATCACCAGATTAAAATAGATGTTGAATTTTCACATGACCAAAGTCAAACAAGGTGAAATCTGCTGTAAGTGCTAAGTCATAAAAATTTTATATGCTAAAATAAGAATACACATTTTATGTGTAAAATTTTGTATTTGCTCATTTTTCACAGATGTGCATTGCTGCACTAGGCTCCTCCACACCGGGGAGAAAAACAACACAATATCTGGTGATGTGACTGCAGGTAATGCCAGAACTCTTGACTGCAGTGAAGTCATCCCAGAGGCACAGCACACTGATCTGCATCCAGGTCAATGAAAGCCATAAGTAGTCCCACAGCCCTCCAGCACCTCTAACAGAAACTACTTATTCTGGTGACATCACAGTCTTCTGTACAGTGACAGTGTCACAAAGACAAAATTATAATCTGATGTCACAAGTAGCAGGAGAGCTCTTTACAAAGAAGAAGTTTAAAGAGTTTTCTAAGAATATTACTTTTGAAGAGAAAAACGTATTGAAAAAAATCCTGTATTTAAGTGAGATTTTAGAAAGAGAAAATGCTGCCATCATGAACTTCTTCCATAATATAATTAATATCTGGTAGAGTTTTAGGCATCTGCTTTGCAGGCACAATCACTTCCTTAATCATCCAAAGGAAATTATTTGCCTCTACCAGAATAGTAGCAAGAAGGAAGCCTATATTTTTTAAATGCAGTTAAATGATTAATACTGATATTCCCACTCACAGATAATAAATAACTTACTATGCAAATTGCCAAGCAGAGTATAACGGCAATACTATAAGGGTGAGATATTTTCTGGAATTCTTTTCAAGTTCTGACACAGTACTGGAAAATCTGAAGACCAAATAAGTGATTGGAACTCAAATTTTCTCTGTTTCTCTTATAAAAAGCCCGCATTACATTTGCTAACATATTCAAGCACACATTTCAAGAGATCTGCTGACCATTACATGGGCTGGGGAGCCAAGTATAGCTTAACATCTATCAAAAATTAAACTGTCACAATGATTATGTATATGATGGAGTGTATAATAGATGATATTTTTGGGTCCTTTCCAATTACATATTTATCTAGTCAGTAAATACATGTGGGAGACTTACAATTATGATCTTTTTTGCTTATTTTCTGATATTGCAATCAGTTTTTATGAGTAACTGCCATCAACAAAGATTCGCATTTTATTTCATACAGGAAATATGAACTATGAAGAAAATACTGACATAGACTTACCTCTTCTTGTTATATGTCAATATTTATTTAAATATTAAGCCACATAAAAGGAATTAAAGTCTGAAAAATTCATAAATATTTTTACTTAAAAGATTTTGGTTTTCATTCAGAGAAGGAGTAGATGTTTCATATGTGCTATTTTCTACTGCCTGAAGAACAAAATTAAAACTTTTCATGCAATATGTTCAATTAATAAATTTAGGGGTAGATAATTTTGTAGGTATTATATTCACCCCACTTAAAATTTCTTTAAAAATGTTTTCTAATTAATTTCTGAGAGCAGGGGGGTTTTCTCATGTCTCCTTTGCTTTGGCATTTCAGGCTTTAGTATCTCAATGCTGCCACTATTTAACAGAAAATAAGCAATATTTTCATGATAAAAAATGCTCCTTATCCCACAGTACCTACCCTCTAGGAAGAATATTTTAGAATTCCTTTGAATTCATTGAGTTTTTATGCTATGATGAGGAGACCAATCATATAGCAGTGTAGGGCCCAGATTCTTCTGAATTTTCAATGTAACTTAGACATTTCAGTACATATAGATATATATATATATGACATATTAGAGGAGAGTGGAGAAGGCACTGTACCTTCACTTTCTTCTTTTAATCTCAGCACAAGTTTAATGCTGAAATTATATCAAACAATAGAGGTCACTAAGAAAATTTAACACTGGAAACTCAGCAGAAAGAGTAATGGTAAGAACGTGTTCCCTTAACACAGATGTGGGAGAAGCAAACCTGGCGAAAGCTGAAGTGGTCTCCTCAGAGGCTTTAAAGGCCTTTGAATCCATGTAATACAGTGATCCTGGTTAGTATCTGGTACTCTCTATGACTTCATTTGGGCTCCAATGTTCCTTTTAAACGTGGGGGATTTTTCGCCTATTATGTTTTGTTTCCACATGGATTTAAACAGTCCAGAATGTAATATCAGAAGGGTTCCCATCTGACATGGTGTTTCCTACTGAGTAAGAGATAAAAATCCTAGATTACTTTAACATCTCAAAGACACCGCATGGAAGAGAAAGAAAATAGGATGTGAAAAGACATGCTGATGTCTTATTATTTCATCAGTTTCTTTACTTCTCATGCTAGTTAATATATGCTAGACTTCGGTATTAACTTTTGTAAAGACAAATTATCTATTCTGTTGCATTTCTTACTGCCCTCATGCAGTAAACAGGAAACTACACAGAGGGAAGTGCTCTTCTAAGGAACACATGCTCATATTGGAATAGGGACACAAGTCAACTCCTCCTCCTCCCATTATTCAAATGCAATCAGCAGTTTTTCATTCATCACTTAATTATTCAGTTTATTAAAAACAAATTATTTCATTTTCATTAGGCTTACTGCCTTACCCAAAACTTTTTACAATGTTAGGTATTCTGCTTTTATGTACTATGATTAATATCATTTTTAATTAATTTATTTAAAACTTTTAATTTTTATGAATATCAAACAGAGTCTGATGTGAGACCAATCTGACCTATTTATTCAAAAGATAATTTAAGTCTTTTAAGATGGATGCAAGAAACAAACTATAACTAGTGGCATAAGTTCATAATATGACAAATTATTTAAAATTTAGTATTCTATATATACCTGCATTTAGTTTGGGTTTTGCCCATCCTACACATTCTACAAGGCAAGAGCTATATTTTTAGTAAGTTGCTGTAGTCTGTAGTTCTGTTGTATTTTGAGTGACTTGCCCATATCCTTCTTTTTTTCCGCCAACTGCGAGGTTCGTCTAGTGTGCTATCATTGCCCAAAACATATGAAGTCCTGTTTGATTTTAAAATTTATATCCTATAAAATGCTTATAGTGACCCTTGGATTTTACCTCTTTGTAACAAGATACTGAAATGCTTTCTTCTAGCAATTGACTTCATAACAAAGCTTACAAATCACTTTATTTTCTACCCATATATCTTCTAACAAGTTCTCTAGGGGTTCAGTCCAAATGAAACTCAGATCAGGATTTGGGGTCTGCATTAGCCCTCTACTTCTCTTTCCACTTAAGATTTGAAATTGTGCAAACAAGCATGCAAAAATAAAGCCTGTTGTGCCCTACAGTTTAAAGGTAAAAACCCAAAATGATCACTTAAAATTTTTTAAAAAAAGAGAACACTACATGTGGGAATTAATTTGATTAATGTGGCTCATAGTATATATTTGGGGGGGTAAAGAATTACCCTAAATCCACTATTTCAGTGGACAATACATTGTAGAAAGAACAGTCTGACACTCACAATGCATAGACTGTTTTAATTGAAGCTATACTTGCTTTTCATGATAAATGGCATAATGATAATATTATAGATAGAAGTTTTATGTATGTTTAATTGTATTATAATTATGCTGTGGAGTATTGTTTTTGGAGCAGATTTATCATATAAACCTCAAACAATTTATACTAAGGATTAACGAACAGAATCTAATTTACTTATTATTCCACAGCAAGATTCACATACCTTTGAGCAATCTTTTCCATCAGTTCCCTTCTTTTCTTCCCTACCCTTCAGCTAATGGGTAGGTAGCCTTAAATGCACAACCATTTTTAATGCAAAGTTAGTCTTTATACCAAAATGTATATCAAAATTCATCTCAAAGGCCAAAGGAATGTGGGGAACTTCATGGAAAGTGGGAAGTGCTCTCTGAATTAATTATTTTTTTTTTTTTTTGTCTGTAGCTATCATGATCTGTGGCACTGCTGTGTAGTGGAGTGAGAGGAAAAAAGAGACAATCCTACATTTTCACTTTTTATCACTTGCACTTTACAGACATGAGCATGATTTTCAGAATGGAGTCTTATCTATAAGACTCTTTCCAGAGGTTCCACAAGAAAACTTTTATTCAGTTTTTACGTTAGGAAAAGTCCTTGTTTCAAAGCATTCCTGGCTGCATTTTAGAAAAATCTCCAGTTACAGTACTTTTCCCCTGGGAAAGAAACATAAATTAATATTTTTTTACTGAAGAGAAAGCTAGGATTATCGGGTTTAAAAAGTCCTAAGTATTTTTGATGGGTGTAAGTTTGGGTCTTCCCAGTTCTGAAGATTTCTTCTTCCCAGTTTTGAAATAAGTGTGCAAATACCTGAAAGAATGTTGTAGCCAGCTGGGAGTCAACCTCTTTTCCCAGGCAACTAGGACAGGACGAGAGCACCAGGGCAGGTTAAGGTTGGAAATAAGAAGGAATTTCTTCAGAGAAAAGGTGATTAAACATTAGAATGGGGTGCCCATGGAGGTGGTGGAATCCCTGTCCCTGGAAGTGTTTAAGGACAGACTGGATGTGGCGCTCAGTGCCGTGGTCTATCCGACACGATGGTTTGGTCGTAGATTGGACTTGATGATCTCAGAAGTCCTTTCCAGCCTAATTGATTCTCTGATTCTGTAACGCTCTTCAAAAAGATGTTTCTTGCTCTAAGGGAAGACTTAGGGTAAAGATTCTGTACTAGTTCAGAGCTCAACAACATGCCTTATTCACAGTGTGAATCTGATTTAACTTCTGCATCATTTTGACATACACCCAGTAGAGAAAAAAGGTAGCTGCTTTTAAGGAGAAATGGTTATATCACTTTGTTCCTACACATCCAGTCTGATGTATGGAGACTTCCAATGGATCTGAAGTGTGCATCTGATTCTAAACTTTCAAGTTCTTGCCTTTTCTCTGAGAGTTTACAAGATTTTCTGGGAAAAAACTTACACCTAAACTATTCTGAAGAGAGAGGGCCATTTGCCTTTCCCTTACCTTGTTTCCACTTGTTGGTGGGATAGTGCAAACATGGTCAACAACCATATAAAAAATATAAAAATTTACCAAATTTTGAATGTATTTACATCTGTGCACTTCCTGCTGTTAGGCAAGACCAGAGTTTTGAACAAAAAATGGTTTGATTTCCTGCAGTGAATGAGGATTCATGGCTATTCTCATCTTATTGTAACTCCTCCTTCTTATTTTTTCTAAAGTTGTTTTGCTCCACAGTACTCTCATGCCTGGCCCTTGTCAGATGAAATGTCATTTAATGTATTAGAATAAACAGTGCTGTCATCACAATTAGCATCAGTAGTTCTGTTTGACCTCTGGTTTTAAAATGTTTCAATCTCCCTTAGGAATTTAAGGTCAGATAAAATTTTAATATTTTTGACATTTGTAATTATAAGCACATATTTAGGACACAGACAACAAGAAGAAAAATACTGAAATTTAAAGGTTTTGCAAAGAAAACATCTATCTTTTCTCTCTTTGTAACCATTACTAAAACCACAAAATAAACCAAATGAACCAACCAAACAAAACTTTCTCCATCCAGTTACTCTTATGTAAAAAGTTTTTTTTTGTGAAGAAATACATTTTAGGGAAAAATGTAGGAGAAAAATGACTGAAAAAATAAAGCAGTAGATAAAAGGACTGGAGGAGCTAAAGAGAGGTGAAGAATAAGAGGGGAAAGGAAAAATTATCCTTAACCATCATGAAAATCTTTCTGACCATGAAATTTTTAAAGATTGTGAAAATATCAGTAAAATAAGAAAAACATTTCATGACTTAGAATAAGTAATGGGACTAACTATTGCTATAAAAATTCAGGCAGGACTTAACAGGCTATAAATCCACCTCTACATCTTAGTACCTAGAGGTCTTTTGCAATTATAAGTGCAGATGTCTATTCAACATAGAATTTTTTTCTGAACACCAAATGGTCATTCACATAGTTTTGAAAATCAATAATGTTTAATATTTACCCTGTGAATCACAAAAAGGGCCATCAAATCAAACTTAAATTAGAGGGACCCTGCACTGACAGAACATACTATTTAAATGGAAGCTGCTATTTATCAAAATCAGGCCTCTGTGCTGAAGATTGTGTGGCAGAACAGTTTTCAGGAGACACTTCAGTTTTCTGAAGTGTTCCCGGGAGGCAACACTTCAGGTACATCCCTGAACATGAGAGGCCCCAGCAGTGGCCTTCCAAATTTGCCTTCCATGGGGCAACATCTGAATGCTGAGTTTTATCTGCCCAGAAAAGGAAGAGGAATAGTGAGGATCAGATAAGAGTGCTCTTGGCTTAGATGAAAGCAGATGACTGACATCCATCCAACTCTCAAGCTCTTCTGAAGATGGGACAGGGCAACCTATGAATCCATGGTTCGGAGTTCACCAACCATCCTGTCTGCCACAGAGATAAATTATCAAAATGTCAGGATTTGGAATCTGCAACCTTGGGGTTTAATGTTGTTCTGTACAGAGGAAAAGAATGTGTTTATTTCTCAGAAATGGAATAAATATGAGCACATATAGGAGCCAATATGGAGAATAGAAGAAGTTTTGCCAAAAGGATTCCAAACTCTTCAACCCAGCTGCTTTGATATTTTGATGCAAAAATTGAGGCTTGGTTTCCACCATTTGAGGTTTTGCAGTAGCAGTTCACTCAGCTCAAGTTTCATTGTAACCTCCTGGTTTTACTTATAACCAGCTATTAAACATTTTCTTTTGGTAAGGAATATTTTTTACTTGGTTTCTGCCCAAGTAGAAATGACATTGGAAAATCTGAGCAAAGTCCAGACATATGTTTGAATTTGATTGAAGGGGTGGGGGTATGAGGGCACGAGACTTTTTTCTTAACAGACTTATTTTAAAATTACAGTCTTTCAACTAGAAAATACTTTTTTATTTTTGCTGAATAATATTTGCTTTTGTGATGGAGAATCAAAAGGATAAAAAAAAATTTAACTAAAACACAAAACAAACAAACAAGAAGGAAAACCGAAAAAAACCCCTAAGATGCACAAAAGCTGGACTGCATTAATTCTTGTATTACAATACAGACACACACAAACACACACCAATTGTATATACGTAGGAATGATTCTACAAATCTTCTACTGTGCCAGATAGCTCTTAAGCCAATCAATGAGCAGAGACAGGAGTGAATGGCTCCAAACCTGAATCATTGCTGAGGAAGCAGAAGCATGTCAGCGCACCTTTGCCAAAGCACAGTTGTGCCATATGTTACAGAAACTTGTCCCTCTACTGAGCTGTGCTGAATAATGTTCTACAAGGCAGAGAAACTACAATTTAAAGTGGAACATTTTATTGAGGAACTTGAGGGAAGCATTTTAGGTGGCAGAGAGTGGGAAGAAGGGCAATTCGTTCAGAAACTATTACAGAAAATCTGGAGTACATTGTCAGTATAACAGGCATGTCTCTGATTTTCACTTTTTCCCTGAGTTTTGCCAGTTTATGTGCATTTGCCCTTCAAAGTTAGATGCGATATATCAAAATGCATGGTTCTGGACAAAACATATCCTGGAGACAATGACTAAAAAAAGTCAGCCTGTAAGTAAGTAGTCAAAGGAACTTATGAAAAGCAATAGCTCAGTAAAGGCTCTTTAGAGACATAAAGATTTCATGTGGCTATTTAAATAATACCAGCTAGTGACACAGGATCTCCATCTGCATCTGCAACTGATCTAGATTGGATCATTCATTTAAAGCACTATTCATTCTTGTGGTTCTGGGGAAGTAACTTGTGTGCTCCTTCAGAGCATAAAGGTCATTATAAAAATAAAGTGCATGCAACGTAATAAGAGGACAATGACAAACTCAATAAGGAAGATAATGATTAACATTTTGAAATATCACAGAATCAGAAGTCAAAGATAGAAATACATGTAGTGGGGAGCTCCATTAACTATTTAATTGTTTTTTAGGATTAGTTCTTCAACACACACCCACACTTGCTTTCACACATGCACACGGATTTCTAGTCAGTGTAAGAAGGCAATTAAATTAGTTCACCACTTAGCAGGTCATGGCCTGCTAAGATAACTTCAATTAGTTTGTTCAGAGATTAGTGACTTTGTTCTTTTTAAACCCATTCTCTAGCATCAGAACCTGCAAAGACCAAGTGATGAGAGTCTTGCAAAATTGAACCATTTTGGCTTTCAGAAAGAAAATGTAGCAGTGAATATGAAGAGCATGGAACACAAGTCTCAGTGCATGCCTGCTGACAGAAATGAGTTTTACTTATCTTGGTTTATCCCCCAAAGAATAAAATTAAAAAAAAAAAAAACAAAACAAAAAACCAACATCCCAAGGTGGAAAGAGATAAGAAATAATTCTCTAAAGAGAAAAAAAAAATCTCACCAAATTAAAGTATAATCAATTTATTTCATTCCTAAACAATCTTTCTGATCACTAAATCTATAAAAGGAAAGAAATAGAAAAAGCCTCCTTCTATAAATCCACTGTGTCCATATAGAACTGTGACAGCAGACAATGGAGCCATTTACTGAGTTTTCATTTTGCTAACAGTTTTTCACTACATTGCTGGAAGCCACTCCTCATTTTAACACCATCATTTGCAATTTAAAACCATGCAATTTATCAAGAAATTGTACTAATAAGATTAAATCTTTTCTGCTGGCTTTGAGTAAAATTCATTACATAAAATGATTTTGGTCCAAAACCAGTATCTAGACCACTGTTTGTAAATTGCTTAATTTTCCTGTCTGTATCTGGACAGCCATTGAGTTTCCCTTAGGCAATAGCAGTTATTTTCTGCAAGTGGCAAGATACTGTCTGTCAACCACATCTGAAAGCCTCAGTAATATATTTGGGGTTTGGTTTCTAGCTTCAAGTCAGAAAGTGGGAAAAAAAAAAGGAAGAAACAAATGCATTATCTTCAGTCAAACAGGGGTGTTTTCCTATTCTGACTCTGCAATCCTCATGAAATAATTTTGAAATATTTCACATATTCATTTTTACCCTTATGATTTCTAAATTGTTGTGGGAAGTTTTGCTTTTCCTCCTGAACCTCCAGTAGAAGTAGTTCTACTACTGATTTTTCTCCCAAAAATCAGTTATTGCTGGATTGCTGATTTTGGGGATCAAACCGAAGGCAGATTCTTTAATGGCATATTCTGCATAATTTCTGACCAGAAATAAAAAAGGAATAATTTCAGTTTACAAGTCCAGCTGTCTCCCTAGGAAATTGGGAAGCATACTTGAAGTGCAGCACATCTTTACTCAGCTTGGGGTCCAAACCAAAAGTGAGCATATTGCCAGCTTAGCTGTTCAGAGACAGCTGGCAATAACCTGGCTAATAGCGTGTGTTGAAAATAAAGACAAATAAAATGTAAATGTATTTAGGTAGAATTTTCATTTCTGAGCCTTAAGGGAAGGGTTAACATTTCCAATGTGTCTTTGAAAATCAGCTATCAGCTAAGATTAGGAGTATGTGTTGTCTGGCCTTAAACTTAAAAGCTGGCTGGCCCTGTACTGTATTTTCCACGACTGTTCATGACTTACTGAAAGAACTTGCAAAAGTCATCTGGCCAATCTGTTTCTATTCCCAAAAGACCATAGGAAATCTAATGTACTTACCTTTATCCAGTACTCCATAAGCCTTAGCTGTACTTAACCCTCTGTGTGATAGTAGCAGATACCACTATTTTCAGTTATTTTGGATCATATTCTGCCATCAGTTCTCCTCCCATGAATTCGACATCATTGGTGCGTTTTGTTTTTATATTCAAGTGTGTGTAAATAGGAAGAAACTGAATTTGCAATATATTTATTTTAAACAGATTTTTCTTTACAAGGGAAAGGGGAAGGGGAAACTTTACATGAAGATCTATTCCATTGCAAAATATCAAACAAATATTAAACAATACAAATAAGTAATTGACAGAATATTTTAGAAAAAATCTTAGCTGTGGACGAAGTTGGGTCTGCTACAAACCCAGGAGAACAGAGTTGTGGATCTTCCTACTTTTCCAAGCAAACTTTTACATTATTTATCTGGAAGAGGCCCATTTCCATAATATATACAAGGGAATTTTCTGTGCGTAGCACAGTAATTACAACCTGTGAAAGGTTAGTTTACCCTTCAAAAAGACTATTTTCATGACACTATTAGTCAAGAATTTACCATATGGTTGCAAGTTTGACCTTTTCCTTTTTTTTTTTTTAATTTAATCAATAATCCAGTCAACTTGAAGACTTTTTTTTTGAGTGTGGGGTTTGGTGGGTTGAGAAATCAGGGACATTCCAAAAATCTCTGCACAGATGGTCAGATGCAGCATAAAGTGAGAATCAGAAAAGCTGACACTTAGATACCCTCTCAAAGTTAAGAATAAGCACCTGGTAAGCACGTACAAAATACTAAACAGGTTTAGGGAGTTTAGAGAGAGTATAGAGTCTAGAGAGAAGAGCTACTGGGCTCTCTTGGCCTTTTTTTTTTTTAATAACAGTAACATATGGATGCCAGGAGGCTGTCACGTGGGGCAGTGAAAAGTGAAGGTAAATTAAAAACAGAAGTGGAATAAACTTTTAGAAGAATTAAAAACTGCCAACACAGCCTGATGTCTAAAGTTGATAATGGATTTTTATTTCCTCCAGTATCACTTCATTTCCCTGTAAATTATTAGGGTTGCATTTGGCATGAGGGAACTTCTATATGATGTATCCTAGTGAATTACAAAGGGATCTGCAAGCAGAAATATATATTGCCTCTTTTTAGAATTTAATATGTTGACTGCCCTCTAAAAATGCAGTCTCTATCAGCACAAATTTAATGCATAACGTCATCTGTTTGACATATAATTGACTTAATTTAATAATGCATGACAATATTTGATTTGGGATTGTGGTTCATCCAAAGACATTGAAAAGGTGAACACAAGCAGCAAATAAGAGAACTTTTTTTTTTTAAAAAAAAGCTTATCACTAGTTTCTGTATTTAAAGAGACCACTGCCCTACAACAAAAGTGTCTCTTTTATTTTTTTTTATTTACCCTTCTGTAACCCATGATTACTAACAGCAAAAGAATTGGAGGAAAAAGAGCTAAAAAAGTTTTTTCTCCCCTCCTAGATTTCTGACTTATGTATCTTCCCTTTTTTACTGTATTTTGAGCACAAATCACCTCACATTTTCCCCTGAGAAGCCTTCTTGACTGTTTTGGAAAGTTACCAGCACCTAGTGGGGAGAAAAGAGTTTTAATAAACAAGAGAGAAAAATGTCCACCTGATGAAAACAATGTCAGTAGGAACAAATACCATTGTTCTGTATGAAATTGTTTCAAATTTCTGTACACTGTTTGCCTAAATATATGAACAAGACCACACTCCTTTGAAAGAATAGTGCTTTATATTAATAATTTTCTTCTTTGAAAATGGACTTGACTGTTCTCTAATGCATCTATTACATGAGTCAAAATATTCTTCCCATGTGGAAAAATACACAATCTTATTCTGCAGGTGAAAGAAAGAGAGAATAAAGATCTTAGCCTAATTGTACTAAAAATTATGAGCCTGCCATTCATTTTGGATGCTTTTAAAATCCAGAGCTTCTATAAAGACAAAGGTACATAAAAAAGGACTAATCAGAGATGCAACCACTGAATTGAAAATTGCAATTTCCAATCTTTTTTTTTCAACATCAGTCTGGAAGCCAAAAGCATATTTTATGTCTTATGGTCCGTTGACCCTGGGTAGATGCCAGGTGCCCACCAAAATTGCTCTACCATTCTCTTCAACAAGTGAAATTTTTCAGACAGGAAAATGTTCTTCTGTAAGATTTCAGTAGATCAATACAAATATTAGTTATTCCTTGCGTTTGCCAAAACAGGTGTAGAAAGAAGGAAAACAATAGGAAACATGAAGAAATATGAGAAAAAATGGGATTTTGTCAGTAGTTGTAGAAGAAGTTGTCCCTCATAAAATTATGTTATGGTTTGGTAAACATGTTATTGGTGGCTGCTGTAAATTCAGGCTTGCTTTTGCTGTCAACAAAGTCAATTTTCTGACTGATTAAGAGTTCTTTGGCTTTCTTTTTGAGTTCTGTCTCATCTAGATGTTTCTTCTGGTGTTGGCCAGCACAATTTCTCCTAAGACAGGATGAAAAGAGGCAGATAGAAAAACATTTATGGGGAGAGTGTGTTGGTAGAAGGAAAATTAAAGGGTAGGGAAGGCAGAGCAACAGTCCATTTTTCTAAGTCATCCAATATTCATTAATTTAGCATTCTCCCAGGCATATATGTGCTAGTTCAGGTATTGCAATTACTGAATTTCTCCAATAAGATCAGAATGTCAAGTGAAGGACTGATAGCAACCTGGTTAATTACCTTTCTGCTAAGAAGTTAACTTTTGATACACTAGCTCTATTGCCTCCAAATTTGAGACAATTTTAAAGTCTCTTGGTAAGAAGATGAGCTCAACATATGAAAATTGTGAGTGGCTATAAATTCCTTAGCAGCAGTACAAATGTGAGCAGGTGCCTCACTATATTCAGAGAGTTCACTGAAGGAAAAAGAGAAAATAATAATGCATAATCCCTTTTTTTATTCTGTTTGTTGAACAGTCTGTTGTTGAAATATCAGTTTTGACTTCTGACTGCATCTCCCATTTATTTACGACTCACAATTTAATTTCATGAGATTATCTTGACATTCTTTTTGTTTTAGACTAATTTAGTCCATTTTTCAACCTTGTTATAGATTTTCATTGCTGCTGGCTATAGTTATACCTCATGAACTATGAAACACTTTCTAATAGCTGTAAAGCAATTGTAGAAGTATATTTCCAAAGACTGTAGCAAGTGGTTTTGAGGTGACCTTTAAACACAGTCTTTTCTTCTGGAGTCATTTTCCATTTCTATTGACTTAACTAAATGAGGAATTAGGCCCAGAAAATCCAACTGTTGGAAAAAAGCAGAGTTAGAACTGGAATTTACCTTTGTAAATAACATTTCATCTTGTTCAAGTTGGCACAAGTTCTGCATTGATGAACTCCGGAGAACAGGTCCTTTAGAACATGCTACTTCAAGTGTTAATATGCCTCTAAGCCTTTTTATTCATTTGACTTTCTTTTTTCTTTTATTCTTTTCTTTCTTATCTCACTTCAAAAGAATTATTCCAAATACCTTTTCAGTTAACTCCCTCAACTCGACAGTATGTGGTTTTTCAATGAATGACAAGATGCCCACTCTGCTTTTTTGGCTGAAAGGAGAGAGTGAAAATTCTGTTGATCTCTTAAGTCAGCAATGAAGTGGCCCTCATCTACTGCAGCAATATTTCCTTCTCTTGGATCAACTGAGGATAAAAAATGCAACGTTATGGGAACATGTTCTACACATGACAGAATATCCTTCCTACACCATGAGAAATTTGATGGATATTACACTTTACTGTCCCTAAATGTCAATAAAAACAGCAAGTGACCAGAGATTGCTTAATTTCAATTCAAATCTTGCTAATAATCCCCTAAAATCTTTCTAATACTCCACTTAAATCCACTTAAATGGATGTTAACTATTTAAATATTAGAATGTGAGGAAAAATCAGCTACATGAGAATAACTATGATTTCTAATTCTGTATTTTGGCACTCTACAACTATCTCAGTGCATCTGAAATTGACTAAAGGAGAATAAAAATCTCATAGTGAAATCTATGCATCAACCCTCAGTATCATTCATGCCAAAAATTGAATCAAAGCCTATTACGCTGAATTTTGAATAATCATCAGATGGTCAAATTGTTTTAAACTGCTTGTTTAATTTAATTTATTACAAATCTTACCTTATGGTGCTTTGAGATGTAAAATGATACAAATTATATTAATGGAAATAATAAAGAGATGACAAGTGAGATTGAAAAATAAATTAAACATTTTAGGAAATAAAACTACAGGTTCATGAAATGAATCAAGTATGTGCTGAGCCTGACCTAGTTAAAGTCTTGAAGCACAAATCAAGTATCACCAAAACCTCAATGCAACAGCTGGATTCAGATCTTTGTGCCCTAACTGCAGAAAAGTGAAAACTTGTCATTTTGCAACATAGAACATTTCATAAAGGAAGCAGAAAACTAGTGTTAACAGGTAATAAATGCCTGTACCTATGCTATTTATATATATATATATATTAAATATTCAAACATAATCTTCAAGAGAAGCATGTAGGTTAACTCCTCTAAAGATGGACCTTCCACATGAGAAATTTCATCATTCTGAGTGATTTGTCCAAAGTAAGATGCCAGAAATCTCTTATATGTATGTGTCTCTGTACAGATGCTTCAACCCGAATTTACTTTATGATTGGTGCCCCAGATTAGACCAAAACCCTATTTAGTCCAATGCTTTGTCTCTGATACTGCTCAGTGGTAGCTTCAAAGGACAAGGTTATCTAAAGAGAAAATACACTTTCCATCTGTACCTTCCTGGCTTTTCTTTTGTTACAAGTATATCCTGAACTTGAGTCTGCAATCATAAGCCCACAACAGGACTTTCTTTCAAGCCCTCTCTTATTGCCTTGTTTTTGGATTATGTTTTCCACACAGTGCCATGAAAAAATGTAAGAAGCTTGTTCATTCTATTGGTGATTTTATAGACCTCAGTCATATCTTCTTTATTTAGCTTCTCCTTGGTAGTTGCCCCGCTGTTCTGACTGACCTCAAAGCTCTTTTGGGTCCTGCTCTACCCCTTGCATCAGTGAAAGAGAGAGCAGCATTTACACTGCAGATGTTCCAGAGGTTTATACAATGGCAGAGTCACGTCTCTCATCTTGTTCTTTATTGTCTTTCTGATAATTTCAACATTCTATTTGTTCTTTAAATTGCTATTCAGCACCAGGCTGACATTTAGAAAACTGTACACAATTTCCTTGTGGAATACTGAAAGCTAATTTAGAGCCAATCACTTTGTGTGTATAATTAGAATGCATTTGGTATTTTTTCCCCCTTGAAAATTATTTTGTATTTATCAACAATGAATTTCATTTACCATTTTATTGTCATGAGAGTCATCTGTAGTATTTTGCAGTCAATTTTAGTTTTAACTATGTGAATAATTTTTTATTACTAACAAAGCTTGACATCTCATTATTCATTCTGTTTCCCAATAACTCATGAATATGTTTAACAGCAGAAAACTCTGGTAAATAAAATACTAATTCTATTTGCCATTAAAGTTTCCATTAGTAAGTGGCAGTAGCCAACTCAGATCAGTTCTTTCTCTTTAAAGTTAGGACTCTCTTTTTCCACAGTGTGCACCATATTACATTTGTCAGCACTGAATTTCTCCTTCTTTCAAAGTGTCCAGTCACACAGTACTGTACTGTCCTTTGCCATTCTTCAATCAACATTCATCTTTGCTGCTGTTAATAACTCAGTATTCATCAGGGAGCTGTGTCCTTTGCTACTGACCCCCTCTCCAGGTCAGTTACAAGCTTGTCAAACAGCACAAGCTGCAGCATGGATCACTGTGGCACCACAGGGTTTGACCTCAGTGCAGATGCAGTTTACCCCCATTTTGTTTCCAGTGTTTATCCAGTTACTTATCCACAGGAAGACCTTCCCCCTTATCTCATGACAGATGATCTTCTGTCTTATCCTTCTGGTGGAGGATATTGTTGAAAGCCTTTGGAAACTATATAGCATAGATCTCCCTGTTCCACAGTTGCTGCCTCCAGGACGCTGAAATTTTAGCTTCTGCTTTTAATAACCATTGCAGCTTTGATGCAGTTTTCTCTCTTAAAATTCAATATTCCTGTGAAAGATTCTGAAGGGACATTTTAATCTTTCTAGAATATTAAAATTTATGTTATTTTCTATTGCAAACAGGCTTTTCTCAATGTGGCTGAATGTACAACTCAGGCCTAAATTAAGAGATGTCTCTTTTCTTGTGACCTTTTTAATTAGGAATGACAATAAGCAGGTATGTGTGTTATCTAATCACTTATTCTCTACCTTGTTCCTTACCAGGATATTATCTATTTTATATGGAGGTAACTGGATTCTCTCTCTATAGCTGTACTTTTGCTTTTAGCAGTTAGATTTTACATTAACGTTTCACTTGCAACCTACTTGATTGAGCAGTTGATAGTGTCGTACTATTAAAACTCTGCCTAGTCAAACCTTCACTTCAGTTATGGGAATACTCTGGTGTTTGAACTCACAGTTGAAGTATTTACCTTATTTCACCTCTTTAATGTGCAGCGTCATGGCTCCTTATAACACCTTTTCTCTCATTTCAGTACCATTTGTACCCTGCTATTTCAGTATTTTGCTGACTCTGATCCTGTTTCTGAGATAACTGTTTTGTCATCTCTCTCATATAATCATAAATGTTTCCACTTCATTATTTTTTATCCAACTTTGCATAGAAGTAGTCAAACGGGTGACTTCCATCTCGATGCTTCCCTTGCAATTCTCTGCTGAAATGGAAATCTGTTTTCTCTCCCTTAGGGAGATGGAGCGGCTCTGGTGGGCACCTGGTATCCAGCCAGGGTCAACCCACCACAAAAACAAATCTATACTTGATATAATGAAAAAAGTACATAGGAAGGACAAATACATTTTAAAAAACAACATATTTTATTCTATCTTGATGGGGAGTTTCCTTCTGTTTCCCCTTTCCCTTTCCTACTACATTACACAAAGACAGAAAAGGATTCTCACTTCTCAAAAACAAACTTAGAAGACACATAAAAACTCAAACTCAAAAATATTATTTTTGACCATTTCTTGGAAAAGAATAAGTGCATATTTAATTTGAATTTATTCAAATTATTTTCTGCAATTATTTTTTTTTCTGTTGTCTTCTTAGCTGCCCATCAGTATAAAAGCACCTCCACAGGTCTACAGCGGAAATCAGCGTGTAGGTGAGACCTCTGACGTTGCTGTCAGCCATTTGTCATCTGATCTGAGGTGGTTGGCCATCACAAGTTGCCTCAGCCTAGGGAACATTCTTACTTAGCAGGGCTGTTGTCGGTGGTAGTGCCACTGTGGTAGGATTTCATTAGACTCCATTGCAACTGATTGATACATTCAGTTAAAATTTCTAAGGCTTTTCTTTTTTTCTTTTTATAGGCCTTCTTCCCATATAATTATGTGTGGCAAATAGCATTTTTTCTCTGAAGAGCTAGATAAGGGAAAGAAGCTAAAAATACTATTTTTGCCTGGTAAATGTTTGGAGATTTATTTGTGAGGTTTTTTCATATATGAATTCCACAGATTATACATGTTAACCCACATGAAATTTTGTACACCTTTCTTCCCCAGTACTTCACCTTTCAAATTGTGCTGTAGTGTGCAGCCTTGTGATCTATGGGATGTATGGAAAACATAACTTTGTTCTTACGAACTTGATTAAAGGCATACTCAGGTGCTAACACAAGTCTTGCAACTACAGTCTGTTAAGTGCAATTTCCTAAGATGTTACCAATGTCATATGACTATAGAAGGCAAAGGCTTAAGGAACTGGTGTTATCACTTAAAACCAAAAAATATACAGTGAGAAACAGGATGTTGCCTCCTAGAATATTTAGCAACGTTAAACTGTGGATATTTGAACATACTACCTGAAAAATATTGGTTGTACTTCCAGTAATAAACAAAAAGTTGATGTATTTTTCAGTAACCCAATACTTGGATCTGGAGATCTAGGACCAGTTTCTTCCTCTGTCTCACAGAATAAGTAATCCATCTCATCTTCTAAGAGAAGAATCCAGTCAGCCTACTAGAGGATGTTTTGTGATCATGTTCCTTCAGTCTCAAATGTAAGTATTAAATCACTGGGCATTAAGAAACAAAAATAATGGCATGGTCTGCTACTTTGGACCATCTGTTGCCTTCTTACTCTGAAACCAGCAAAGAACATATCCAAACTTAGCTCTTGCCCATCCCAAGTGAGAGCTTTAACCACAGGGATATCATAAATTTTGTATCAGTTCCTTAGCATCCCTTGCAACACAGAGCTTTTCTTCATGTAATTTTTTTAAGTACTTTTTAGATCAATGAGACAATCGCTCAACATTTTAATGTTTATGACAGTCACTTTCAGAGTGTTTCCAATACCTGCTCTGATATTAAAATAATTTGTACAGAAAGAATACTAAGCAAAATTTCTATTCAAAAACTCCCACGTCTTTTGCTTTTTTGTGCTAATGGATAGTTGTTAGTTCAACCTGCTGCAGAATAAGCGTTCCAGGTAGAAAGATTTTCAGATACAGGATCATGTTCTCTATATCACTGGCAAGTTTTCTTGGCTGGGCTGCTAAATAGAGTCACTACAGTTAGTTGTGTAAGGCTTAATTTTATTTCTTCAGCCTTACTTCTATGGCACTGAAACACAAATGGTTCTACAAAGTGATGCAGAGAATTGAAACGTATTCTTGTTTCATTTCAGGTGAATCCTCTTGATGAAAATGGCCCAAAGCAGAGAACGCTGAGATTTCCTCAAAGGTGAATGTTCAAGGATAAAATATTCATCCAATTTCAGTGAGGAAACACTAAGTATGCATAATTGCTTTGCTCTGCTGACCTCCTTTTCCATGGGCCCTACAACACAGATCTATCTAAGCACTTTATCAGGGATTCCCTGGGCAGGGCTAGTCTGGACTGAGTGGGGCTGTCTTATAATAATTCTTGAAGTCCTCACGGAGCAGAATCTCTGCAGCCCTGGGCTGCATTATTACCTCCTTGTCAGTTTGATGGTCCTGGTGGAAGAATGACCTGAATTTTCTTTGCTGTGCCTCTAGGCACCCCATCTCTGACTTGGCTTTCATATTTATCAAGTGGTATCAGCAGTCTTGAGGGAAAAGGAGAATATGTCATGAAGGCAACTGTCTATCTTATCCAGAGAAGACAGAATAAAATTCATCATTCTTTTTAAGAATAAATCTCCAGAGTATGTGGTTGCCTGTAGTCAGTAATTTATGAAGTGACTCCCTTTTGTTAGCATGAATTGCTAGTATATACATCAGTAGATCAGTCAGTAAAAATCAAAAGTGAATTACCTAATCAATACTAGTTGAAAGAGAGATGTGTATTTGAAATTTCAACTCAAGCTTTGATTTAAAAAAAAAAAAATCTTTGTATAATTCCTAAGTTGGGATCTGTAAAAGTCTTTCTTGCAAGCAGAGATGATAACCACATAAACCTGAAAATTTAGGTAGAGCAAGACAAAATTCTTTCCTAAGAAATCCATGAAAAAGAGAAAACTAAGACATTTTCTTTACTGAGGTCACTTTCTTTTCTACAGCTGTCTATTTATAAAAATAATTATATTCTCTGTGTAATCAAAGGGTTTCGGAATTAACGCTCTCAGTTTTGTGGAGACACACTGCCAAAAAGGTCTGGACAGAGGAACTTTCAATGCTGGCAAAAAAGTACATGTGAGATTTATGGGTTACAAAGAGAGCATGTAAATGCATTATCGTACTTACTATTTCTCTATCATACCCAGCCAAAGCCACTAAGAATGTAATCTCATTAAGTTTAAATTGACTACACATTGCTTTGGCAATATTTGTAAAACTCTATGGCTTGATAATTAAGGAAATGGAAGAAGTGAGTTAATAAACTCTCTAGTTTTAATTGAATATCATTTTAATTATAAGACAATAGTCATACTTTTAGGAAAATAAATATTTGAATACCCTCACAAGGTAATACAGTACTGAGTATTTGACATTGATTTCATGTCTAATACAACTACACACATGTGATTCTGTAATTCACTTGTCCTTCTTAGTGAAATAGCTACTATATAACCCTTGTGGGAGCCAGGAAGAAATTGATGATGAACACCACAGTAAGGGCTTAACAGAATAACAGAAAGTAAATGGAGATTAAACAAAATCAAAGGAAATGCTTTATATCTTTTCTTAGCATTTAGAAGTAATGACAGAACCACAAAAAAATTCCTTAGCAGATGGCAAGTCATCTTAATCAAGTAAATTAACGCATCAAGCATTAAAAAAATAAAGTGGTGGGTTATTTGACACACACTGTAATTATATTGGACATATTGCTTTCAATAAACGTTAAAGGACACATTAACATTACAGTTGTGCCAACTATGCTTCTAAATCTGATTTTCGAGCTTATAATCAAAATCCTAAATTATTACTGCAGCAAATTAACACTTTTAATAGGATTCAAACATTGGAATCATCAGTATTTGCTTTTATTTCCCCCAAAAAAAAGCCTTTCAAAAAATACAAATCTAAACAATACAGCACTTCTGCAAGTACTAAAAGGCAAGATGGTATAAAATTGTATCTTTTAACCTGCATATTCCAAAACTACAGCTTTTTAAAAGTAGTGTGATATGTCAGCTATTACAGTATTATATAATATTCTATTACAATTATAAAATTGCACCCAGTAAAGACACAATTTATTTTTTAATCTTTGAATTTCAAAAGATTTCCTACCATAAAATTTAAGGTGATCCTATATATTTGTTTTTATGGGGATCAGATCTGAAAACTGAACACAAAGAGAATCTCTCTGTTGAAGTCCAAGAGAAGTGAACCAGATTAGGTTTGTTTATTATTTCCAAATGAATATGTCTTTCTCCTTTAACCTGGGCATCCTCACATCTCTTCCTGTAATTATTTCTGTCTTATTCTGATCTTGACCCATGTCTCTGAAACTCAAATCTGTTTGGGGCTTTTTTTTATTTGTCTAGAAAATGAAGAGCCTAAGCAAATAGAAATTGTAGCAATATTTAAAACACACAACTGAGTCTTTTACATTCAATTTGTACTTAAAGAATCAAAGATTTTTAAGAAGACTGTGATTTTTATCAACACTGTGATATCTGGCAGTTTTCTCCTCCATCCCACCAATTTTAGCTGCTTAAACCAGGATTTAAGGACATTATAACCCTGTTAATTGAACCAAAACACATTTTAGTTTACTTAAAACTCCATGTGCTTAGTTCCAGCATTAGCTTCTCCTCCTTTTCCTGTTTTTCCCTAGAAGAGTTAAATTGAAAATATATGGAATATTTTGTGCTTTCTTGATCTACCCCATTAATTCTAAGCTCCAGTTTACGTCCTGTGAAGCATTCAAACATGAAGTCACACTATAACGAGTTTCATTTCCCAGTAACTATCCTGTTAACATCCCTCCAACACTTCCTAAAATAAGCTGATATTTTGTATGGAAGCTTTGGTGGTTTGACATGAATCTCACAGAAAAGATTAGACTGCTTTCATGTTATGAGACATTTCTGCTTGCTGAAGTGGCTGTGGTGATACGCTGCAGAAGTTCTCAGAGGCGCGAAGGCAACAAGTGCAGATCTCACATAGAATAATAAGTATTATTATTATTATTTTTAATCCAGTGACCAGGATTAATTCCCCTCCCTCACCATCCCTATACACTAAATTTAAAAGAAAAATAATTTTACATTTTAAGTCATGTGAGCCAGGCAACGACAACACTTTTGATTTCTGTCCTTACAGGAATATTCCAATACTGTGATTTAACCAGACAGTGGGGTTTTGTGACATAAAAATGCTTTTGAGTAATACTTGGTTTCATAAGGTTTCTAAAATAAATTTTCAATGGTTTGAAGAATCTCTTTCAGGATTCAGTGTATGTGCTAAATTTAGACATATACACTCTGTCTAAGAAGCTAATAGATTATCAATTATAGATATGCTTGAATCATTGCAGAATTAGGCCCTTATTATCTTCTTTCTTAATAAACATGTGATCTAATAAGAATAATCCAAAATACACCATTTTACCGATGTAATCAAAGCTATCAACCATTTTTCATTGTGAGGACCACTATCCTGTGTTGTTTACAAGCCGAGAGAAATTTTTAGTCTCTCCCAAGCATTTTTAGAAATACTTTTGTCATCTTCACTTGCATAATCTGTTTAACTTCAGCCTTAAAGAGATACTGCCATTTCCATGGTTCAAAATGTTGTAGCACCATATGTGAAGTCCTATACTTCTGCTTAAACAGTCGTTATCTTCTCGCAGTAATTATATCCAAATATAAAGAAGGTATTACACAGCTTTAATGATGTATAACCCATTTCATTTTAGCATACCATTGTAGGGATTTTTTATGACACTCTTAATGATATGTTGTAACAGATTACCATACTTAATTTACACTAATAAATTCATTTAATGAATATTAATGTGACCTGTTTAAGTACTCTACAGTAGACCTTTGTTTCTAATATACTCATTCAACAATTTAGGTCTCAGAAACTGTGGCACACCTTTTTTATCATCGAAAGATTGTAATGTTCCCCATTGGGTTATGCAGGGCTGGTGATGTCTATGGGAATTTCTTGTGAAAGTATCTCACAAAAACCAAGGATTATAAATAAACTTCTTGAATCTTTTATAATTAAGATCAAAATTATGTATTTCTGGAAAGAAAACCTATTCCCACTGAACTGAATTATTTTCAACAAATTTGAGCAAGAAGCAGATCTTATTTAAATAGATGTCCATAAACTGATGTGTCATTGGTTCCTTCCTTCTATGTGTTTCTTTCTTTACAGTAAAACAATTAATAAACATATATAACCAAGAACTAATACAAGATATAGCATTAGTATTAAATATTTTATACTCACATATACATGTCAATCATCTAAATTGTGCAAGATATAAATATATGTGGAATGTTTCTATATTTAAAATGTCTTTGGTTTTCATATACTTTAACAGAAACAATGTAAGTGAACAAATTTTAATTTCTTACTAATTATCTATCGTCATGGTAGGAGAATGATGAGGCTTGCTATTATTTTTTAATCATGAAGACTAAATAAATGATTTCCTGTAATATTTTAGGGAACTTTAAATTCTGCCTTAATTAGTCTATTCTCTAAAGCTATTCAGTAGGAAGACAAGTTTTCTGTAACATTTACTATAACCTGAACTCTCTCTGTGGTCCCACCAGTCCAGAAGAGACAGCAGATCTATGAGAACAGAAAAATCAGAGGCTCAGACTCAAGATTTTTCTTCACCAGCCTCTCTAATTTGATGCTCTGTCTGCTACCAAGCCCTGAATTTTCATTAAATTTTAAGTTTCATTTTGGTTTGGCGAGTTTATTATTTTCCTGTATTTTACCCTTCTGTCACACTGTAGTGAGGATTGGTTCAGTTTTCAAGTGAGAACTGACAGGTAAGCAGAAAAACTCAGCCTTTGCATAAACTCAAGTTCTTAGGAAACCAAATTAAAATGGGTTGTGATGCCAAGTAAGGGAACATTGTGTTCAGTAACACTCACTAAGTCTAGGTTTCCCAGAAAACCAAACTACAGCTTAAACTCATAATACTTTTCATGATCAAATAACTTTCTAAATTATGCTTGTACCATTTCCTTTCAAGTATTAGAGTAGTGTACTAGCACAAAAACAAACAAAAAAGGCAGATATGTCCTCATGTTGTGAGGTGTGACCTTAATGGAGGTTAATTATTTCTCCTAAATCTTATTCTAGACTTCTTTGGCCTTCTCTTATCTTGGAAAGAAATGGCTTTATTCTGTAGACATGCTTTCACGGAAATAAATTCCACTGTGTCTTTTCCTCTAAGTTTGCAAAATTATGACATACTGAGAAGATAATGTAAAAATGTGGATTTCATTTGTATCCATTACTTTGGTTTTGGACTGTGAAACCTCCCCACCCATTTTCCCCATAATTAATATTTGACATCTGGAATGTGAAATTAATATTCATTTTACTCTGCATATACAGACCTGGCCTGAACTGATCTGTACATGAGTGATACACTCATCCCAGGACGTGTGTTCCCTGATCATCATGATCAAGGACCTGTTTCCAGCATGTCATGGAAAAGTTACAAGATATTTTTCCATGAAAGCAAGCTAAGTGATATTTAAAAAGTGGACTGCAGTCTTGTAATATGGGCTTGGGAAAGGTTCAAGGCAAACAATTGGTCTTATCATATGTGGAAACACCTTTAGTTCTTCAGATGAGGTGTAGTCATAAAGTGGTCTAAGACACTTTCCCAAAACCAAACTTTAAGTACTGCATGGAATACTTAAATATACACCCAGATTTTAACATAAGCCAATTTGTTAAGGCTCACTCTGTTCTAGTACATGAAACAGACAATTATTTGTTGCTTATTTATATTTATATTGCTTATTTATATTTTCTACATATTACTTATTTATTTATTCACTCATAAATCAAATAATTTATATGGTTTGTTTTGTTATAGAACTCCAGCAACAAAGAATTTTTTTAAAATGCATTTGTTTGTTTTCACATTTATCATTTAAGGTTATCTATAAGAAAGAAGAGTGTCTATTTTAAGTCTTTATTTTGTTTTTCTTTTTTGTCTCTTCCGTTCTCAGTCACTTTGTTCAGAATAAATAATGTAATTAAAAAATTATAACCAGTAAGCAAGAAGGAAAATTACCAGAAACATGATTTATACACCATGGTTCAGACTCCTCATCACTATCTGATGAATTATACATATTTATGATAGTGATGTAAGGAAAAGTATACCAAAAGATCTTTACTGATAAAAGGCCTTTGAGCAGAATTGCTACTAATAAGTAAAACATCAGATAGGTGTATAAAAATTTGGGGGTTTTTTTATTCTTAATATAATACATTTTTTTGTGGTTTTGTTTTTATTGTGGGTTTGTTTTTTTTTTTTTTTACTTTTTTTCAAAGTTTAATCAGGAGATTTTGAGAAAAAAATTTTTCTTTAAACCTCTCTAAACAAAAAAAAGATGAGAATAACCTTCTTTATTACGATGTTTTGTACACAATACAATATATTTATCTATCAGATTTCTTTACAACTTAACATTGTTGAAGTCTTCTAGAAATAAAAGAACCAGTCCTGCATTTGTGGTGCATACAGAGCACAGTATGATAACACAGCAAAGTGTTTCACACTGTCATACTGTATCCAAGCATAATCAGTGTAATCATCATAATAAACCATTAATAACCATTAACTACCTTGACTCATTAAAGTTGCATGAAATCTCAACTTATAACATGACCTGGTATTCTGTCTTTATTTTCCTGAAATATCTTGCTTTCACAGGATAAAAGTAAAATTAAGAATCTAATGCATCTGAATATAAAAAGCAAATAAGCGCTTAGAATTGTTTAGCCAGGGTGTTTCCAAATGCTTCCAGCTTGGGCTTCTGAGATCATTTACAGAACTTCATATTTTGATTTTTATTTTTAAATAGTTGTACAGTTTTGTTCCTGAAGAAGTCAAAAACATTTTTCATTACATTTAGGCCATCATATGAAAATAATAAGTTTGTTTACAAATGTTTTCACTGAGCTTTCAAAGAAATTTTAAACTTGATTTTTTAATACATACATTAAAGGATTTCACCTATTCCTGAAATCTCTGTGAGACTTGTAAACACTTCAGGTTTCATTCCAATCATCAAGACATTCATTTTCATATATATCCTATGGATGTGTTACTCTGTGGTATAAAATACAAATAAAGCTGCAGAGAAATCAAATTTCCTGCTAAATATACTTTGATACATTCAGAAATAAGTTGAATTTCTTTAAGCTTGGAAAGAATTGTCCTGCCAGATTTGAATATAACAGGGCTAGGTACTGCTTCAGGGCTGCTGAGATTGAGAAAGGTTCTCTTTTCTGAAAACCTAACCTTAAAAAAAATATGGTCAGTAATTTTCTATACAAAAATCATTTAAGGACAAAAGACATCCCGTGTTGACAAACATTAACAACAAGCATCAAACCTAAAACAGGAAAGTGATTTCAGAATGCAGCTCTCCAAGACACCATTTAGTTCAATTTTATTGAACAGGCTTTCTATCAACCTAGCATGATTTTTTCCCTGCATTTATCAGCAGACTGACAAAGGTAGATATGTGACAAAGATAGAATAAATTTACTCTAGAAAAAGGCCTGTGAAGAAAATTTTTGTAACATTTCATGTACTGATTTTCTTGGTTTTATTTTAGGGTCTTTCAATTTCAGCAAGGTAAGCTGCAAAGCTTTAAATTCACTAATTGATGTATTTTTGACAGTTGAATAATTGTAAGGTATAATGTAATATTATTTAGGATTACTTAGTATGCTGGTTTTGGCTGAGATAGAGTTAATTTTCTTCACAGTAGCAGGTGTGGGGCTGAGCTTTGGATTTGTGATGGAAACAGTGTCGATAATGCAAGGATGTTTTAGCTGAGCAGCGTGTGAGCACAGTCAAGGCTTTTCTGCTCTTCCCACTGCTCTGCTACTGAGCGTGCTGGGGGTGCACAAGGAGTTGGGAGAGATCCCAACTGAGCAGATACCATCCCTTAGCATCATTATGGTCATCATATAGAACTGGGGGAAGAAGAGGGAAGGGGATGGCTGTTGGAGTGATAGAGTTTGTCTTCTCAAGTCACTGTTACATGTGATGGAGGCTGGCTTGCTGGAGATGGCTGAACACCTGCCTGGACATGGGAAGTGGTGAATAAATTCCTTGCTTTGCTTTTCTTGTGTGTGCAACTTTTACTCTATCTATTAAGCTGTCTATATCAACCCATGAGTTTTCTCATTTTTACTCTTCCTCCTCTTCAGGGGGAGTGAGAAAGCAGCTGGGGCTTAGTTTGCTGGCTGGGGCTAAACTATGACTCTTAGCAAGATTATTCTTCACTCAGATCCACTGTGGTTCAGATAGAAAGCAATAAAAAACGTGATGATATGAACCCAATCTTCCATCTATCTAAGTAATTGTCAAGCTCTTGAAGTCTCTTGTTTAAAATCTGTCATGTCTTAACATTTAAAATACCATGTCTATTTGTCCCACTATCTACTTTCCAGGCTTGGGGTAGCCAAGTCTCGCTATAATCTTATTCATGTAAAACATAACATTTATTTCCAATTCCAAATATAGTGCCAGAATGGCTGCAACTCTTTTCCCCTATGGTACACTTGAAAATTCATGACCTTTTACATAAAATCAAATAAGCTATTTCTACAGCATGGGACAGATAGAAGGCTTTTCAAAAAAGGTCCCCAAATTAATAAACTTTGAGCTGTGCATTTTTGTGTTGCCTACAAATATTTTAATAAGCAAAGATAAAGTTCAAGTCTTTGCCCACAAAGTGCTAGCAGCGCCCCATAGAAAACTGGAGTTATGAGGTTATTCATAGTTCAACATAGGGTTACTCTATTCTTTTTTAAGAAAAATCAAACAACCTCTGAATAAGTTTTTTTTCCTTTAGGAAAAACTGAAGTCTGTTAAATATATGAATGCTGCAATGAATAGTGCAGTTAAGATTTTAGATAATGGAAAAGGTTATAGGATATTCAGATAAATTGATGCAGAGTTGTGTTTTTGTCAGATATAGTTTGCAAGGAAAAGCATGCTTTTCTTCATGCTAGACTGCTTTACACTTTGCTAAACATCACTTCTAGCTGTGTCTGCTCCAGAAATGGAAGTGTCTCCAGGGAGTCACAGATAATATAATGCAAGTCTAGACACAGATACTATTTTTTAAAATGCAAATCTACATACAGGAGTCATATATTAAGTAAGGTAAATGAATAAGTTAAATATTTGAAACTGCATAAAATCTAGCTTTTTTTTTTTTTTTTTTTAAAGACTTTTTTTCCTCTAAAAGAAGAAACAAATAGAAATAGCAAGTGGTTACATGAGATGCTAAAAATGTCATGCTGGAACTGATAAAGAAGAACTATCTGAATTTTCAACCACAGACAACTTGTGTATTTAATTTTAACAGTGAAATTCAGGACCATCTAAGTCATGCTGAGCAGAGACAAAAATTAATTGGATTTAAGCTCTGTTCTGCAGAGAGTGGGCTGTACCACTTCTGAATTTTCAGCTCTGCGCAGGGTTTAGGATGACCTCAAGAACACAGCTAGCAAGTAAAATATTTAAATTAAAACTAATAATTGTAACTACTCATAAGTGGCCTGAAATAACAGACAGCATCACTAAGCTGTTAGCCATACATTGCAATTATCTTACACTGAAATATATCACATAAGATGTAGCTATTGGTCTTACTAAGGAATTTCTGAAAATCAACAATTAAAATGCCTAACTACATTTATCTGATTATAACTGGCAAATATTTCCCCTTTTGCTCTTCGAAATTACAATATTATTTAATCTTATTACTCCTATTTTTTAATCTTCCTCTAGCACACATAAACCGCTCACTAACTCAGCACAGTTGCTTTCTGTTGTATTCTCTGTGCTGTTTTCTCCCACAGTTCTTTTTCACACTGTCCTGCTTAATACATTTAGAATTTCTCATTCTGAAGTTTTTAAAACATAAAGTTAATGGATTCAAGGACAGCAGGACCAGGGCGGTGATCTTTCCCTTGCACTCAGCACTGCTGACACCTCACCCAGAATGCTGTGTTCAGTTTTGGGCCCTTCACTACAAGAGAGACACCGAAGTACTGGAATGAGTCCAGAGAAGGGCAACAGAGCTGAGGAAGCATCTGGAGCACAAGTTCTGTGAGGAGCAGGGGCTGTTCAGTCTGGAGAAAGGGAGGCTCAGGCAGTACCTTATCACTCTCTACAAATGCCTGAAAGGAGGCTGTAGCCAGCGGGATTCAGTCGCTTCTCCAAGGCAACCAGCAAGGGGATAAGAGGAAATGGCCTCAAGCTCAGGTTGGACATCAGGAGGAATTTCTCCACTGAAAGGGTGGTTAAGCACTGGAACAGGCTGCCCAGGGAGGTTGAGGAGTCACCATCTCTGAAAGCATTCAAGAAACAACTGGACATGGCATTCAATGCTATGATTCAGTTGGTGTGGCAGTGTTTGGTCACGGTGATCTTAGACATCTTTTCCAACCTTAATGATTCTATGATTCTTAGATGCTTCCATAAACAATTATTCTGAAGGACAGAAAGAACTATGTTAAGGACTCCCTCAGTGCTTCCCGTGTTCATCCAGCACCAGAAACTGTCAAGTATTGAAGGATCCCCAATGAAATCTCAAGATACTCTCTTTATGATATTTGCATCTGTAGACATTCTGGAGAAGGCTGAAGCACATTTATTTATATTCCTTATGCAATTTAACATGAAGTAAGCAGTTTCTTTTGCTGCAAAACATTTGAAAATTATGTTAAAATTGCTAGTAAAATGAATAAAAATAAGAAAAACCTTCTAGAAATTGTGCGGGATTTTTTAATGGGCAATAGCTTCTATTAACTTGTGTTGTTTTATTTTCCAGTAATTCTGTTTTGGTTTGAGGTTGGTGGGGTTTTTTTGTTGTTGTTTTCTTCTATTTTTGTGCAGTGAGAAAGTTATGAGATGGTTTTTGGTGTTTTTTTTTTTTTTTTTTTCCCTGTCAGTATGTTGTCCAAGATACAAGGGAAAAAAATCTGCTGGGAAAAAATTATGATATAGGAAGCCATTTTGTAGTTTTCTTCTCCATTGTTCATATCCTTTTATTTTTTTTTTTTTTTTGCTTTCTACCCTTTCAGGTATTTGAGTAGTTCAGCTAATATTTAGAAATGATCAATGAAATCACAAAAAGAGCCGCTACAAGCTGCTAATATTAGTGATTGGTATATCACCCAAGTGATAAATCACAAGGATTTTGCATGTTGGGTTGACAGAAGAATGCAGGCAATTTATTTCATTACAAAGTGTACCCAAGAGAAATGTTTTTTGAACTTTATTACTCTCCATATTCTGCAACTATATCTGCTTTCACAGTACTAGGCTACCTCTGGTGAGGAGTTTGGCTTGAAAATTTGAAACGGGAAAGGAAAAAGCCATCTGCTTGTGTCTTCAGAGTTGTGTTGCATAAAAACGCAAAGACTAATAACAGTCTATAACTTAATTTAAAAATACATGAGATGAACAAATTATAGAAGTTGATTCGACTTTTGTGAAATTCTCTGTGAGAGCCAGAACTTAGATTGTCTTTCTACCTCTTTCTATCTTTGGACTGAATGGAAGGGTTATTGTGGTTAGGAAGAGCATTCCACATCCAATTTGAAAAGCAGGCATCATCCAAAATTTCTTAAACACACTAATGTTAAATTTAAAAGTGCCTGGACCTACATATGAAGTTCAATGATTTTGAAATAATATTTTTAAAACAATAAACAAGTGTAGGATATGATAAAAGCCTGTATGAAAAGTTTTGTCAGGATGAGAAATGTAGCTCCAAGGTGAGAAATGTATATTCTACTTTCCAATGTGTTGTTCTTAAACCAGTGCTTTGAGAAAAAAAGTGATAATATATCTGAGAGCCCAGATTCAAAATCAAGAAGTAAATATTTGAATGTCTTTGAAGGGTTGCAATACCAAAATTTAGAACTGCGATATTATATTGAGACTCAGTTATTTAGTTCTAGCTACCTGGGGAGAGCTACATCTGAGTGGGAACACGTATAGTTTATCTGCCGGAGTCCCAGCATCTGAAGACCAGAAGAGAGTCTATTTTCTTAAACATCTTCCACACCAATTACCTAATGGCAATATAAAGTTCTCCAGAGATATTAAGAATTAGACAAGGGAAGGAGCAAAGCACTTTCTTCTAACATATATTCCTCTTCCACAAATCATAGCCTGAAACCACTTAGCTCAAAAATCAGCATTAAACAGCTCTCAGGAGACTAGCCTGATGAAATATTTTATCTAAGCCCCTCCCCCTCATTAAGGTCTCTAGCCTCTATATTGTACATTCATGCATGCCTGACTTTAATATCCCATAATTCAGAAAATATACACAGGAGACAGAGTATTGATATGATAGGGAGCTCCACATCTCTATGCACCTTGACCTGCTGAACTAAAGCTGACAGTCAGTCAGCTGCAAACATTCAGCTGCACTTCCCTGTAAAATACAGAAGCAATGAATATCAGGTCCATCAACAGACGATACTAAGTCGGCTGTCATTTGGCCCATTTCTCACTGCAGACTCCAGACATTATTCACCCTGGAGGCTTTCAGGATCTGTCTGATGTTTTTCTTTTTATCCCAGTACAGTGGAGTTTTCAGAAAAGATTATTTTAACTTGATAATCTGAATAGTGATCTAATAGGGGGGCAGCTGTGCCTTCTGAGTCCCAGGGGCTATTTATTGTCAATTAGTATGAATCTTAAACATATTCCCATCGTACTTTACTTGGCCTGTCCTTAAATAAAGGACAACACTCTCCAGGGGGGAAAAAATGAGTGTATGGCAAGAACCAGGGAAACAAACCTAAACAGAAAAACCATGAGGAAACTTCAAGATTAATTAGTGAAAGACTAAGGATAATGAATCTTTGTGATGGGGAGACAATTGATAATAAAAACAAAATCTGATCATATAAGGTGCCCTAAGGGACATTGCAGTAAAAATGCAAGCTGTCAGATTTAAATCATGCATTACAGTTATAACCACAACTGTATTCCTCTGTAAGCCACTCTGGGACTTTAGTGGGTGTTTTTTGCTTGTCCATTTGGGTTTTTTTTTGGTGTTTTTTTTTTTTTTTTTTTTTTTTTTTTTTTTTTTTTTTTTTTTTTGTTTGTTTCTGAGGCTTTTTTTAAGGAGACTTTATGCTTCCAGAAAGTAGAGTCTTAAAAACCCTGTGTGGGGCTCTCATCAACTGTGAGATGAGAAACTCCATATCCCATACTGTGGGACTAGAGTCTGCATGTGCTGCCTGGAAGTTAAGGATGTGAGAGGACTTAGCAACACCATGGTAGGGGCAGTGCTTCTGCTTGGATACCACAGAGTGGTATCTGACACCATAATTTGCTTTGCATGCTTAGAATACAAAATATTTTCTGTGTCTGTACAGGAACAGAGGAGAAAAATTACATCTTTGATATGGTAATGTATCAAATATGCAATATTGATACGTATATATCAAATAAATGTCTTTTTGGTATGGCTTTGAGAATAACAGCAACCAAAATAAAAACTAAAATTAAGAAGCCTCATTATGCTTAGGTCATTTGAAGTGATGTGATAATGATGAAGCGCATTAAATTTTGCAAGCCAGCAAATATGTGCACTCATGCTGGAGAGTGTTTCCTTCAAAGATTTTAAATATACCATATTTAAAAAGAAGCAATGACATCACAGTATTGATTCAAAAGATAGATCATCTATATATTGATGAGTGGAAGCAGAGGTGGCTCAGCTGGTTGTATTCTCTTGGAGAAGCCTGAAACATAAAAAATGAGGTTGAAGTCAGACAGAGAATCAGAAAAGGCTTTAGGCTTTAGCTTAACTTACTTATAATGTATTTATGATAGGACCAGTTTATTCAAACTAAATTTATCTGCAATAAGGTGGTCCAAAAGGTTAGTCCAAAAGTATCAAACTTTAGTCAGCACTAAACACGTATCTTCTGGGGATAATTACCTGTTGCAGATAGAGGTTAAAAGAGGTCATGGGAGAAAAATTGAATTAAAATAATCAATACAGTTTACATTTATATAGTCCTGAAATTATTTTTAAATAAGTGAAAACTTTATCTTTTGTATTTGAATGTTCTCACACACAATGTTAAAATAATTTAAGAGGAAGTTTGGTGGAGTCTCCCAGAAAACGTGTTTTACATGTAAATTTATTTACAGTTCAATACTATTGAGAATTCTAAAGAGAGATCTTTTTTTGATAAGTAAAGTGCATAAGTTTTGCATACACACAAACACAAACACGTTTGTTTACCTATAGTGTTGCAGCACAGAGGGCAACAAAATCAGAAACAGAGACCTGAACCATTATGAAGTTCAATAACGAAAACTGAACTTCCAGATTGGCAGGACGATCAAGGAGAAAGAAGGGAATCAACTGGGATAAAGTGAATGATCCACTCTCCTAAAAAATGCTGAAATATCTACTCCTGATGCAGAGATGTATACAATTTCCTGGAAATTAAGGTGGATATAGTATAAAATTGTTAGTACTCTGAACGCTAAAATGTACAGATTGGCAATGAAGAATATTTCAAAAAAGAAATGTAATCAAAGGTGTAAAATTTAACACATTTATTTAGAGTAAATTTCTACACATATTTTGAATAAAAAATACATATTGTTTGATTACGCTCTATATTTCACTCTCTGTATGAATAAATCAGAGCCACATCCTAAAAGTTCATGGCATTTTTAGATCCATGGCTATTTATTTAAGAAAATAAAAATTAATGAAATAAGGACTTGATGTACAAGGAAGCAGGGAATAGAAGTTTTCTGGGAATTGTTTGTCCCTCTTTCTCTGGTGGACCTCCGTGCATATAGGTCAAAGTCCAAGACTCACTCTGGAAGGGACCTCAGGAGGTCTCTAGTCCTGAGAGCAGTGTTGGTCCAAACGTGTTTCTCAGGGCTTTACTCAAAGCCTCCAAGGATGGACACTGCCTGTCTGGGAAAGCTGTTTCAATGACTGTTTTCCTGAGGAAAGAGCTCATCTCTTACCCAATTTGAAACATCTTTTTACAATTTAGGCCCCTTTCACCCTGCACCACTACAAAAATCCTGGTTACATCTCCTTGATGATCTCCCTATGGGACCTGGAGTGGCTTTGATATGTCCTCAAAGCCACTTCCAACCCTGCCCAAAAGACAGCTGTTCCCCACATCTCTCTGCATGGAGCAACAATTCCAGACTCAAACCAGCTGGATGGCTGCTGCTGAACTCACCGCAATTTGTCAGTCCTTTCTGTACTGGGGCTCCATAACTAGGCACAGAAGTTACCTAACGAATGCTGGCTGAAAGGTGATAATAATTTTACTAGTTTTCCCAGCTTCTGCTGGAGTAGCCCTGGATGTTCTTGTCTCTGTCTGGTTCAGGCTCAACTTGCTTTTTTTCATCAGGACACCCAGCTCCTTTCTCCAGAGCTTCTACTCAGCCAGGAAATGTCCAGTGTGTATCACTGCAGAGGATTATTCCTTTCAAGGAACAGGACTTAGCAGACTTTGCATTTGTCCTTGTTGAATTTGATAAGCTTCCTGTTTGTCCATTTTTCCCCTTTTGTGTAGGTCCACCTGTGAGACAGCTCTGCTCTCAAACATATTGACTAATGCCCCCACTGTCACATCATCTGCAAAGTTGATGAGAGTGCCATCTGTTGCTGGTGGTAGTGATGTTAAGCAGGAGAAGTCACAGGACAGACCTGTGCAGTGCTGCACTTGCCACTGGCCTCCAGCCAGAGTACCACTCATTTATCTTGGCCCTCTGTGCCCAATCTTCCAAACAACTGTTTTACAGATTCATTATCCACTCATCCATACTGCAATATCTCGGCTTCAGTTCAAGACTATTATGGGAGATGATGTCAAAAACCTTGCTAAAGCTGAGATAAATGACACCTACTACCTACTACTCTTGTCCACAAATCCATTCATTTTATTATAAAAGGCAAATGGTTGGGCAGGCATGATTTATCCTTGCAAAATCCTTATTGACTACTTCCAATAACCTCTGTCTCCTTGAAATGTGCAGAAGCATGCTCCAAGATTTACAGGGTTTTCATGAAGGTTACTTCACATTCTTCCAGGGATGGGAGAAAGGCTGACCCTTGTGTAGTTGCCCAGATCATCTTTCTGGTCTTTCTCACTTTTTTATGTTGCAGTGGCTTGCAGTAGGGCAATTTGTCTTACGCCATTTTTTTCTGAGTATTTTTGTTGTCCTCTGCTGCTCTTCTTTTAAACTAAATCAATTTATTCACAAATTAGAAAACCCAATAAGAGATCCAGGCGTTATTTAGATATTACTACAGAATAATTCCTTGTTTATTACTATCTACATTCAGAAGAAAGTGACTACCAGGTGACAAAGCTGTAAATACAATTTTTCTTTTCACTGACAGAACTCCTTTGTCTAAATTAAATGGATAACTGCAGCTGGTGATGGTAAAGTTCATGTTTTTTTAACTATCTTTCAGCAAACAAATGTCTGCTAAAAAACTTTTTGATTCTTTAAAGTATGCACAGTTTGCTTATTTAAAAATTATAGTTTAATATGTCATGAACACTAATAGAAAAATGGAACAATGAAAGTCTTTAAGGTTTGTGTTTTTGTTCACTGAAAAGAATGATCTCACTAAAAGCAATCTCCCTTAATTTCTTATAAAACTAGAAAAATATATTCACAAGAATTGTCACTTTATTGAATGTTCTGAAAACTTTACTGTTGGACCACCAAGAAAGTATACAGAGTATACTCCCAAGGACTATAATTTTGAATTGACATAAAATGTAATGAGTCGACTCCCTAAGGTATAAAAAAGCTATTCTCTTTTTTTTTCCAAGTGAACACAATTATCATAAATCTGCCATTATAAATACTGGGATTGGAATAAAAAAATATTGAATCTACTAATCCTAAAGCCTGATCTTTCATGTAGTTTTTCTTTTTCCCAGACATATATATCTCTTTCCTTGCTTTTCAAGTTATATTTGCTATTGTCTTTTTCATCACAGTTTGTGTGCTTTTCCTCCTTTTGTGCTTAGATTTAATTCTTCTCTTTCTTCCACGTGTTTCAGTCTCTCATATTTTAGACATGTTTTTATTTTTGTTTTTCTTTCTTGTCTCCTTTCTCTCACATTTAATTTTTTTCTGTGCCTATTCTAGTTCATCTTTCCAATGGTACCCCAAGCTCTATCCTTTTCTGTGGCTATGTTTCCTCTTCTTCTTTTATATTCATATACAAGGAGATTGGATATTCGCATACAAGTCAAATATCCGGGAAATGCCACACACTAATATGACATGCACATTAAGGAAGAATTGTCTGGGAAAAGTGAATGAAGCTGCTTCCTTATTCACAAAAGTTTGGATGAACAGAAGGCTGCTTTTAATGAGGAAATACTAGAGTGATTCCATTTGAGCCCAATAGTTCAATGAAAAACATTTCTAACATAAGGTGATCAATTTGAAGCTTTGTAAAGCTTTACAAACAATGATGGTTAATTTTTCTGAATACAATGGTCAAAACTGGAACATCTCCTGTATGTGTTAGGCAATAGTGAAATTTATTTTCAAGTTTAGCTAAAATTAGATAAATATTATTCATTAAAAACCATACTTCATTAAGTCAGTCATCAGGATATTTTTAATTTATATAGTATATAGAACTGGAACAAATTATGTCAAGAGATATGTCAGTTATAAGAACAATCAGCAGATTAAATTGGATACGTGATAATGTTAAAGTCTTTGTCAGTCATACACCAAATGGACTTTAATGTCACATCCTTCATCCTTTTACTCAGCAGAAAAGACATAAATGATACAGGTGCACAGAATTACACTTGTCCTTCTGCCAAACCATCTAAAACATGACTGAAGATTACACACATTACTATATAAATAGTTGGGGTTTTTTTTCTTCTTCATTAATATTAATTTTTCCAATGTAAGCATTTCAGCAATCACAAAGCATTTTTAAAAAGTGCAGGGGAGAGAGTTGCAAGTTCAGAGACTTCTCAGAGATTAATCATAAGGACTGTGTCTGCTTCAAATAATGAAGAAAAGTATTTGAAAAGGATTTGATGGAGGCCCAATGCCCAAATGGAGATCAGTGACAAGTAGTGTCCTTCAGAGGTCTACACTGGGATCAGTACTTCTTAAAGTCTTTTTGAAGTCCACATACAGTGGGAGTGAGTGCATCCTCAGCAAGTCTGCAGCTAACAGGAAGTTGAATGGTGGAGTTGACAAGCCTGAAAGGATGGGATGCAAGGTTGCCATCCAGAGAGATCTGGTCAAGCTCAAGAAGTGAGTCTGTGGGAACCTCATAAGGTTCAACCAGACCAAGAGCAAAGTCCTGCATCTCGAATGGGGCAATCCCAGACATGAGTACTGAATGGAAGATGACCTTCTATTTCATTGAATTGTGAGCAGCCTTGTCAAGAAGGATTTGGAAGTACAGAGGGATGAAAAGATTCAGCATAAGCTTGCTGAAATTCAGAGCTTTAGATGTGGAAAGAGACATTACCATTGAAAACTGAGGCAAAAAGAATTGTTGAATACCTCAGCCATGTTGGTTGCCACCAGCTCCAACCTGGGGGTGAAAGTTTTCTTCAGTCTTTTTTTTCTGGCCCTTCTTATTTTTCTTCACAGCCCTCACATCCCCTTCACATCCCTCACCAAATTCAATGCCAGCTGTGAGCTGTGTTTCTTATCCCATCCCTATACAGAATCACAGAATATTCCAAGTTGCACAAGACTCACAAGGAACATTGAGTCCAACTCCTGGACTTGCACAAGACAGCAACAAGAATCACACCATGTGCCTGAGAACATTGTTCAAATCCTTCTTGAACTCTGTCAGGCTGGCGTTATGGCCATTTCTTTGGGGATCCTGTTCCAGTGCCCAACCACCCTCTGAGTGAAAAATCTTTTCCTGATATTCAACCGAAACCTCCACTGACTTCAGACCATTCCTTCTGTTCCTCTCAGTGGTCAATAAAGAAAAGAGATCAGTGTCTGCCCTTCCTCTTCCCCTCAAGGAAATTGTAGACTGCAATGAGGTCTCCCCTCAGCCTCCTCCAGGCTAAACAGACCAAGTGACCGCAGCTGCTCCTCACATGGCTTCCCCTCTAGACCCTTCACCATCTTCGTTGTCCTCCTTTGGACACACTCTAATGGCTTTTTATCTTTCTTGTATTGTGACACCCAATGCTACACACAAGTCACGAGGTGAGGCCACATCAGTGCAGAGCAGAGTGGGACAATCCCCTCCCTTACCTGGCTGGTGATGCAGTACTCAATGCCCCCAGGTGGCCCTCTTGGTTGCCAGGGAATTATTGACCCATGTTCAATTTTCTGTCTACCAGGATCCTGAGGTCCCTTTCCAGAGCACTGCTTTCCAGCATCTCATTCCCAAGTCTGTCATACATCCAGGGCTGTACATTTCCAGGTGCAGAATCCAGCACTCACCCTTGTTAAGCTTCTACAATTAGTGATTTTCTAGCCCTATAATTTATCAAGTTCTCTATGCAAGGCCTTTTGGTCTTCAAAGAAGTCAACAGCTTCTCCCAATCTTGTATCATTAGCAAACTTGTTTAGTGTCTCTTCAGGTCCTGCATTAAAGGCCTTTCTGAAGTTGTTGAAGATCACAGGGCCTAGGATGGAGCTCTACAGAACCCCACTAGTTAACAGGTTGCCAGCATCTGGTTAGCATCCCTATATTTCTCCAGGGATGCACAGGAAGTTCTTACTGGGACATGCTGGTCTTAAGTGTGATGAAAGAAATCTACAATGCTTAGCTTTTTATTTATACACAAAAAACTGATTCAAACTACTATTTTCTCACTCTCACTTAAATTTACCTCAGTATTCATCTTGAACTGGGCATGGTTCCCAAAATAAACTATGAAATGCCTTCAGCTCTTTCATCCTTACATCTTTTCTTTCCATTCTAACTTATTTTCTTCTCTAATTAAAACACCTTTTAGCCAACTAGAGAGCACAGCCTGTCAAGTGATACACTTAGAAAAGAGAGTTTAATACATATACTCTTGGGCTCCTTTCCTCAAAAAGGTTCTCTAACATTAATTTTTTATAAACTTTACTTGGAAAAAGTTCCAGAATGTACTTTCCAGAATAAAGTACAGTACATTCTATATTGATTTTATTCTTCTGTGCAAAGAGGCCAACTTGTCATTTGAGATGAGTTCAGGAGACTTCAATTAAACCTTGGGGCCACCAGGTCTTCAATCCTGTATTGCATTTTGAAATACAGTGATGCAATGTCAAAAATGAAGCACAGAAAATTCTCCCTACTCTGAAAAGAAAGAAAGAAAGAAAGAAAGAAAGAAAGAAAGAAAGAAAGAAAAAAGAAAGAAAGAAAAAGAAAGAAAGAGAAAGAAAGAGAAAGAGCACTCTCGCCATCAATCAGAAATTAAGGGATCATACTTTAATAGCAATTCGTTGATAACAAAACTCATAGATAAGCAGTCAGAGGAAACAGTGTCTATTGTGCAGCCTATAGTGGTTGCAATCTCTCACAAGCCACATTTTGAAAGCTGTTTAACCTAAACTTTTAGCAGTGACTAGTGTCACTGTCTTGAGGTAATGCAGATTCAGAAATCAGTGTTGAGTCATAAGGTCCCATAAAATTTGGCTCGAACCTGAAGGGACATCAGTAGAAGTCAAACTCATGCATCAAATTTAGCTTCAGGTTTTTCAATATGATTTTATTGTCCATGTTATTTGATGTATTTTGTAGCCTAAAGAACACAGGCCAAAGGTATGAGAAAATGCTCCAAAAAAAAGAGTACGAGCCATTCTAAGCTGTGTATATTACACTCCTTCATTAAAAGTCAAAACATCGTTACACTTTCACATTTCTTGTTGAAACTATTCTGAGCATACCAAAAAACTAACAGACATGTTCCCAGAAAAAAAAATCAGATTGTGGATGATTCATTAATTAGAAAAGAATCTGCAGTTGGTGATAAATATGAACCACAGTAACAGTTTGGCTAGCTTTACTGAATATATTTTGCATTTGGAAGTATTTCTCAGATCTGACTGATGGTCTATGAATTGCTAGTATGTTGAATTAATATCTTCAAGTAAGATGCTACAGTATATTCTTCAAGGTATTGTAATTTAATTAACTTTTCTTATATTTTATTTTACTATTAATTTAATTACTTAGATATATTGATTCTTTTTAAAATATGAGTCTGGTAAATAAAAAATGCTAAATGAAGCTCACAAAGAATTACAGGACTTTGCTTGTTTAAGTTACAATAACCATTTTCTGTTCACTATTGGATATATATCTTATTTAAAAAATCCTACTATATGTAAGAGTGAACTTAATGAAAGTGTTCTTCTTCTAACCAAATAAGGAAAATGCACCATATAATGCATGAATAATTCTTGGCCAGCTTCCTGAAAATAAAATTCTCTATACCCCAATTCTTTGCTTGTCATACAGGACAACTTCACTTTGTCTATGAATAAAATCCCCACTGTTCACTTTGTCTATGAATAAAATTCCAATACTTAAATACTGCAACTCATAACAACTGCTCAGAATCCCACTGAGAACCCACACAGAGAGCTTCAATAAGAAAAACCAATCAGACCTATTAATTTTTGCTATGTTTTTATAACCCCAACAAACATAAATCCAGAATGTTTTTTCCATCATTAATTTTCCCAGCATTATTTTCTCCACAGCTAATAAATTGGTATTTTAAATTAATGCTAACACTATTCCACTGAAAAGCTAATAATTCAAAATGTACCTACTCACATTATAACCAAAATAGAAATTCTGCTTTTCAGAAGAGTACTATTAAGCTGCTTTTAAAAATATAAGGAATACTTACCACTTGAAGATCAATTTCTCTTAAAGATATGCTGGATTAAAATCTGATAACAGGGTCCATTCTTTTCCTTAGTAGGTAGCGGAAAGGTTTTATGAGTGTTAGAAAGAAAATGGAACTGTCAAAATGGAATATAGATAAATACATAATGAATTAGAGCAAAGATTTTTCAATAACAAAAAATGAAAACTCAAAAATTTTGGGCTTCACTGCATTGAAATTCAACAGACCTATTCAAATATTTTTGGTTTCCTTTCTTGGCTTGTGAGTCAAGATATGCCACAATATGTAGGAACTTTGAAATAAAATTTGCTCATTTAATCTGAAATTCAGGAATTGGATGGCATATGATACTCAGGTGAACTCTTTGTTCTGCTACAATCAAATAACCTGTAATATTTACCTTTTGCTAGTACACAAGCTTTCCTATCATATCTACCTACAAAGAAATAAGAATTACCTATGGTTTGTTATTCTAACAGCTAAATAGTGTTCAAGTGTCCCAAACACATGCTTGCAGAGACACGGGAAGTTTCTTTTGTGGTTACCTATACTTACTACTTCAGCAACAACTAGCTATGACTATGTTCTAAAAGGCTTTCATCTGCTAATCCCTTTGCTCTTTCTGAAGACATTTGGGTGAAAGGTTAGGAAAATTGTTGCTTTTTTCCTGACCCTCAGCCAAAAGACTTTTACATACAAGCCGCTTTAGGTCAGAACACAGGCTGGTTCAGTTTGCTGTGAGACAAAATTAACACTCAACAGGAAAAGGAGAGGGTAGAACCACGTGTGCACATTGCTAATTGGATGTTTGAGAAAGCCACTATGCAATAAACATTTTCTCCCATCCTTTCCCTAACCCTTCCACCTATGGTGCATCACAACTCAGCAATTTATGTCAGAGTTTTCACCCTACACCAAATCTGAGATTTTTTTGGCATGTTTACTTTTCAGAATGTGTGTGACCACATCAACGGGGTGTAATTGAAAGTCTAAAAATCTGATTTTAAAATATTTTTTAACAAGTAAATATAAAAAGGCTTCCAGATTTAAAAATAACAATCTTATCAAAATTTTTGTCCACTGTTGATAAAATTGTGGGTTTAGACTAGACGTAATCCTGCTTTGTCATATGCCACAACCCTATTCTGTCTTTTCATTAGCTATGCAGAGCTCAAATAGACCCATTTAATAAACTAGAAAAGGTCATTGTTTGAATCAGTGAATTAATTTGTACTTTCGTAGAATCATAGTATCATTAAGGTAGGAAAGGTCCTCCAAGATAATCATGTCCACCCTCTGACCTAATACCACTAAACCAGATCAAAAAAATGCCCTGTCCAGTTATTTTTTGAACACTTCCAGGGATGATGACTCCACCACTTCCCTCATATTACCAGGACTCACAAATATAACAGGAAAAAAATATATAAATAATTGTTTGACCTTAATTGTGGCGCAAAATTTGCTTAATGTGACTCATCTAATAAAGTATTTTTAATATATAGTGTTTGGCACTGGCTCTTTGAGGCCTTCCAAAATTGCATAATTGTGATGTACATTTGAAAAACTTCCACTGGGGTTTTTTGGTCTGGACTTGAAAAATACACTTTGAGTTTACAGAGGTCAAAATTACATGACAGAAAATTCCTCTTCAGTAAGATAAATCAACAAGATGCAATTAGACAAATCTGCAAGACTGAAAGTTAGTAAGAATTCCTTTGGGGATCTATGCATAAAATCATAAGGTTTTAGCCAGTTGCTGAATGCATAGGGTTCAAATGAAATGCAGATCACACGGAGAGATATACAGATATTTTTTATTTATGATGTCTCTAAAATAATACTTTTGCCTTTCCTCTATATAGCTGTTGTCTACAAAAAGGAGAAAATAATGTCAGAAAACAGTTTATACAGGTCTACTGTAGATTTCAGTATTCTAGAGGCTGAAAACAATATAGTACAGCAACTGAGAAAAAAATCTTGTTTCTTGAGCTCACAGTTTCCTCTTGGTAAAAATAGAGTTGTATGTGGGACAGTTGAAATCTTCTTGATCATAAAAATGGCTTCCCTTCTTGATCTCATAAAATGTAGATCTGGTAATTCATAGGATGTTCTGTATCACCTTTCTATTCTGCTCTCCTTTCTACTTACAGCATAAGTGAATGGCAAGATGAGTGGAGATAATTTTTATAAGACTGAAGGAAGCTTAGAGAGTGTCTGGCTCGTATCCTGGACTTATTCTATAGTCACTTCTTTAAGAAGGACACAGGAATAATATTTCATATAAGAATAAAAATCTAGGTAAATTCTGGATGTATCTGGAAAGGAATAACTAAGCTATATAAATGTGTATAGCACAGATCTTCAAATGCAAAGATTTTCCTTAGGGATGCTGATAATCTTTTTGCAAAATACATGAAGTAGATTTTTTTCATAATTACTATCTTATGGTATTTCTGACAATTTTTCTTAATAAACCTAAATCTACTCTTTTTAAACAACCTTATCATATATATAAATATATACATATTTCTTGCAGCCAATAACCTCTAGGCCTTTGATTGTTGTTCTGTCTCTTATCCCACCTTCCTTATTTTCTAGAGTGGTGGTTCAATTTTCACAGATGTTGCAAAAACAGGTCTTGTGGATGCAGCTAGCTTTGAAACAAAAGAGTAAAGCTCAGGCACAAATGAAGGAGAAAGGAAGGAAATTTAAGTTGGTGTTCTACCACTGTGCCTAAATCTGCCTTAATTATTACTGGTGGGGGAAAATATCACCTAAAAATTATATGCTGTGCATGACGTGCATGATATGCAAACATATATTGCTCAGTTTATGCATCTATTGGATTCTTCTAGCTCACTGAAAATAAATATAAATTATCTTGTTTCCACAACGTTAATGAGGATTTGATATCTTGGGTGATATAGTAGCTAGCTTCTTCTCTTTTCCCTTTGCCTAATAAATCTTGCTGAGGAAAGTGTAGTTACTTCAATACATTGTTGATTTTTATAACATCTTTTAGGGTCAGGATAATGAGTTACAAAATTATATTGATCTCATACCAGCAAGGTAAGTCTTCCATGACCTTGTATTTTCTTCTTCTCATCCCCTGTCCCCTTTAGTTTGCTTTATTAATTTTTTCTAACACATCCTAGAGTAAGCTGCTTTCTGTATACAAATGATTCAGATAGGCTGAAGATAAAAAACCACGTTACTTATATGCTGCATTGCAATAAATTTCTCTTTACGGGTCCTCTAAGTACAGGTAAGTTCAATTATGCAGTTGTTCAGTAATATTCTTATCCCTGTATTGATGTTCCTTCACTGCCATCCTTTCCTTCTTTCTTGAATGTACTCTGGGAAACAGAATAAAAAGAACATTTTAATACTGGCTTGCATAATAATCTCACTTTGATCTTCCACAGGAATTCTGCAACCTTAAATAATGATAATAGAAAAAAATGCTGCTTTTCTTGAAGATATTACTGACAAAAAAGCCACGTGTTATTGCCCACAATCATAAAGCCAATGCAGATATTTTACTTCTTGTGTGCAACCACAATAAGAGTTGCAGGACTTCACAGTGATAGAAAGGGTGATCTGAAAAATCCAAAAGCAGAAACAAATCAAAGTATCTCCTGCAAATAGCTAACAAACAAACACATTAAATTTCCAGACATTATCTTGAAAGCTAGAATTCTATGTTCATGCTACTTTTTTTTCCTTTCTCAGTAATCATACTTCAGAACCAGTATATTCTGTAATCTTCAATTACTTGATAGGTGATGACATTCACCTCTGCCTTATTACTCTGAGTTTTATATATATATATATATTCTGAATGAAATAGAAACCTTCTTGTTGTAGATAAAGTGTGAGACAGTCACAGGTTTATAATAGTGTGGTCATAGACAATGCAGACTCTTTTCCAGACTCCCCTGATGAAACTTAAGCAAATTCCACACCAGCTTTATTTTTCTTCTCTTCACTCTATAGCATGCTTAGCAGTTTCTGGCACTTTTATTCTCTGTAAGAGTCTCTCTTATTTCAGAAGTATTTGTCAACTGACTGCTACAGATAAGAGGAAGGAAAACTAAAATTTTGGTAACATTTTTGTTTCCTTCTTGTTTGTACACTTTTTAATCTTGTTCACTTTTTACTCTTCTGGACAAGGCTTGAAAATAATGAACATTCTCTAAGAATTCCAGTGTTTTTCTTCTGTGATAATATGTGTTTAAGGCTTGGGCAAGGACATGGGAGTAGAAGAGTCTGCTAATAAAAAAACTCAAGAACAAGAAATGTCCTTAGAGGAATCATTATTTGCGGAAACAAAACCACAAGCAGTTTTAAGCAGCTTTATTGGAAAAAAATTATTTTATTTTAATATATTAATAATTAGAAATAATCAGCATTATTGCCACTAAAAGGAAGCTCTGTGTTCACAAATGAGAAATCATATTCACTAATAAAGACATTGTTAAAACACAAGAATAGGCAGGCATTTTTAAAATTATTGAATGTGAGAAAAAAGACTTTCAAGGTAATGTTAGGGAATGTAGAGAACAGGTAGACCTTGTTGCCAAATTGTCATATCTATTAAATAAAAGTGGAAACACAGTCAATATGGCCCATTGGGAAAATAAAATTACTTAGAACAACCACATTAATTTCTCAAATCTAGTGGTTACTTTCCCTCCATAATGTTCCCACAGCTCTTGTGAGGTAGATACAGTCACTGACCAGAACACAATAAAAAGAAAATTTCAGATATGAGGCCAATTTCAGAAACTGTATCCTTTTTCTCTATATTTTGATGGTGTGAGTCAGAATCCAATGCTTAATCTTGCATTTTTCAAAGATTTAATAATTATACCAGGCTTAGAGTTTGTGGGGACCCAGACAGTTCCAGCAGCCGTTCCAACCCTTGCTATTAGGTGGCTGGAGGAATCTCGGATGGAGGATGATGTAGAGACTGAGTTTAACTAGTTGGTATGACCCTTATCCCTTTTTTTAAGAAAGTGGTTTGCCCCTGGGAGGTTCCCTCGTTGTATACCACGCCCTTAAGGGGGGATCAGAGATGCCCATCAGGCAAGGTTTCTGGAAGGTTCTCTCCAGGGCATCGAATGATTGGCTCCTTGTTGACTGATGTGTTCTCCCCTCCCATTAAGTATACTGTGATTGGTATCTGATGTTGTAATGTTTAATTGTATTGGCTATCTTGAGTGTTCCCTCCCCCGTTTGTAAAAGTATAAAAGATGCTCCCCACCCTTGGTGAGGGGAGATCTCCCTTACCTTCCTATGGAATAAACCCTGTTGGTCACCCTCTTCGGTCTCCCTCTCTCTCTCGCCGTATCGCACTCCCTCAGGAGCCACATCTAGTCTGGCACGCAGACCTGTGCCCGTGTTTGGTACCAAGGGGGGTATCGACACCCAGCTGAAGGGTGCTTCCGTTGGGATTTTTAGTGGACTCGTGGAGCGAGGTCCCATATCTGGATCCGTTCCACAGACACTGGACCTATCCGGCCCTGACAGCGGTCCTCAGGTCTGTACCTTGGAAGCTGCGCTAGCCCTCTGCCTGAAGGCTTCTACCTTAGGGTCATCGGCCAGGCGTGGCTAAGGAACGCGGCAAGAGTTCAGTAGAATAAGCCAAAAATATTCTATCAACCTTCCTCTGCAATTCTTCTGTACTGTAAAGAGAAGTAATTTCCAGTTCATTCCTTTAGAAAAAGAGTATCTCTCAAGGGTAGAATATTTTGATTACTACATAAAAATACACGAGGTTTGTTTTACACACTTCCCATATCCTGAGGTAAATTTAAACTTAGTAAAGTGGCTGAGCCAAGAGAAAAAGCTTTATCAATCCTCTGACATTGATGCGATGAAAAAATATTGAATATTCCTTCTAGGTGTAAAATTTTCATCAGCTTCCTTTTATCTCACCAAAAGATTTAAACTGTTAATACTGTGCCTCTGCATACAAATCAGTGTTGTAACAGACTTTTAAAAAACACCATACAAGAAGCTTATGAGTTGCAAACACAGAGACACGTAGAGCATTATAACTTGAATTCTCTCTTAGTATTTAATTTGTAGGCACTTGAATTTTCTGGTTTCTAGACCTGCCACTAGAAAAGGAAATATTTATCAATCCATGTGATTGGAACTGTGATAGTGCACTGTGCTCATGAAACAAGAATAACAGGCTATCACACTGATGCTCCACTCCATACTACTAATTAAGAAAGTGAGATGAGACAGCTCTAGGTGCTGTGCCTCACAACAGAAGAATTGTTAAAAGAATTCAAATATAACATGTGTTCTCTTGACTTGTTCTTTCATTGGAATGTATCCTGAGATTACTCCCTGAGACTTTATTCTGATATTTTGATTTAGATGGGTAATCACACTGAAAAAAACACTAGGATTGTGGAAATTTAATAGTCACCATCCCAGTGTGATACTCTTAAGGGTAAAATGGTGATCTCATGATGTGTCTATGAAAGGCATAATTTTCAGTGTTAGCTCTAGTTAAATGAATGTCAAATGGAATCTTGCTTGAAATAGCAGTCAGTGAATATACAGAAAGTATTTAGGTAGGAGAATAATTAAAATATTAAAAAAAAAATTTATTGCATTTCAAAAATTTTGTTGTTGAGTAAATGCCACTCATAAATAATTTCCGTAGTGCTAAAAGTGTACAATTTCTTTTTATCCAACATAAAGGAAGAAATCACTGGTAATACAAGTAATACTATGCAAGTTGTTGATTTAAAAGGTCTGCAAGGGAGCTACCTCTCCCTTTGCTGTAATACCAATTTTGAAACTAGCCAAAGCAGTGTTCCTTTTAAAACCTGCAATTACTATGCTACTGTTGTGTGTTGGGCTGGGAGGCATATAAACAGAAAAAGAGTGAGCTGGAAAACACTCACGAATTCTCAGTCCTCAGCCAGGCTTTGACTAATAGATCTAAATTAAAAGTAGAAAAACCAACAAATAACATCACCACCACTCCCACCGCCACACACAAACCCCAAAATTAACAACTCCCCTTAATAAATATTAAAATACTTCAGTCAAAATCATGTGGACTTTAAGCATTTCAGGATCAAGTGGCTGTCCTGAAAACCTTGATCAGTGGTTCCTTAGAGCGGATTTATGATATCTCCATCTGGTTCAGCTAGATGAGCCTTTAGACTCAGCTGGCCCCAAGCAGACACAAATCTGTAGAGCGAAAAAAACCCCAAAACCAAAAACATCACAATCTTCCTGTCTACTACTGGAAATAGTTGTTTTTCAGAAACAGTACCTTGATCTCGGTGCATACTTTCCTTATCAGGTGGAATATTCTTTCATAATAGCCACAGATTCTGGCATTTCTCTGATACTCTGGTAAACAAGGTTCATTCAGTGTTGAAAGACTCAACTCCATACCATTACCTGACCATGCTAGGTACTGTCCCACACAAGTGCATAGTGTATCTCCTACCTAAATCCTCATATGTACATGCACTGAATTGGATTTTCATTTGCACATGCATTTGAAACAGTGTTCAAATTTTCTGAAATTCCTGCTGTTTTGAGTGTATGTGTTTCACTTCACCTCTCCCACATCTGCTTTTCCCTTATTTGCTTATGTTTTCGCGGAACCATTAAAAGTTTTGGGTTGGATGGAACCTTTAAAGATCTACTCCAAATCCCTTGCCATGGACAGTGACACAGTTCACTAGGTCAGGAAGCTAAAAGTCCCATTCAACTCTCAATACTTACCGGGATGTGACAGCCACAACTCCTCACTCTCATAACAAAATATTTCCTCCTTACTTTCAATCTAACTCATCCCTCTTCCGGTTTAAAATCATTGCTCCTTGTCTTGTCATTGCAGGCCTTGGTAAAAAAAGTCTCTCTCCACCTTCCTCATAAGACACTTTTGTATGTTGGAAGGCCTCAATATGGTTTCCCCAGGGCCTTCTCCTCTCCAGGCTGAACAGCCCCAGCAACCTCAGCCTTTCTTCACAGATGTGTTCCCTCCTTCTGACCATTTTTGCGACCTTCCTCTGGACCTGCTCTAAGAGGCTTTTGTCTTGCTTGTACTGGTGAGTCCAGAGTGGGGTGCAGGGCTCGAGGTGGAATCTCATGAGAGTGGAGTGGAGAGGAAAAATCACCTCCCTTGATCTGCTGCTGGACACAATTATTTTGATGCAGCCCAAGTTGTGACGGCTTTTCTAAAATGCAAGTTCATATTTCCTGTTCATACCCAGGACTTTTCACTTGACTTTGTAACACTTTATAAGGGTCATCCTGGCTCACTTCTACAGGCTGGCAAGGTCCTTCTGGATGACATCCCTTCCCTGAAGACTACCATTCCTTCCATGTTTCTATGACAGCAGACAGGTACTTGTATCTCTGTTGTGGTATAAAAGTGCAAAGGTGGAGGACATTCACAATGCTTTCATAAGCACACACAGTTTTTTGTTGGTTTTTTTTTTTTTTTTTTTTTAATTTGGAGGATATCTACTGCTTGATTGAAGGTGTGAAAAACATCTTCTTTACTAGAAAAGGTTATTTATTTCCTTCAAAAAGAAAATATGTTTCTCTTCTATCAAGAATAGATAGAATAGATAGTAGAATATCAAATATTTCGAAGAGATAAAATTTTCCAGTACTGTCTGGGAAATCTGTACGACTGGACAATGGGCAGCATATCAGTCTGCTTCTAATATGGCCTGGGATTAAAAGAGTATTTGTAATTGAAATTGCCATTTATTAGTATAATATTTTTTCAGGGTAAGTCATTGATACAGATCCCAGAAAAAATTTCAGTATTGCTAGGAAAGATAAAACTTTCATGAAGTGACATGTCAAAGAAATAACATGCTTTATATCCCTTATGTATTAGCTAATCCACAGTTTTGAGAAGCTCTTTCTGAAGACTTATCTTAAAATCTTTAATCTCTATCTGCAGTTCTCCTAATACATACTCCCAGTTGTGACTATATCCTCTCTTCTTGTTCAGTAATTTATTCTATCCTGGGATTTGTGCAAGGCATAATGGAACAAAATAAAGAACTAGAATAAAATACATAGGAAGGCCAAACATCTCAAAGAAATGTGCTGGCAAATAGCTTTCAGTACCACCAGTGGCCAGCTGGATGTACAGTGCTCTTCAAGTACTTTGAAGTTCTGAGACTTCAGAGTTAAGTAAATCCAGAGGAAAATCATAAGACCATTTATATGATCAAAATAAAATTATCAATGCTTACTTTGAAAATAAATAAAAAATAAAAATTAAAAAAAATATATGAACAATGAAACAGGAGGGGAACATATACATAGGGAACAACATTGGAAGTAGAAGAATTGCCATTTGACCTTCTTTCCTCTTTCAGGTAAAATAATTATAATATCATTATGTTTCAGGAACTTAATGAATGTTTGTAAAAAGTACTCTTATGACAGGCACTGCTTTAGGGGCAAAGAAATATTTAGTTACCACATATCACATCTACTCTTATCTGAACCTGTTGCAAGGGAATATCAGGAAAATATTAAATTAGCATCTATTCCAAGGAGAGTTGTATATAAAGACAGCAAGATGCCTCTCATATTCTGAAATTCAGAAGAGACAAGCCATTTCCTGAAGTGCATAATAATTCTTCTTCAGCACTACATTTTTGAAAGTCTTATAGTTCTATAGTGTGAGAGTCAGGACAAACCAATTGTATTTTAATCTAGTTCAGAAAAAAAAAAACCCTGCAAAACACCACAGACCTCAGCTTCCTAAATACATGGTATTACAAAATGTAAAAAGAGGCATATTAATTTAAAGGCTAGGAGAACCAGAGAACAACAATATACATGTGGCAGGTGTCGTGAATGTTTGTCTTTTTGAGGGATGGTGGTGTTTACTTTGTTTAAGATTGGGTTTTGTCATCAAGGTTCATTTGTAGCTGGAGATGACTGAAATACATCTGCTTTTTGTCTAAAGGGCATATAAGGAAACTTTATAGGAATTGACTAATAGAATTATATGGCTTGAAGATGGATTGACTACAAAGCAGTTATTAAATTTCAATAAATATTGGAACAGCTGAGCTCCCAACCCATTGCACAGCACCTGAGTTGTAGGACATTCCCAGATTTCGTCTGAGATCTCATGCAATGCTTTTGCTGATGTACTTACCCGAATTCAGGAACTTTATGTGGGTAGATTTTAAAAAAGTTTCTTAGCTGTTCTGATTCAGGACTGACTGATCCTAGTTAAATTAATCTGACATGTGTAATGAAATTTCTTGCCACAAAATGTGTTCAGTGGGAAAAAAGATTGCATCAGATATAAGCTAACCCACAATTTAATAATTTAATATACTTTTTCTCCTCAGAACGCAGTTAGATATGTTTCTAAGGATGCTGTCACATACAGTACTGTCTGAAACAAAGACAAGTTATAAAATAAAAAAAAATATATTTTTAAACAGAGTTTTTCATCATTGTTTTTGGTGTATTGCTCTTAGACAGGAGACTCTGAAAGCACATTTACAAAGTTTTAATCAGTCTTTAGTTGTCCTAATACCTGTCAAAAATGAATGTTGAATACCAGTCTTTGATGTGTATATAAGGAGTTATATATATAAAATACACACCACTCTACTTAGAGCACACAAGGTGCCAGGATATCACACAAGTCCTGCACAGAGCAATTCATTGAACCTCACATGATGCAGTAAGCAAGCATAACGATTCTTGCATGAACTACTGGGTGTCTTATATGTGCCAACAAAAATCTCACTGCAATAGCTGAAATTCTTTAATGAATGATGGATTTGAAGGCCATAAACATCCTTCATGGTCATGCTGACAAGATTTTTCAGCAATGCATTTCTCTCTCTCTCATAAAATGAAGGAGAAAACTGAATATCCAGCCCAGAAAGAACAGAATGAGGTACACTGTACTTCCAGACAAGTACTCTTGTTTAACATCTTACTTGGTGATACAGACAGTGGGATTCAGTGTACCCTCAGCAGGATTGTCCATGACACCAAACTATGTGGAGGCAAAGGATTCCATCCAGATGGACCCTGCCAGGAAGGTCCATGTGAACCTCATGGAGTTCAACATGGCAAAATGTAAGGTCCTGCATGTGGATCAGGGAAATCCTTAACACAAATACCAGCTGGGTGCAGAATGGATTAAAGGCAGCCCTGAGGAGAAGGACTTGGGGGTGTTGATTGATGAGAAACTCATGACACAAAAATGGGAACTTGCAGTGCAGAAAGCCAACCATATCCTGGGTTGTACCAAAAGCAGCATGGCCAGCAGGACAAGGAAGGGGATCCTGTCCCTCTACTTTGCTTTTGTGAGACCTCACCTGGGGTGCTGCATCCAGCTCTGGAGCCCTCAGTGTAATGTCCTGCCCTCCAGGACATGGAACTGTTGGAGTGAGTCCAGAGGAGGCCACCAAGATGATCAGAGGGCTGGAACAATTATCTTATTAAGGCAGGCAGAGAGAGCTGGAGCTGTTCATCCTGGAGAAGAGAAGGCTCTGGGGACATCTTGGAGCAGCCTTCCAGTACCTAAAGGGGGTTACAAGAGAGCTGGAGAGGGACTTTTTTAAATGAGCCTGTAGTAATAAGGCAAAGGGGAATGGCCTTAAACTGCACCTGGGTAGGTTAGGATTAGATATTAGGAATAAATCTTAATTGTGGAGGTGGTGAGGCACTGGAACAGGTTGCTCAGAGAAGTTGTGAATGCTCCATCCCTCTAATTGTTCAAGGCCATGTTGGATGAGGGGCTGAGGAACCTAGTCTAGGGGAAGGTGCCCCTGCCCATGGCAGGGAGGTTAGACCTAGATGATCTTTAATGTCTATTCCAACCCAAAACATTCTGTGATTCTATTCTATAGTTAATCAGAAAAGTAATTATGAAATAATAAATTAAACTAAGAGGTGACAAGAAAAAGATTAAGAACACAAACATATCAGTAAACAAGCATCAGATAAGTAAATACCACCTTAAAAAAGTTACTGAGAAATGGAAAGATCAATAAGAACAGATAAAACAGAGGGCTTATGAAGCTGAAATTTAGAGAATAAAAAGCTGTGCTGAAACAAAATTTGCCTTTATTTCCAAAAAGTCATATTCTGATCAGAAAAGAATTTATGTTTGGTATGAAGTTTCTGAACACATATTATGGATTCCTCTTTATTGCATTGCTAGAAGAAGTCCTTTACAAGTTTTACCTTACAGTCCTACTACTCTTATTTGGACTATTTGTGGCAGTTCCAATATCAAATTTCATTTGAAAAAAAAACCCCTGAATTCTGTAATTACATCAAATTTACTCAATTTTATTTCCTTTTTCAATGCTTGGCAGCTTTTCTGAGACTATATTTATTCACCTGTTACCTGTTCTGCTACTGAAATATTTTACTTGTATTTTTTTCTTCATCTGAGTGTCACCCCCTGATTTGGATTTGTTATTTCATACTGAGTTATTTGATTTCTTATCTGCTAAGATTTGTTTTGTTCCAATGGAGTTGTGACTGGTATAAGTGAATTTTTAACTTCCCCTGGAATTAATTGTCCTTCAATTCCTAGATTATAGTTTGGAACTGAAAAAAATAAAAGGGCATGTTTATAAAGCATCTGCTACTTGCATAGTACAGCACTTGTGTTCAAAAGGAAGATTGTTTGAACCTTTATGTGTGATCATACCCCATAAGTTTTCCATTCAGCTGTCTGAGATCTCAAGCCTGTTTTCCAGGGCTGTATTGTATAAAAAGTGAAAAGATTAGCTAGTCTACAGTTTTAATAGAAAATTAAAGCTCTGGGTTGTCACACATAGTTGCTGCAATCATGTGCTCATATATGAGAAACATAAGCATAATAAAACAACAGAAACTCGAAATTCAGCTTAAAAAGTTATTAAAGAAAATAATTTATTGTAAAATATATTAAAAAGGGGGGTTCCTTTTTTTGTACCCCATTCCCTAAATTATAGATAAAGAGGACATATTTTTGCATAAAATGTGTAAATATATTACAAACCTAAACCTATGGAACTTGTATTGTCTTTGTGCAGCCAGTTCAGTTTTTAAACAGGTAAGTATTTCTCAAAGATGTTTCCAAGCTGGTAAGGAATAAAACTCACTCACCAGAATAGATCACTGACTGGATTGAGCTCTTATATTTAATAATTCTTTTGGATTATGTTGTATTTGTATGTTCACTTGCTTGCTTTTAATGAGGGAAATAAGGGCAGTCGTTGCAGGGTATTTTAGCATCCTCAGTGTTTAGCAAAGTCCTAGAAATATTCACCTATGTGATCAAGTTAAGATAGTGCTCTGAGTTTCCTTTTGCACTCTGAGTGAATATTCCTGTACAAAGGCAGCTGCCTCACTTCCACACAGCAATGCCTGAAATGTTTTGTAACAAACTGTGCAGTAGAATGGGTGGAGTGAGGGATGACTGTCAATACCAAGCTGTGCAGATGAGGTCCAAAATGTCCAGAATCTAAGCAATGTTTTGCTTTCCCATGTATTTCCAGCTGCATACAAAGGCTGTGTTTCCATTCTGTTTAAGCAGACAGCTGTTACCTTCTAGAAGTGTAAAAGCAGGAAGGAAGAGAGATTTCAAAATATTTTGCCAGTAAGGAAATTACAGGACCTGTATGAGAAAGCAAGGGGTCAAGTTCACACAAAGGGACTTTAAAGTATAACGACTGAATGGATGGAAAGGCTTGGAAGCCCAGCAAGAGCAATGACATTTGCTAGGAAAAGAACCTTAATGGTCTTTGTGCCCAAGTCATCGAACTTTATTGAGAGCCTAAGAATATCCAGAGAAATAGACTAGCAAAAAAATTGCCCTCGCTCTTTTATCATGATTTTAATTGCAGTGTGTCACTCAGCAATATTTTATCTATCAAAATAAATTTGACTTCTCAAAAGACTGAGTGGCCCTACACACCAGAGGAAGGGACTGTCACATAAAAAGAAGAGGAATGTGATTTCTGAAGATTATTTCAGTTTCTCATGGATATACAAATTGCACCTTGCTTTGTATTGTGTTTGAGTAGTACCATTATGTCAGCCTCAGACAGCTGGTGAGTATGGAGCTTTAATAAATAGTTTAGGTGTAAAACATTCCTCAGCAATCCTCACATACATTCTGACCAGTGAACTATATATATGCCCAAGATTTGCTCAAATGCTTCATTCAATTAAAAAAAAATGCTTGGAATTGAAAAATCTCCATTTTATATAAAAATAAGTTGTTTATATTCATTCTTGACTGCTCACTTAGGGATAAGAATGTGAAAGCAACATATTTCTATTAAAATATTTATAAAATGAACTCATAGCTTTCTCAGAGGAAGTTCCCTATTTATTCTGTTTGGAAATGGCAACAAGTAGGCTTGAAGGAACACTTAACCTTTAAAATAAGGAAATTAAAATTCTTTACCACACACTGCTGAATGCTAAAGCTGAAGTTTCCTTTGCTAATTCACATGATAATAATGCCATGAAGAATATTTGTCATGAAATCCAAAGTTATTTTTTTACAAAACACATTCACCAGCCCTGAAGAGACACCTTAAATGGCGTCTATTCACTCTACTAATGAAAAAAGAAACAAACATTCTATTGTGAAAAGGAGAACAGCAGTTCAGGTGCAATACCCTTTACAAAAGAGAAATATTTAAGTAATTTGTCATGCATTTTTCTGTGCTTGTTTGTCTTGTCAGAATACATGTGAACAGATTTCTTAATGAGACACATTAGTTTTATTTAGATAGTGTTTGTGCAGCTCTTTGAGCATGTAAAGTGCTATGTAAGTGCTAAGTATTATTCAGCCCAATCCTAAGTCATGACCTCTATTATTATTTGACTCCTGATATAGCTTATTCTCAGAAAAAATAAGAAAAAAATAATTTTAAAACTATATCTCATATAAGACTGTGAGTTAGGTCTATTGAATTGTAACCATAGAATAAGGAAGCAGAATACCAGACTAAACTCTTTGTAAAAAAAGAATGTCAAAATGAAAGAGAGAGGACTTGATCTGAGGGGCTTTACAGTTATGATTAAGAATCCAGGGTACACATATAGGTCACAAGTTCAGATTCAGACTAGGTCACTAATGGCTGAAAATCATTACCAGCTGAAAGTTATTTAGTTGCCCATATGAAAATAGGTTAGTGTTCTGAGGTCAGAGAGAAGAGAATTCTGTACATGTAACATGGTCGTCATATTAGGTAGTACGTGCCTTTTGGAAATGGCCTTGAAACCAATTTTTATCTCAAAGCACTTCTGTTCCAAACCAACATAAATTAAGTTCCGCATTAGAACATTCTAGATAAAATTAGTGCAGAGTCATGGAAATTAAAAACCAAGTAGACAATGAGAAATTCATTATTATATGCCAGGGGAAAATAAAATACTACATGTCACAAAACACAGTTTATCATGATGAAAATTCTTGTGTTTATTTCATAGAGAGACTTAGAAAATTCTTGTGCTAGATCTTTTTCTCAGACAAGTTTGAGAAAATATTTACAAGCACAGAACAGAAATTAAAACAAACACAAAGAATAAGAACCAATAAATCTGCAATATAATGGCTAGTCAAGATATTTAAATGAGCTTTATTAAACTATGGAAGTTTCAATTATGTATGTATTTTACTAGCTAAGTTCTATGTAATTAACTAATTAAGCACTACTAAACTTTGTGTCATGGTCAGAGAATTAAATGTTGTTCAGAGGTTTGTGTGGGGACTCGTACTCCTCCATGCAATTCTATCTCATACAGTGAACAGGGAGAGCAGTGAAATGATGAGGTTTGTTGATATCAGATGTAAAGTAATTAAATCTGACTCAAAAGAGCTGCATGAGAATTTCCCAAAACTCAAAGACTAGCTGATGGAACAACTCCAGTGAGGCAGTGTAACAGGTTGCCCAGAGAAGGTCCAGCTGCCTCATCCCTGGAGATGTTCAGAGTTGGATGGGGTTTGAGCAGATCTGGTGGAAGATGTCCCTGCCCATGTAAAGGGGGTGGACTTGGTGATTTTGAGGTTCCTTCCAACCTCTAGTATTCCATGATTCTACAAAATTCAATGTGAAATAATACACAGAGTAAAACAAATGTAACTGTTTCTACACAAAAATAAAGTTGAAGTAAATATGGTGAATAGGTCCTTCAAAATTTCAGTGTTCATCATTAATTGAAAAAACCACTTATAATTATTAGAAGAGGACATGAAATAAAAAAGAAGCAGAAAGCATAATTTGGCTTCTGGGTAAATATTTTGAACTTGATCATTTTATTTGCTGAAGAGGATAATTGGCAAGGTATTACAGGGAAAAACATAAAGAAAAACAAAGGTAAGCAAAGTCTTTTAACTTCTGCACAAGGACAAAATCAATCAAGTATAAGCTTTAAAATGTGAAAATTTTCTGGGTGACAAAACAGTTTTATTTATTAATTAATGAGATGGAGAAAAACTTGTTTAGAGAATTCACCATTTTCCACAATGAATGAATTAAGGGTCATCAAATGTAACAGTCAGGTATTAGTTTAAAGCAAAAAATATAAATATTTTCATGTAACATGAAATTAAATTGTAGTACTTACTGTTTAGAATTTTGTGCATGTTAACAGCTCAGATGGGTTAAAAAATCAATTTGATGAAATCATGAGCAAAAAGTGTATCAAAATCTATTAAACAAAAAATACAATTTCTAGTCAGAAATTCTGTACCACAGTCTAAAGGAAGCTGGAAATTACCCCAGAAATAGTGTAAATACCGAGTTATGCTCCTATAAGGAATTCATAGGTTTGATTTCAGGAAGAAAAAAGCTTACAGAAGAATATATTTTATAATATTTCTCAATAATGATGTAGTAGTTTAAAATGTAACAGAATGAAAGAAGGGAATTTGCTTTACTCTAGAATGAGGAATAAGTTTTTTGGGTGTTGGGGGTTCTTTTAGCTTACCTGAAATAAGTATCTTTTTGACAGTGGTATATGTAAAAACCTCACAGATTTATTTTGAAATAAATTTTCTATCTGTCTTGAGATCTCTTGATGAAAGATAAGCTTAAAAGGGCTGATAATTTTTTTCAAGGTGCTAAAATCCAAATGCAAATCAAATATAGCTGAGGTAAGAACAAGATGCAGATATGAATCTTAGCTCAGTGGTTCCACAGCACAGGGAGAAGAAAGACTATAAGACACCATTTCCTGAAATGCACACTATGGTCCATCACTTGACTTCTCAACATCCATATTTATTCCATGGCTCAAGCATGTCAGTGCTTTTTTCTCAGTGCGAGAAAAAAAAAAATTAAAATAATCCCATTCTTATTACTGGAAGGAGATGCTCAATCTTATTTATTCCCAATTTCCATTATGTAATAATCTAAACTTGCTTCTCCTTTTTCCTCAAGCTATTTGTCGATGTCAGTCCTCAAACTGCACTAGTGTCTGTGCTTCAGTGCTTTTAAAAACTGTCACTGTCATCTGTTGCCATGAATATGGTCAGTCGTATATGGGATATTCTATACTCCATTACCTTCAAGTAGAACAAGGACTGAAGAATAGCTGCTAAGAAAACTTACTCAAAGTCACAGTTTTTCTTATCATTTAAAAGAACCAAATGCATTTTCGTTTTTTCTCTAGCTCTGCTGGTTTATATGACTTCAGACTCTCACAATCCACAATGGCACTGCAGTTAAAATGAAAAGGGTTTTTTTTTAATTTGATTCAATTGAACTATTCTGCAGTTACCTCAGATAACAGAATGACCTAAAAAATTCATCCTGATTTTAAGAGTTGTTTTAAAAAAGTTTATCTTATTAAAATTATTTAAAGCTACAAGGATTTGAACTCCTAGCCTGGCAATTTAACAAATCATAAAATGTTCTGTTCTTTGGTGACATGCTGCACAATGATGCCACATTTTTCACAGAGATGCTCTATTGAATTTGAAGTAAAAAACATAGGCACTACAGAGAAAAAGGTGCATTTTAAAAGGTTCACTTACTGACAGGCTTTTATGAAAGCATTTACACTTTTAAGCCTGAAAAATCTTAGTAAACTAGAATCCAAATAGTCTTGAAGATCAGAGCTAGGATATCTAAATGCTGCTTTACCGTAACACTTAGTTTTTGAGCTCATTTATATTTACAATAGACAGAAAAGCAGCCAGATAAGATCAGTACTCCATTTCCAGATGGGACTTCTGCACTGGGTTCATTCATCTCTTGTCCTTTTCAAAGTACCAAAAAGATAGACGTCTCAGTTTATTTTAGCTAAAATAGAAAATGCTTTGGAGACATTCTCAGCATAAGTATACATGTGTATTGGATTTGCATGGCCAGGTTTTGGTAGCAGGAGATGGCTTCTGCGAGAAGTGGCTAGAAAGCCATAGGTGTCTTCTGTGAGAAGTTTCTGGAAACTTCTCCCATGTCTGACAGAGACAATGCCAGCCAGCTCCAGGATGGACCTGCTGCTGTCCAGGCCCAAGCCCATCAGAGAAGGGTAGTAACATCTCTGTGATAATATATTTAATTAGGAAAAAATATTATTGCACAGAGGTAATTGCAGTAAGATTGAGCATATGTAGGAGAATAACAACTCTGCAGACACCAAGTTCAGTGGAGAAGGAGGTGGCAGAAGTGCTCCAGGTGCCAGAAAGGAGATTCCCCCGCAGCCCATGGCAAAGGCCCTGGGGTAGCAGCTGTGCCTTTTCATGGAGGACCACAAAGATGCAGAGACTCAGCTGCAGCTCATAGAGGAGACTCACAGCAGAGCAGATGGATGCCTGAGAGGGGGCTGTGACCCCATGGGACACTCACACTGGAGCAGAGCCCTGGCAGGGACCTGTGATCTGCAGAGAAAGGAGCCTACGCTGGCAAGTTTGCTGGTAGGATTTGTGATCCTGTGGGAAACCCACACTGCCTGTCGGTGAAAGACTGCAGCCTGGGGAAAGGGAGACACACTGGAGCAGTTCATGGACAACTACTGCCCAATGGGAAGGACTCACACTGGAGAAGTTCAGGGAGGACTGTCTTCTCTGGGAAAAACTCCACACTAGAGCCAGGGAAGGACTCCTCTCCCTCAGTGGTGACAGAAAAAACCTGTGAGTTTTCAAGATTTGTTTTATTTCTCATTATCCTGCTCTGATTTTAACTGGTCGTTAATTCAGGTAATTTCCTCAAGTCAAGTCTGTTTTGTCTGTGACACGAATCAATGAGTGATCTCTCCCTGTTCTTATCTCAACTTATGAATCTTTTGTCATATTTTCTCCCCCTTGTCCACTTGTGGAAGGCAGTGATACAGCAGCTCTGATGGGTACCTGGAATCCTGCCAGGGTCAACCCACAGACTATGCAAACCAGTTTTCCCTATCACCCACCAGCCTTTAGATAAATGCTGCATCTGGAGAACACAGGTGTGGATTTCCTACCTGCTGAAATATATACATATTTCTATATCACTCAAATACTTTACAATGTCAAGAAAGAAAGCAGAGATGACAGAACTTTGTTCTAAACACAATATTTTTTGTATGATTTTCTTCTGAAGGCTGCTGGACTTTAACCAAAACTAGATGAAAACTAATCATTCCATACTAATTACCCACTATTCCCTGAAGCTGTATGAATGGCTGTCCCTGTGCTTTCATCCCCAAGACCACCACATCAGTCATGCAAGAAAATTTGCTGGTCAGCAGTGCATCTGATCATCATATATTCAATGCTATTTTCTTTTTTCAATTAAAAATAAAATCAACAAAATCAACAAAAGAATTCCATTTCTTTTTCATTAATCCTCACCATGTTTTCCTGTCATATTAACAGAGCACATTTCACCATTTCTGTTTAATAGATGTAGTTTGATCTGACTAGAATTACATTAGTATTGTATGATACACCTAGTAAATTAAATGTCAAGAAAAAGTACAGCTGTGTTTTGCCTGTGCTTAGGTAGAACATTGTGACCCCCAGGACCACTGGGGGAGCTGAAAGTCTTTCTATCCCTTCCTGCAGGTATCCAAATCTTGTGGTGCTGTGCTAATGGCATACTATGCCTCTGGGTAGGCTTGGGGGTTCTGCATGCTCCAGAAGTTTCATATTCCCTCCCTGGAGTCGTAGGAAAGATAACTGAGGATAACCAAAAGTTACAGTGCTGATGTACTCAACAGGCTCAAAATAATCTTGGAAGTACAACACGCATGGTACAGCAAGTCCTTTTCGGTTTACCAATATCAAATAAGGCCTTGGTTAGCAATGGTAAACTTAGATTGCATGCATTTTATGAAAATGAGAAAAAAAAAATAAATCCTCCAAATATTTTACATTAAAACAGTGAAAATTTGGTATTCCAGAAATGACAATTTTAGAGACTGAAATAGTTGTGAGGGGTTAACACAACTAATGCAGCACTTCCAGAAATTACCTGTGGGGTTTGTCGAAGTTGAAGATTAAGTGGATTTTCCTTTTGGTATTATTGTTTCACAATAAATGTGCTTTGTTGCCTTCTGCATTACAGCTTTTAAATACGTGACACTGAAACACTTAGGAGCTAATACGCTAACAGCATTGCAAATCACAGCACACGCAGAAGACTTGACTTATATATCAGTCTAGCAGATGTCTTTCCATTTGCTATTTAATGAACCCAGCAGCTTCATTTATATTTTTTCATCCTAATTTTATTATGTGGAGCTTTCAGAGGTCATGTAGAACACTGTCTGCAAGAAAAAGTGGATGGAGCATTTTAAAGCCACATATGGTTATTTTCAAAAGAACAGCTCTTAGACACAACTCAGAATTTCTGTATTTAAGAATCAAGACATTCCAAAACACTAGGAAAGAAAAAAACAAAAAATTTCTTCATTTCATTCAACACTGTTCACTGTGCTTCTTAATCAGGAAAACTTATAGCATAAAACTATGTTGCACTCCACTGGAATGTTATATTGCTCCTTTTTTTACTTCCTTTATATATTCTTGCTTAACTTAGGATATGCTCAGCACCAAAATTTATTTGCTCAGGATTCAGTGTAGAATTTCTTTTGAATCTATTAGAATGCACAAATAAAAAGAACAGTGATGAGTACCACAGAACTTGTTAGTATGAGAAGTCACAAAAAGAGAAGTAGTTACTAATACTAAATAGCATGGATGCTACTTGGTGCAAGGATTCTCGACTGAAAAAGGAGTCCCATTACCAACATGCCTGAGTTTTTACCACAGTGAATGTTTAAAATACAGCATTTTCTCCCTGACAAATTCCAACCAGTCACTTAAGTAAGTTCCCATTCAGCCTAGGTCTTTTCTCTTTCTTCTCTCAAACAATTCTGCACTATATCCAACATCAGCATGAAAAAATCAGCATCAACTTGGTTAATTTTACTTCATTTAATTTATCATTTGTTAACACCATGTTTTCACCACTGATTTGGGTACTAGGGGGGGATGACCCAACAAAAAACATAACTTACTTTTTTTACCCCTTCCTAGTGTAATTTTCTCTCATGTTTGACGTGGGCAACAAGCAATCTCTCCTATCCTATTCATACAGTGAAAACACAGGCAGCACAGGGGATGGGTATGTACTACTTTTTATCTGCTGCTTCATGCCTCTGTTTCTTCCACTGCTTTGGACTTCATTTTCCACTGCTCTGACATGTGTTATCCACAGGCCACTGGCCTCAGAGGTGTCCCTGCCTCAGGAGGGGTCACCCATAGCTGCAGCCTCAGGGTGTCTGTCCCAGCATGGGTCACCCATGGCCACGGTTCCTCAGCAGTCTCTGTGCCTTAACATGGATTCTCCAAAGGCTGAAGTCCCTTAGCAGTGCTCCTTCCTGACAAGGATCACCCACAGCCAGTGTCCCTAACCCAAGAGGGGTCCCTAAGCCAATATGGGTCACCTCTTTCCAGGATAGTGTCGCCAGCCTTACCCTTAGCTGTCTCCTCATTAGCATCTTTTCTACTGTATTGTCCTGAAAGTGCACCCTTCTGCATGTCTGCATGACATCCAGAGCCTCAGCAGTCCCTCAGGCCAGATGGTCTTCCTTAAAAATGCATCAAAGTGTTCCCTGTCAGGCTGCAGTCTTGACAGGTGATGGGCTGCTCAGCCCAGTGTCAGACTGGGTTGAAATAAACATGGGGTACTTCATGGCCTCCTCCACAAAGGTCATCTGCTTCACAAGCCTTACCATTTATACTCCATACAGTCACACTGGCTCTGGATATGACTCTGGACAGTAGCCATTTTATAGTTACATGCCATAGCACACATCACAGCAGTCGAAAATTCCCTAAATCTCTCTACTGGCTTATTTTTCATCCTGTAAAATGGAGATACTGGTGTCTTCAAATCTTCCAGATGTCTTTTGGAGCTCACTATTCAACTAGCTGTCATATACTCAGATGGCAATCATATATTAAACTAGGACAGAGCTCTGACTTTTCCTTCTGCAGGTAGTTTTTACTGTCAATCAATCAAAGCTAATCACATTAATGAAATTCATAAATAAAGTAAAAGCAGAATGAAGAACAAACAGCTTCTGGGAAAAAAAAAACCAGTACTTCAAAAGCTATTATAAAAGCACAGGCTGAGAAAAACAAAGGGAAATTTATCTCGGAAAAGTCAGGTTAATGCATCTGAGAAAAGCAAATCTGAAATGCTGGCATTTAACATGGCATACCTTTGAGAAGCCGTAACATTTTCAAGAGGCCATGGACTGGTGATGGAATGGAACGTCAGGGTAGAGCATCCTGAATCAGAGACATAACAGTCACTTTTTTACACTCTGATTCAAAGTGGGCACCTTGCTGCAAAAAGATACAGCTGAATTTGAACCCTGCAAACCAGCCTGAAGACTGCTGGATAGAAGCCTTTGTTAAAGCACTACAAAGGTTGATGTAGAAGGAAAGGAAGACAAAAGTCAGAAATTATCTGTGAAGGATTAGGGATACATGTGCTCATTTATTTGTTTATTTAAAAGAGAATTTAGGCTGTGGAATAAGATCTGCAAGAAAAATAATTGAAACTTTTTTTCCTTGGTTATGCCATTAATAATAGCATGGAGAAACATTTAATTTACAATACAAACCCTTTCTGACTGGGAATTGGTAGATAAATGGTTCTTCAAATGTCAAGATAAGTATTTGTATCTAAATTTCTCTGACTTTATTTTCATATTTCTCTTCTCTGTCAATATCTGATGTTCAAAAAAATGGAACTTCAAGGAAAAGAACCAAAGTAATCTCTTCATGTGCTTTCATCGCCTTACTGCATGAATTCACTGCACCAGACTGCTTATGCAAAACCACAGAAAAGCAATCAATACTAGGGAGCACTTAAGTGTAAGGGTTTGCTTAGTAAAAAAAATCCAAGTGAAATTTTATGCAGGTAGAGGAGTTATTATACTCTGTGGGCCAAATCCCAAGAACTCTGTGGTTGTATTTTAGCTGATGACTGAATGGTTTGCCTCAGTCTCCCCAGTGCAGAACTGCCTTAGAGCAGCACAAAGGCCACTGCTGACAGCAAGGGAATGTTGAAACAGAAGCAGCATAAAAAATATCAGTCCTTCCTAGTTCAGCAGTTATTAGCAGTGAATTTTTAACTGAAATGAACTTCTGCCAAGATGTCTCAGCTAAAACCAGTACTTGAAAATGTAATTTTAATGTTGCATTATACTCAGGAATCTGAAGCAGTTTAGTGCAGGTGTACTGGTTGCTCCTTTTAGTGGTAATATTTCTCAATAGCTGCCACACTATGACATTTGCAGCAGCACAGTGCTTTTGTGTTCCAAGTAGGGAACTATTCTGGTGTCTTCACTATCAGGGTGGTCACTATAGCTTTTTATTAAGAATAAACTAGTGCACATCCCTTACAAGGTGAAAATGGTCATCAGTTCAAATCTAACCTGACAGTAGAGTATTTGACACTATATGACTGCAGTCAAAGAATATCTGAGAAAAAAGGGGGAGGATGAAACCTGGAAAAGTCTGCTTTTCTTACCTTTACTGTGTGAGACTGCCTCTACCCTTAGGAGGCTTGACTGGATTGCAGCATTTACTGCTGCTAAAAATCCACTGAGGAAAAAATGAATAGAGCTGTTTTCACCTGGTCAGTACTTGCTAATTCACAAGTGATGTTACAAAGTTCTGAGCTCCAGGAAAAGTGCAAATTTTGACACTGAATAAGTCACTAGTTTCGTAGTATCTGCTGTCACCTAACTTGCCAAACACTGTTTTGTAAAAAGCTAGTCACAACTTCTTCCTTCTTTCTTTGATGCTTTGATAGATAAATTTATACAGAATTTTTGGAATTAGCTATTTTGTTAGTAAGTAGAAGGTTTTAGCATCCAGCATTAGTGTTCACCTGATAGTAATTCTCAGTTGAAAACCTTTGTGTGTTCCCTAGAAGAGTACATANCAACAAAACATTTAACAAAAAATATATAAGTTATAATAAAAATATCTAGTACATAAAATATATAGTATACTAAATAAAGATTTATATAAATATAAATATACATACATATACTATATATTTTGTGAAAAAAGTGTGGAAGAGAATGAAACTTAAAGCAGCAGACAAATTTTTTTAATCTTATCAGTAGCCCATGTTATGTCAATTCCACGCAGGCCTGAAGGGTCCTGATGATACATATAAATCAATGGATTAAATGTTCTGCATTTTGTTCATCAGAAGGAAGTGTGGGTGTAGGGTGAACCTCACATATCATGAGAGTTTGGTAGCCTGTTAACCTACACAATCTGAAAGCTTTCTCTTTTTGTGGATGAAGAGTAGCACTTACTCCTGTGCAAGCAGGACTGGTTAATCTTTAGCCCACACAGTTTTGAAAATCAGGATAAAATGAAGAAAAGGGAAGAAAATAAGGATAAGAATATTTACAATAGAAAAAGTTTATTTCCAGCCTGACCTGTTTGAAGATGACTAAGCTAAACTGGAGTCCTAGTAGTAGTTGTGATGTACAAACTTGTTGCCTCCCCAGTGCTGAATGGGAAGACATGAACTTCCCTCAGTCTGTTCACCACACCCTTCCTCTTTCAACCCACTATGATTTTTTGGCATGCTCATCAGGGCAGAACACTGGTAGTTAGTGTGAATAAACTGGGTCTTTCTCAGCATGCCTATTATTCAGTCTGTTTCCCAGCTGTACAGATTCATGGGATTTTTATTTTTTTCTCACTTCATCTGTAGAATTTTGCCTCTCTTATTGCTGAACTTCTCACATTTTATGCTGGCTCCAGTTACAAACTTTATCATGATCCCAGAGGACTGAATTCTATAACTTGGCACTGCAATTTTTTATCCTAATCTAGTACCATTTGAAAAGGTGCTGAGTGTGCAGCCCATTTCATAATCCAGATGAGAATTGGATAATATTGGTCCAGCATTGACCCTTGGGCTGTTTATTTGTTATTGGCTGCCAACCAAATATTAAGCCAACAACTGCTACCCTTTCAGCCTCCTCATCTAACCAATGTTTATCCAATGATCTGTTCATCCAGTCCATTAATTAATTTCTTAATTTTCAAAATATAGTTGATTGAATGTTTTATTGTTTTCCTATGTCTAAAATTATGCCTTTTTCAAGTCAGCTAACTTCAGCCAGTGTATATGCAAATATTGACAGTTACTATCTAAAACAGACAACTCAGTGATACATCTTTAGAAAAATCCTAAGGTTGTATCAGAAGGTCTGTCTTTATGACATCCATCAGACTTGCTCTATCTTAATAAACTATACAGCAATCAGACAGTATATTTTCTATCTTTTAGTGGACTATATTTGGGTTAATAGTCAATCTTTCCTCTGAAGTCTTTCAAAAGATATGGACAAGCTTAACATTTCAATTTCCAGATTTATTTTCTTTCTCCTTAAGTAGGAAGCAGTCTAGCCAACCTTTAATTAGAATAAAATTTCTTTCCCTTCCATAGACAAGAGAATATGTCTTTGTTGTATTACTTGCTCATATTTAGAAGTGAATGGAGTAATAAACAACTCTTTGCTTCAATGAAGTGTTAAAACTCTGGCTTCCATCCTCCTCCCTCAGTAATTCTTAAGCATTCTTCAGTGGGAAGGTTCAATGAACTTCATGCTCTAGACATTTTTCCTTTACATTAAAAACATACATAATTCAAACATCTATAGTCTTACTGTATGCAGTGTATAATTGGATTTTGATTGAGACCAAACAAACACAAATCAAATTACTGTGGGTAAAAAGTCCATTAGGAGTGATTGAGCCCTGACATCTTCCTTTTAGGCATGTTATAAAACTGGTTTATATTTTCCCATTATAAATGAAAGATAGAATAATCAGAGCTGTGTTCTTATTGTTGCTCAAAATAAAGATGACTGATTAGATGAAACCTATTATAGAGCCAGATTTTAGAGTGGCAAACCTCTGTTGAAATATTGTGTGAAAGCTTTACAATGTTATTTCTGAGTCTGAGTCAGAACTGACCTTATTTATTATTAGATCTACTATAGATGTTAGGCATAAAAATTTGGTTTTCCGTGAGAGACCCTCACCTAAATCAGTCTTTGAGACAAAAAAATAACAGTAAATAAATTTGTCCCTTAAAAAAAAAAAATTAAAAATTGTAGTTTGAAAACATAGCTGCTAGAAGAAAGATAGCAGATCTCTAAGTTCTGAGTATATCAGACATGGCTTTCTCAGAAACAGACCCTATGATGTGTAAAAGCATCCCTTTTTCAAAATCAAACAGCAGATTCCTTCATTGCTCCAAGAACTGTGAAAGTCAACATTTTGCAGAAATGTAGTTGAATAGTTCACATCACTGAATAGGAATGAGAAACAGAAATAGAGCAGGTGTATAATAAGTACTTGGGCATTACCCAAAGATAAAATGAGTAGAGCTTAAGTTGAAACAATTAAAATATTGCCTCTCTCAAACTGCATGACAGAGAATAAAGAATTTATGGAAGGTACGATAGATTATATAGAAAATACAGATATTATCTCCTTTTCTGTGTTAAGTAGGAAATAGTGGGAAATATGGACTCAGGACAAAGAATATGTTATACAACTAGCCTATTTTAATGTTTATTTAAATAGCTGAAATATAGGCAATATAGGCAATATAATTTCATAAATATAATAAGTCTTTTGGATGAGTCCAGAGAAACACAAACACATGTAATTTCCAGGCTTACCAGAGTCATTGACAAAGGCTTCTCTAAAAGGTAAGAGTAGCATTGTGGTAGGCATTACACACAATTACCACATTGCAAACTTTGGATCAGTTCATCAGTGGTGACTTAGACAACTTGAACAGGAGCCATGTGGTGCTATTTTTTTTTCAGTTATGTTTTCCCCCTTATTTTGGTGAATGCACAGAAAAACATGATTGTTAAAAGTTCCTAAGATTAAGGGAAAAGGACAATAATGTCAAAAACAGTACTGAAAGGCTTAACTGCTACAATAACACTTTGGAAAAAAAAGTGATTCTGCTTTGGAAAGTAAAAGTAATAAACTAGAGCAAGTTTTGACTAGGATACAGTGAAAAATTTCACATAGAAGGTAGTACTGTCCAAGTAAAACTGGTAAAGAGAGTACTGTCTCTTAAAGTGCATTTAAACGGTTAAATTGAAAGGGGGGAAAATATAAAGGTTGGCAAAAAGAAAGATTGTGTTATTAAATGTGAGATAAAGACTTTAGTTCTCATATTTCTGGTATTGATTTAAAAATAATAGGTCTTAAATAGGGCAAATCAAAGAAATTCAAATGAAGTCTAGACAATCAAGGCAAAAAGGAATCTCATAATTATCTTAAATCACAGCGAAATCAGCTGGAAATTCACTTAGAATGGATCCTATTACTTTTATCCAGCACTAGAGTCAGACTCTAGGAATTCCACATCGTAAAATATTTCATCTTCCTTTGACTTTCCTTCAAATTTGGAGCTAAAGTTTACTGTGGAACCAAACCATCTATTTTTGTTTGTAAGAGATACAAACTTAGTTTGTATCCACATGAGTATCCTTAAATGAAAGCAATATTTCTCATACAGCAAAGATTAGGAGGTGCTGAGGCTTTAAAAACATTAAATATTACATTCCCGTGGTAAAGTTATGGAAGTTTGCTGATAAAATACTCAAGTGTGCAACTGTTTGCTGATTAAGGATCCCAAAAAGGAAAAATGAGGTTAATGGAGTTGCAGTGTTTTATAGTAGAGACATTAAGGGAGGACTGATGCAATTCCTTGATAAGCATTTGGGATTAATTACAATGAAAAATAGTATACAAAGAATCAGTCATTAGCCAAATGGTTTTGCTCTGTCTTCAGGTCAAGACAGCAAAGCAGACTTACCACTTCATTAAAACTGAAGATGATGATGAAATATCTATTCCATAGCAGTCATTGCAGACGTGTATCTGTCTCATGTAAGAGATCATGAAGAGCTTTTCCTGTTGTCACTTCAGAACGGTTGTAGATTTACATTAGATTTAGAAAATTCTGAGCAAATTTCTGAAGACATATCTGTAGTTTATGGGTGATGAAGAGTGATCATTCAAATGCCATTGATTTTTTGTTTGTTTGTTTCCATTCAGTTAGACAAACTGAACTCAATGTAAGCAAACAGAATTAATTTATTTCATGGAAAATTGTGACCATTAGCTGTAGAAAACACCAGAAATAGAAATGCATCAGGCTAACATTGTGTCCTTGCAACAAGAAACATTCAAATAACATTAAATGAGTTTTCACTTTTTACTCAAATAAAACAAACCTCCCATCCTGCCCAATAGGTTACTGTTCTTCTTACCTACAATATTAACACAATGGATAAAATACTTTTATTTAAAATAAATTGTTGAAGGTAAACTGTTTCAAAGACAGCCATTGTTGAGCCTACATTGAAATAGGGGAGCAACTTTTTACCAGGTAAAAATCTCCTCTCTCTGGGAGAATTTCACTTTGAAAATACTGTTGGAATCAGTTCTTGCATTTTAGTATAATTATTTAGTAGGCTTGTTGTTCGTGATGACTGGATAATTTAAGAGATTAGCAGGTCATTTGTAACCATGGAAATCATGTTGCCTGCATATCTAATAGACTAATTTCCACATGAAGCAAGGCAGTAGTTCTGTTTATTTACTAGCTTGTTAAATGCTATTTTGAACTACCTTGTTTTCCTCAGGGGAATTGTCACTCAATTTCAGAAAAGAAAAACAACCAAGTAATGTTATGTCCTTACTGAACTACAATGAATATGCACTTTCTTATATTTTCAGTAAATGTATATTTGAACATATTTGTAGAGTCACATATTTGTATGATTCTTTTCTTTTACATTTTAGGTGGAGATTGAAAGTGTTTAAGGATTAAATATGTTAAGACATCCATTAAATTTCAAAATTTTCAGTTACTGGCCTCAGTACATAAGGATACGAATTAATGATTGAGCCAGGGCAGCTTAATTGTAGTTACAATTTACTAGCCAAATGATTGCATATGTATATTTCTTATTCTGTCCTATCTGTGGGACAAAATGTTTAAATCGTATTAATTTTGACATAGTAAAGTATGTCAGACTGATAGTTCTTAAGAAAAGATAGGAGAAACTTGAGGAGATAAAGGAGTTTCTGGATTTTTTAAATTTACCAGTGATGAAAAGTAGTGTCAAGTTCCTTGCTCAGAGGAAGTAAATGAAAATAATGCAGATTTTTTTAGAATAGGATACATATGGTCCAAAGCCTGGACTGCAGAAATTTATAATTATTAATGGTACAGGTTTGGGTTTCTTTTTGGTTTTTGTTTGGTTGTTTTGGGGGTTGGTTTTGGTTATTTTGGAGGGGGTTATGCAAACTTTTGTTAAAGACATCTGGGATATCAAAGCATTTGCTTTTCTGTTAATTCATGTAATCAAGATTCAAAGGTCCATTTTTCACACACAAGATGTGCATCTTCTATAAAGTACCATTCAAGAAGACGTGTCTTAAAAGGTCACAAAAACCATGAGTCACAAGGTGACTCACCTGTCCTCTGAAGTGTTTTCCCTGCCTTCATGACTATGATGCTTGGCTCAAATCACTCTTAGGCTCAATTGTAACTTGGGCTCAAATCATTCTTATGAACAAATGAACAAAGACCCAATAGATTAAACTTGCATTGTATTATATTCCTCCTATCACTAATTTAGCTAAAATACTTTATTATTTCAACAGTACTTGCTTAATTTGAAGTTTGTGTTGTGGCCAGTTGACAATTTAACTGTCTTCACTAGTCTCAAAGCTGTCTACAAGCTATTATCAATCACTTGTTAAAATGACAATACTCTCTTGACATATGAATTATTTTAATAAGCAAATTGCACAGCACTATGATGTTGAAATATTAGATGAAAAATATTTTCAAAAACTTGCTTCACAAACTTTTTCAATTGAATGAGCACTTGGGAAACAAAAGAGGAATTTGACAAAATAGTAACAACATATTAGATTTTAACCACAAAGCAATAGTATCAGAATTGTCATTTCTTTCCGATCGGATAAACATATTTAATAGATAAATCAAAATAAATGTCCTTTGGAAATCACCCAGTTGCTCTTAACCAATAAACTGAAAATACATTCCCTAGTTCATCAAAATCTCTGTATAAGAAATAATAGATATCCCTGTTTAAATGCAAAACAACATCAAATTCTTCCCAAGAACAGTAGCTCATTCTTCAGTACTCTCAAAAAACCTAATAACTGACATGTTATAATTTTATCTGCGCTGTAGCAGTCTTGCAACTTTCATATCATAGAATCATGAGACAGTTTGAGTTGGAAGAGGACCTTGAAGATCATCTAGTTCCAATCTCCCAGACATGGACAGGGACACCTTCCATTAGACCAGGTTTCTCACAGCCCCATCCATCCTGGCCTTGAATAATTCCAGGGATGGGGCAGCCACAGTTTCTCTGGGTAGCTTGTTCTAGTGCCTCACAGTGAAGGATTTTTTCCTCATATGTAATCTAAACCTACTCTTTCAATTCAAACTAATTTCCCCCCATTTGCCCTTACCTGCTCTTGTAAACAGTCTTGCCCCACCTGTGCTGTAGGCTCCCATCAGGTGCTGGAAGGACACAATTCAGTCACCCCAAAGCCTTCTCTTCTCCAGGCTGAACAATCCAAATTTTCTCAGCCTTTCCTCATAGGAACATCTTGATGTCCCTCCTCTGGACACGTTCCAACAGGTCCATGTCTTTCCTGTGCTGAGGACCCCAGAGCTGGGTGTGGCCCTACAAGTGGGTCTTTCCAGAGCAGCGTAGAGGGGCAGTGTCACCTTCCCCATCCTGCTGGCTGCACTGCTTTTGGTGCAGCCCAGGATTAATTTGGCTTTCTGGGCCACAAGCCCACATTGTGAGATCCCATCCAGCCTCTCATCCAGCAGCACCCCCAAGTCCTTCTGGACAGGGCTGCTCTTGATCTGTTCATCCCCAGCCTGTGTTGATACCAGGGGTTGCCCTGACCCAGGTGCAGCACCTTGCACTTGGTGTTGTTAAATCTCATGAGATTCCCATGGTCTCACTTCTTGGGCCTGTCCAGGTCCCTCTGGATGGCATCCTGTCCTTCAGGTGTGTCAACAGCACCATTTAGCTTGGTGACATCTGCAAATTTGCTGAGGGTGCACTCGATTCCTCCATTTATGCCATTAATGAAGATATTAAATAACACTGGTCCCAATACAGACCTCTGAGGGACACCAGTCATCACTGATGATGACTCTCAGTCTATCAGGTCTCTGAGCCATTTACCACTGCCCTCTGGATATGATTGTCCTACCAATTCCTTATCCACCTACCAGTCCACCTGTTGAAACCATCACTCTTAAATTTGGAGAGAAGGATGTTGTGGGAGACCATGACAAAGGCTTGACAGAAGGACAGATATATGACATCTGGAGCTCTTCCCTTATCCACTGGTGTAGTTACTTCATCACAGAAAGTCACTAGACTGGTCAGACAGGATTAACCCTTGGTGAAGCTGTACTGGCTGTCTCAAATCACCACCCTGTCCTCCATGTGCTTATTGAAGGTTTTAGGAGGATCTTTTCCCTGGCATAGAGGCGAGGTTGACAGGTCAGTAGTTCCCAGGGTTTTCCTTTCTTCAGGTTTAAGGATGGTTACTATGTTTCCTTTTTACCAGTCAGTCGGGACTACTACTGACTGCCATGACTTTTCACATATCATGGATATATACATATATCTAATATAGAGCTGGGGGTATCAGAAGTGAACTCATCAACAAACATATTGAAACAAATGTGACTGCCACAAGAGGAGTAGCCTTGACCTTCCCGTCTTGGGGAAATTTTGTTGAGGTGCAATTGAATAGCAGGTCTGCAACGTTATTGAAGTTCATTTTTATAAACTGTACTAAGCGATGGCCACAAATTTTAGTTAAAAATGAAATAACTTGTGCTACGTTTCATGGCAAATTTCAAGCAAAATATCAACTAGAAACTATACTCAATGGAGATCTATGGCAATTAGACTGACCCATTTTAATCACTACAGTACATGAACTGGAGATGATGTATGCTGTGCTCGTAAAGAGAACTTAGATAAAAGATGTCTAAAACTCATATAAAGATGTCTAAAACTGGCTGAAAAAACTCTCTTTTCAACTTTGTTAATGTGAATTGACACAATGCAAAAATCACCTTTTTTCTATCTCTAACATAATGAAACACAGTTGTGACTTACCTAGCTACATACATGATGTCATTTCTGAACCCTATAGAGAATTTTTTTTCATGCCTTCACAATGAATTCAGGGCGAAAGGGGCAGATTGGGCAAAATCAGAGAGATTTCAGACTGTATAGGGAGGCTGCTTAGGCTTCAACCTTGGGTATTGTATCCTCCACTGTCCACCCAAAACCAAACTGGACAAAGCCCTGAGTAATTAGGTACCACCTCAGATCTGACTGTGCTGAGCAAGATGTTGAACTAGAGTCATCACAAAGTCCTTTCCAGCCTGAGCAATCTAGTGATCATAGGATCCTATAAAACAAGATAAAGGAGGTCAATCAGAGACCAAAAGATGAAGCTTCTAGAAAATATGTGAGACTGACTTGTGTCAATTCAGCCTTGAGTAATTGGATGCTCCTTTGAACAGTGAGATTGTATTTACTCTATTGCTATTTTTCCTTGAATTATATGCCTTTCTTTCCTGTCACTGTATTACTCTGAGAAACAGGTGATCTTTCCTCCCCTTGCTCTCTCACTACTCTGCTATAGTAGGTCCTACTAATTGTCTTGTCTCCCAAAAATTTTCCTGGGAGCCTCCCCAGCAGCCACTGTTCTCCCCAGGAGAAAAAAAAAAAAGAATTAAAAGATTGAGATCTGGCTGATGGAAGACAGAACTGGAAGCAATGCCTACCTCACAATATTTTCCACTGACATTTTCATCTTAATATCTATCTCAAATATTTACTCTGTGCTGTGTATATAAGGGAACAGGTATGAGTAGCCAATATTTTGATGATTGCCACATCATAATATAATTTTCTTATATTATTCATCTATGTGTAAATAGGGGATTAAGAATTAAACTGTATTCTATGAGTCTGAAGAAAATGTAATTTATATATTTCTTTCCAGTCTGCGTTTTTTAATAAAATGATACTTTTGAGACTTGAATCTGTATTCAGTCCTGAGAAAGAAAAAAATCTTTACCTGTTTTGAGGAATGCTTCAAGTCTTGAACTTTAGTCATAGTAGAAGTGTTACCAAATTTCTCTATTCAAAATATCTCTACTGGACCAGCTCCCACTTGTAAGCACATGTATTATTCCTCTTCCCTTTGTACTCACATAATATTTTAGGATATGCTACAACAAATATGTCATATAACATTATCATCCCTTTGAAAATCAAGCCCCATGTATTGCTTTTTCCTTAGGTCAGTTAGAAAATTTTTACAGAAATTAGTATCTGGAAATGTGTTAAATTTCTTATTGAAAATGATACTCCATTTATTTTTTATGCCAAATTTACTATTACATAAAAAAAATTACTTAACACTGTTGGAAAACTTTTTTCACACTGCTTCTTATGCATGGAGTGATCCCAAACCATATTTATGAAGATTCACATTATCCATATCTACATTTTCTGTCAGACTCATTTCTCTGCTGCTGTCAAAAGAACATTGACTATTTATGCTTGCTGAACAGGAGAAACATCAGTTTCAAATAATTTAGATATGTTAGGTTTAACAGATCAGGCAACCAGTGAACAAAAGGAAATGGCCTTAAGTTATTCCAGGGGTGCTTCAGGTTGGACATCAGGAAGAATTTCTTCACTGAAAGGTTGTTTAAGCATTAGGATGCCCTCCCCAGGGAGGTGGTGGAGACACCATCCCTGGAAATGTTCAAGAAACAACTGAATGTGGCACTGAGGGCTGTGGTTTAGTTGACAAAGTGGTATTTGTTAAAAGACCAGGATCAATGACTTTGGGATTTTTTTCCAACCTTTACGATCCTGTGTTTCTCTTATTCTAGAATGCAAACAAAAACAGTTACATGTTTAATCTCATGTTGTTCAACTCACTTGGCACTACTGTCTTGCTTTGTAAGGCCCTTATGGTATTTTTACTATCTTGGATCACAATTTAATACCTAACATAGTAACATATGTAACTAACATACCTAACATAGTAAGGTCATGGAGAGCCACTGGAATATAATTTTTAACTCCTCTTCTCTTCTTATCAGTGAATATTTCATTCTAAATGTCCTAAGAAAGGATTAGCTTCACACTTTCAGCAAAATTATTGTTTTTAAGAGGAATTTTAAATCTTTACTAAAAAATAAATCCAAATCTGAGTATTTTAGGTATTTGATTTTTTTAAATTGTAATGAAATCTGCCTTTCTAATGATTCTTGATGTGCTCTGTGATCTGGATTTTCTTGAATGGTTCTGATGGAGAAGAGAGTGAATTTTATTTCATATGGAACCAAAAACGGAAAGACAACAAGGCAAACACCAATATAATTTAGCAAAGTAAAACAGCAAAGAAATAATAGGCATCCAAAGGGAAAAAACCCCCAGCGCTGTGTCCTGAATAAAATATGGAATTAAGTTCAAGAAAGTGGAAACTTGCGGTGTATCTTCACCATAGGTTCTAGATTAATATTTCTAAGGTTTTATAGTGATAATAAAAGTGTGTGCTCTGTAAAATATTTTGAAATAAATCAAATGAAGTCACAGCTTGCTGATGTCAGAGAAATAATAAAAGAGAAACAGCAAGCTAAAATAGAAGGTTTGAAATTCCAAGTGTCTTTCACTGAAAAAGAGAATGTGTGTGTTTTCCTAGAGGATCCTGATAGACTGCCCTAATGACTACAATGAAAAACATGATGTTTTCATTTGATTGATTGAATAAATATTTTAATGTGAACAGTAATAATAATATCAAATGCACTTCATGTCTTAAGCAGTTCTGCTTTCCCATATATTGTCTGTTGTCTTTGATGCTAGCAAGAACAACTTGAGGAAGACAATACTGGGTTGTTCAGATTAGCTCATATGTCACAAGAATTCCTTCTTTAGGTATGTGTTCTGCAATATCAAGAAGAACTCCACTGGAATATTGGAACTTCTGAAATTATCTCATACACACAAAGAACTGTGTTGAATTAGAACTTATTACACATTATTCAAGAAACAGAAACCTACAGATAACTATATGGTGGGGGTTTTTTGCTTCCAAACTTGCTATTATAGGCATGAAGTATCATATACAAACACAAATCAGGGAGCTGCAAAGATTGATACATAAAGATAATTAGAGTTTTCAGTAACTCCTATGTCTACTGCATAAAATTCAAGTCAAGCTGTGGGTGTTACATTTTTATACAGTATAATTTACCCTAAGAAAAAAAGGCAACTCTTGCTCTAATCTTGAGTATCACACTAAATTTAGCTCAAAACATTTATTTCAAGCTTCACTTGTAGAGTAAGATCTCAGAAAATTTCCCACATCTTTTCCCCCTTCTTCCCCTTCCTCAGTATGTTCATATTTCTCCTGGAAGAAAATCATATATAGAAAAGGAAATGTGAAACACTTTGGAAGTTGCAACCAGAGAGCTGGGTGGGATGAGGGGTAGTATTCTAGAGAGAACAATAAAATTCACTGGCCAGTTTTTAGATTAACCTTCAAGCTGTTATTTGGTGGACACAATCTTCAAAATATATTTTAGTTCTGTACCTTGTGGGAAGAACAAGGTTGACAAAGTTCACTGAAAAGGGGAGCTACATATATGTGAGAAAGATAATTATTATGAAATTGAAATAGAAGAATATCTGAGTCTTAAAATTGACTTTATTCATGGGGGATATCGGTCTCAAGCAAACACAAGCTGCATCCATGAAAGATGCAAAAAAGCATAAACCCAGAAATTCAGATTTAAATCCATAATGTCAGCTCAAGAAACATTTAAAGGATCTATATGTTAAAGGTGTACAGGCTCAAAATAAAATCTTTTCAAACATATAGAAACCAGAGGGTTTCTGGGAATGAAAGGTATCAGCAGATGATAGAAGGATATGAGGAACACTCATACAATAAGTTCACATAAGAAAAGTGCAGAATAAAGAAGTGAATTTCTAGAACTGTGCTTAAAACAAAGGTAATCGAGAAGATTCTTGTATCAGGTCTTAATTTTACAGCACGATTTTGAGGAAGTCCTGCCGACTGAATCTTTCCTAAGAGGGATTTAAAAAAAATCTAAATAAGCAATCGCAGAGAATTGGATAAAACTAAATCATTTTCAACAAACTTTTAAAGAACTCTCATATGAAGCTGTGAGGATCTTTACTACCGTAAGTGTAACCTATTTTTTAAATCAATAGGCAGAGGAATTGACGGAGAGAAATATGACAAAATTTTAAAAATGGTGAAACCTAAGGATTTGACTCATATGTATCACTCTAACTGGTAAAGCCTATGTAAAGAAAGGAACTAGTAAACTCAGGCTAGATAAAGAATATTGATAAGGAGTTAATATGGGCTTTGCAAAGGAAAAATATGCCTTACAAATCTGTCTGCTTTTCTAAAGGATCACTGAGTAGGTGGATATGTATGATCTAAGTATATTTCTATTTTCAAAAAGCTTTCAACAAGCTCTCACTTGAATTTCTTAAGTTTGGACATTGGCTGCTCAATACATGCCTAAATGTTTGGAAACATGATAAAAAGCAAGGCAGTGATGTTTTCAAATAATTCAAAATTACTCTACATAGTCAAAATCAAAAGTATCCATAAGATCGAGAGTATTTGTCCATAGACAGTGACTGTCAGTGACTATGTCAGTGACTTAGTTATGAGTCAGTGACTCATAACATATGAAATGTAAAATTAGTAAGCATAGGATAAGGCACACAAAAGGAAAACAAAAACACCTACAATACTGAGTTATAGTGATAATCTCTAATTTGGGTTCACAGAGAAAAACCTTCAGTCAATATGGAAAGGTCTCTGAGAAAGTACAATATGCATAGAAGACTTGAATAAATAACTACAATCTGAAATGTTACATTAAAAATATTATCTGTGATTTAAAACCAGACTGTGGCAGAACTAGAAAAAATGTTACAGCAAAGAACAATTAGACATATGTTATCTCACCCACATAAAATGCAACTGAGTCTAAAAAAGTATGACTGAGGAAAAATAGCATCAAGATCTGAATAATTTGGAAAAAGAAATGGTAAATTGTTATGAATCATACTATCTTTATTTTAACCTTATAATTATGGATTGTCATCCAAAGTTCATCAGATATACAGTAAACAAGCACTGTTTTCCTCACAGAAGACCATGTTGAATGCAGAGTTGGGTTCTTTGTTACAGTTATTTTGGAGGTCAAAGGTGAAAATATATTCAGAAAATGGATTTAATATCTTGGGCATTTAGGCCCGTAGTGAATATTAAATACAACACTTCAGGTGTAATTTTTATGGGAAGATTTTAAATGGCTAACTACCAGACTTTGAGAGTTGACTAAAAGGTGGATCACCCAGTGCTTCTTACATTTCCTAAGTATTGGTGTTGCTTCCAAGGACAGGATGCCAAAATGTGTTTACTTTTGGTTTGATTCTACAGTTCCTTCATTCCTTGTCTAATATGATATTTATAAACAAAGCATGAAATAAGGGAATTAGACATCAAGGTATTTTAAAATATATGAACATACCTTTTAACCACTTGAACATTCTCTTTCAACTGTTCTGCATATGCAAACCCCAAGTCCTTAAGCTGTTAAAGAATTTTGTACCTTGGACTTGTGTCACAATTTCTCCCGTTCATGGCGTGATGAGAGAGATATCTATTTTAGGGTGAAATGTGCAACTCTGAAGATAGCAAATAATCATTTTTACAGCAAAGGAAATCTAAGGAAATTATCCTAGACAGCTAACTTTAAAATATTTATACCATATAAAATTAAGCCCATTCAAGAAAATATGTGTCTTGAAGTTGAGATTGCTACCCATATAGTGTAACATGAAGAAATAAAGAGATCTGTTGCCCTTGCTCACCAGGTCATCTGAATGGCAAAAAAGAAATTGTAAATATTCAAAAGTAAATCATCTAAACTATTTGTATTTACCACTCTGTAGTCCCATGAACTATTACTTAACCTTGCTTCTAATTCTTTCACTATTTTACGGTTGGAGGACTGTAAAAAGAACAGCTAACATTGAATCAAGACAGGAAGCATCATTAAAGTGTAATGTTATGAAATGTGCTCTTCACTACTTGTCATAAAATTCACTCTTGGGAACAAAAGTTCTAAAAACCACTAGGACACTACTGTAAATGCTGCAGGTTTGACAGCACTTCATCTTTAAATACATCTTTATCTTGCAGAGCAGTAAATTTTGAATAACCTATTTCATGGCATATTTTCACACCATGAATAATATTGTAGATCAGTGAAGTTCCTCACTGTTTAATGTCAACATTTCTAAGTGACTATAACTTAACCTGTCAACCCTTAGAGTGAGAGGAAATTGCTATTACTTTCAGAGGAATCACAGAACTGTGTTAGATGGAAAACCCTTCTAGAGGTCAGCTAGACCAACATGCCCTGGCAAAATAGGGCTAACACCACTTAAATGTAGCAAAATATGGCTGTAAGATGGTCTAGGCACTGTTTACTAACCACATACAAATCCAGGAGCATAATCTCTGCAAATTAAGTATGATCACCAAATGGCTTCACACATAGCATGTCTACAATAATCCACTGCATTTCATAGTTATCCTATTGCCTGACACAATTTTTGGCTCACACCCTTGTCAACAAAAACTACAATGTAAGACAGTAACTGCAGCTACACTAATGATCAGATCAGAAGACTGCAGAGGGCTTGGAGTGTTCTCAACAGGTAATAAAGATGAGACAGCCTGGGAGGGAGAGAGAATTTGGCTGTATAGATTCAAATTGTATTGTTAAACCTGCTTTTTGGTTGAGAGATGAGCCTTTGGGTTCTTCTAGTTGTCAAAATATGCTCAGTCAGCTGGTTATCTGAGTAACAAGAGAATTTTTTTTTCCCCAGTGCCAAATCTAATATTCTTCTCTTTCATTAAAATACTGTGATTAGATGATGCTTGCTGACTCAGTGCATTTGCCATGCAGTTTAAATAAGATTAGTACCATTTTCTACTGCACAAGAGGGTTTTTTTTTCTGTCTCTGTATTTGTATGTGTTGTAGATTTCACTGTCATTTCCTACAAGGTAGTATTTTGCAGTTTGTTGGAAAATGGTTGTACAGGTTAATGCTGTTTGGAGAAAGGATAAATTTATGCTCAGGGCTGCCAAGATTCTCTGTTTCCTCTTGTATGGGGACAGCTTTATCCTGACACAATCCTTTAAATAAAAGCACTCTTAGTAGTAGAATTGTTTGCAATAAATATAGGAGAAACACAAGCCCTTTCTACTCATATAACAAATATTTCCCTAGTGCCAAGAAAAACTTCCCTCCTGACCCTGTTCTGTTAATACCAGCATTGCATCAACAACACTTATACAAATTGTCTTAAGTTATTAGCAGAGACCACTAATATTTAGAATCGGAACTTAAAATAAATGCTTAACTTATTTCACATTTAGGCCAGAGAAATTGTTCCTAAGAATTTATTGCCTGATTTATCTCAGAGAATCAAAGATGAGTCTGGATTTACTGAAGAAAGCTAATGAAATATATAAGCCTCAAATCCTGTCTGCCTTTCTGAGCCCTCTTTTTGTTTTCCTTCTGGAACGCTTAGGACATATGCTGTCCTGTCTAACCCACTACAAGCAATCCTTGCTTAGAAGCAAGATTCAAGGTTTACTCTACAAAAATGTGACTCTGAACAACCACCTGCCTCCTGTAACAGAGGGGTTAAAACTTTAATATACCTTAACTTCCTTTTCTGAACAGTAACATCTTCCTTCCTCAAAATCAGCAGGCAGAGTAAATAATCATGAACACCAGATGTCCACCCTGACTTGGGAAGTCAGAAAGATAAAATTCCATGTGCACACAAGAACATATTCTCAGCATTAGCAGAATGAAATAGAGACATCAGATAAGTGAAAACAGATGTTGTTAAAATGTCAAGTGCAGCAGATGTGTGTATACAAGACAAGCTTTGAAAAGATTAAACTTTGATCCTGGTTAGACTGTAGGAATTTATGTTAATCAGGTAGAAACAGTAATCTACTTTGAACCAGTTATTTCCACCTTTTCTATAATGTGCTATTATGTATTGTTCTTAATGGAAGTACCTCTGAAATATTAACCAGTTGTGCATGAATGGTGGCAGCACTTTTGCTGTGTATGCTTTATGTAGTGTTCCTATAAACCTGGTGTCATGAACAGCCAGAGTGCTCAGCAAACCCTTTTTTAGTCCCATACCCACATTTTCATCCAATGGAAAGAGGAAGCAGTGGAGAAGAGGGAAGAATGCTGTATGACACAATGGGCATTCAGGTCTCATCCTGATATGCTGTCAATGTATATCCAGGTACCATGTGGCCGTCCCACAGTTTTGATGATGCTCATATTTTTTACATCTTCCACTTAAAAGGTAAATTCTTCCTCTTTTAGCCCCTTCCAAATATGAATTTAGATAGAAAATCTGACTTGTTTGTGATTTCGGAGTCATGTCTGCATGTTTCCACATATCTGCTCTGAGATGTGCTTCACCAAGGAGGATGTTTTTGATCCGTGTGTCTGTTTCAAAGTATCAGGACTATGTGAACAGTCACCACCCTGTATATGTGCTACTAAATGTCTTGTATATGTCTGCAAGACAAAGGAACAAGGAACTACCTAACAGAAGCACTGTACTTCAGAGGTGCTCTGCGGTATTGTCTCCACAGGGGACCAAAAAGCTCTCAGGTTGCATTTCAGTCCTAAATGCCTACATTTTATTGCTCCATGTAACGCCATTCTCTGTACACCCATGCCCCATGCCTATGTACTTTGTTAGTAGCACTGATTCAGTGTGGAGCCAAGGCTCCTCAGGGACTCTTACCATTCTGCTGGGAGCTGGTACGCTTAGCTGTGCATATTTCTGGTGTAAAAACTGCCACATGCTTCTGTCTTTGGGGCATAGCTGTTTCTTTTGTCTCAAGTCATGAGAGAGATAAGGTTTTTTATCATTTCCAAGCCTCCATGGAGGTGAAATCTCAATTCCATTGTGTCTAGGCTCCCTTCTCTTTGCTTTCTCATAGGAAGGTCATTTTGCTGGCTGCCATATTCTCCTCACATATACCATCTGGATAAAGCCACCTAACCCACCACAGGTTCAAAGCAACTCTTCTGTCCTTCTACAACCAAGTGTTGCACACAGATGACATACAGAGTACTGACAGCTAAATGTGTTTTACAAATATTGGATGTTGATTTCTTGTTACCATTAAATATTAAGAAGTACATTTATTTCTACATAATCAGTCTTCAGTTTAGATTACTAAGCACAAGAGTCTTACTCGGATTTTTTACGTGATTGAAATTTACAGCAAACAGATGGTGCTCACCTTATTATGATCTTTACTAGTCTTTTGCTCCTGATAATAACCAAGAGAAAGCAAGGTGCAATCATACCACTTCTACCCATTCTCTTTTTGTATTGTTCAATAAAACTACTTATTTTCCAGGTAAGTATTTATACTGAAAGAAGCTGATAGAGGGACTTTTTCTGGTATCAGAAAAAGTATCAGTGTGGCACTTTAATACCTCAGCTCTTTGTGACCTATAGCTGAAGAAAGCTCTAACCTTTAAAGGAATTTTTGATAAGTGCTTTTTCTTTTGCAGAGATAACACCTCACAGAGTTGTGCTCTGAGATCAACTTCAAGACTCCCTATCACTTTTAGGGGCTTTAAAGCCATAATAGAATAGTTTTATTTTATTACTCAAATCAGAACCTTCTCATCCATCCAAACTGGTTTGATTTACACTTGGGTTATACTTTCAAGTTTTTCTAGCATTTTTTATGGACTTGGACATTTCACCTTCTGTTTGTATCAACAAGGAAACTTGTGCACTTAACTGGGAATTGACAACTAGGCACATTTCTAGCAGGTCAAACTTGCCTTGTAAGTTTCATGTTAACATCTATTTTAGCAAAATTATTCTTGTTTTGTAGTGTAAAAGAATTGAATTTGAAAAAGAAACTAAATACTTTTACTTTATACCTTTTAAGTATGGTTGTCTCTTTTCCATGTTCATTCAAGTAAGATTCCAAAATATCCAATTGTCTTAAATGTTCTCCTTCACTCCATATGTGTTTGAAATTTGTGTAGTCAGTACCAATTTATTTGATAAAGCAAATTCCAGGTGTCTTTTCAGAGAGTTTATCATGAAAATAGCTTTTACAATGAGGATGTTACCAAAAAGGTGGAAGTGTAGTAATAAGTAGAAAAAAAGTGTGGAAAGTGTAGTAATAAGTAGGGGGAAAAAAAGAAAGGACACACACAACATCCAATATTGGATGTTCCCCTTCTTGTGGATCATCCCACTTTTACAATAGGCTTTTAGAAGGTAAACAAATGGCTAATAATTAACTTCCTTTTTTTACGTGCTTTTGGACTTTGTACTACGTTACCACTTGAGCATCATGACAATGTCCTAGGGTACATCTGCTGGGGCAAATAAATTTTGTAGTTCTTCACTGAGAACAGGTTCAGGGGCATGATTGGCATGAAAGGTCAGTGCCCATTCCTGTTTTTTTTTTTTTTTCAATTAAACAGTAGAACAGAGTTTCTTTTTTAAAAAAACTGACAGTGACAGAGAATGCATCATTGTATATCTCTTGTTTTAATATATATCCACAGAAATTTAGAAAAACAGATTTTGAAAAATTCCATTTAGGGACCAGAATCCATAACTATGGGAACACCCTGCTTAAGGTAAGTCATTCTGTTTTCAGCATTGCTGAGAAGTCTAAAGATGTGCAGTGGTTACATGCACACACTGCTCTGGGTCAGAAGAAATTCAAATGGTGCAAAGAAAATCAACATGCATTTATGTGGTACTCTGCTCATTCAGTAATAGTATGCTTTTCAAATGTTACACTCTGCTTCTCAAATGACCCTTAACTGGGATAGGCCTTACCCAAAATATCCAATTTTCTTGCGTTGAGAGTAAGAGCAGCCTTGAGTAGAGCACTCCAATGTAGAGCACCCACAGTGGTGACGTGTTTTGATGGGAACATGCCAGTGGTGAGTTTCTACTGAAAATGTATAAACTGTTTAAAGTATGCAACTGTGTAAAATTTTAAGCCACCATTAAAGGCATAAGGGTCATATTTGATACAAGAGATAATACTGCAAAATGGGAAGTTTCAAAAAGTGAAATGCATAGGGCATTTCAATGTATAATGGCACTTCACTGCATCTCAAGCAGTATTTAACGTGAAAAAATTTACTTTCTTCTCTGGCTTCTTGATCATAACTACACTTCTGTGGCTGAAAATTTTTGGGAACATTCATGCAGATGTTTACTATAATAATTTTCAAGTAAAAAAGGAAAGTTTGGCAAAGCTCATATAATAGAGACAGCTTAGCACAGCAGGGAGTATCAGGCAGCTCTAAAAATAGAGACTTCTCCTAGTTCTGCCTAAAATAACATGCCTGAAAGAAGAATACACATTTACACAGCTGGCTTTACATGACCCTTGTTTATGCAATAAAACAAAAGGAAATTACCTCTTCTGAGGTTTTATTTTTTTAATCAGACACTGATTAAATAGTAATTAGTTCAAAGTGTAAATGTGTATCATGAGTCGTTTCTACGTATGCATACTTATCCTTTTTGAAAGAGCAATTATCTCCCTGAGGTAATGTAGAACATCAGTGATCTATGCTCTACTCTAACAAGCTTTCAGTACACTAGAACCATTTTCAGCAGTTTCATAGCCTTATTTTTGTCTTAAACCAATGTCAGAGTAATGGGTCCTTCCTGTGTGGAGGGGATCAAAGCTGAATTTGCCAGCTGAAAACTTACATTCTATTTAGATCAATGAGAAACTTGCCATTTCTTTCAGAGTTTCTTTATGATTTCAGTCTTTCAGCCCTTTATTTCTGCTCAAAAGCTGTCTTTCTGACTCTAATATTTATACTTTTTTCCCCCAAAAAGTTGCACTGATACATCCATAAATGTCCTGTTATTCTATTTTTTGTCTTCACAAATACTATCCAGGAAGTCTCACAGATAGTGCATTTCATTTAATTCTTCTCTAGTAAGTTTATAATGGAATTTAATTGTGTTTCCCTTATCTGTAACCTTTCTGCTCCCTTGAGGAGTTTTCTCCTTCCTTCAATATATTATAATACTCCCTAGTATGGTTAAGATGTTAATCTCATTTATGTCCTCTTCTCTAGTTATTCCATACCTGCAAAGATGACAAGCAATCCTTTAACAACACATTACATAAAGACAAGAACGTTTTTTAAAAACATAGAATAAAACCAGCAGTCAATCAAATATTGTTTTCCTGAGAAATCTTTCTTTATTTTCCCACAAGCCTTTATAATATTGTAAAGGAGAAAAATGAGAAAAATCTCCAAAGGTTAATTTAAATAATAATAATAATAAAACCCATGCAGTCTGAAACCTTGGACTGCTTTACAATAATTTTTATTTAGGCAATTTAATTTTTCTTAGTTGCTGCCTTTCTCAGCGTAAAAAACTCCCTTATTACTATGGGAAACTGCAAAACAGGCAAAAAGATTGGAATATATATTTTGGTCCAAAAGCTGAAAGAAAGTGAACTTCCTTTCAGTTTATCTGTGACTACATCTATGGTGGTCTTACATGGCTGTTCTGATCCTATTTGTTTTTATAGATTCATCTCAGGTTCTACCACATCTCTAAAAATAAATTAGAAAGAAAACAAAGATTTGTACGTGTGAGGCTTTTTCAGCCAGTGTGTCAGACTGGCAAAATGCCCTCTTTGAAGATAAAATAGAGCTGACATATAATTGTTGCCCTTACCTTTGTTGCTACTGACACTAGAGTGTGAACCCTCCTTGGAGACCTGAAAACAATTTTGGTGTGACAATCTGAGAAGTTACCACTGGTATTTTACAAATACTGTGAGGTCACAGATTTTGACCCATACAGAGCGAAGGAAACCTCTGGAGGGCGTTGTGTTTTATGGGAAAAATGTTTCCATTGATTTTTAGATTAGCATTTTACAGCAACATAGAACAGATCAGTAGCCATGAAAGACAAAATTCACATTACAGTAGCAAGAAAAGGAACACAGCCCAGGTTGTGTTTAAAATCTAAGCTTTTTCTTGTAATATTCTTTTATACGTGATTTTCCAGAGTCACAGCAGAAATATAAATAATAAGGACTAATGCCATGTAATTATACCAAATAAAAAATATACCATGCTTCTTCTATGTGGCATTCAGTATTTCTTAAAGGTCTGAAAGGGTTAAAACTAGTCCTTTAGCATAAATCCTAGTTTAGTGTTCAATAAAATAACATCATGATATATGCAATGTTTTCTTCTTTTTCTCAATTTCTGCAAACATCATATTTAAAATAATTTTGCAACAGTAGGCACCAAAGATATGTTTCTGATTAAATTTTAAAACATTGTCCAGATATCATACAAGTTTATTAAGTCAGATAGCCAATAGGAGAATCTTTAAAGGCAATTCCCTCATAAAAAGAGCTTGTTCTCAAATACATTCATTCTGAGACTGCCATTTATCAACAAAATAAGTCACTGTATTTGCAGACATATATGGAGAGGTATACTACTATTTTCATAAATTACTTTTAATAGTTTGACAGAAATTGTGGTGAAACAGGCATGAGTGGTTTGTCCCTCACACCTGTAGAGCATCTTGTGTTATCACCTGTTCTTTTAGGCAGGGACTGAGCACTGTGTCACTGCACAAGTGTCCATCTGTTGACCTCCTTTCTTATAATGAAGGGATGCACAACATTTATTGGAGAATAGAGAACAGATGACATAAAAAAGTGGCTCATTTTATTAGCTACTTTAAATATATGTGGAAAGATTTAAATATTATCAGGGTATTTAAGTCCACATATAAGACTTTCCAAGGCATTCCCCATTATTAGATTATTGTTATTATTTTCCAATTAATTTAATAGAAGTCTTTCTTTTTTACTGCTGTGCCAGATTTTCCTTGTGGAAGAAGGATTAAGAGTTCTCAGTCTGGGCACTAATGTGATACATCTTCAAAAAAACACAAGAATTTAATATTTGTAAAGTTGCCTTTCTTATGGTTTATTTATTTTAACATGATACCGTGTCAAAACAGGAACTTCTATGCTCACCTTCAGCATGCATCAAGAAGAATTACAACATAATGGATGTATTAAGAAAATCTGGTAAGATAACTGTGAAGAGTATTTTGTAAAACAAAATTACTGACGCTTTTAACAAGAGAGACTTGAAAAGTGACATCTTGCAAAAAAGATAAAATTCAAAATATATTTTGAGGTATATTAGGAAACCTTTCTTTACATTAAATTTTTTTGGGTAAAGTTACTCCTTTTGCTACTTTTTATTTGTTTCATCTCATTTGGGCACTGAAAAAGAGAAGAGGGAAAATCAGCACACTACTAACAAAGCTTTATGTTTTTACTGATAATTATACTAGATAATAATAATATTACATATTACATATTACCAAATGTTTTACAATGCATAGGAATCTTGATTTTTTAACATGAGCTTTTTGCATGGAGAAAAACTCTACCCTCCAACTAAAGAAGTAATGTAGATGAGACTTGTGAATGAAAAAATATGTTTTTTCCAATGTTTATGAATTCATAACAGTGTGCTATTCCTTCAGATATAAGAAATTCCAAGAAATCAAGTATTATCAAGATTGACTCCTAAAACATTAAACCTAAGTTATATGGAATATTTTCACAGTCAGTACCATGGTAGTAGTTTCACAGACAAAGCAAAGAGGAGGGAAGGTCAAGGAAAATTCTGAAAAGTATTTGTCAAAACCTGGGAAAGGACTAAAGAACTTGGGAATCCTGGCCCATAGCCCAATACTTATGACCACAAAATAAATATTGCACTCTAAGACATCCAATCTAGCCAAAGTGTTTTAGTCTACATGACAGGGTTACCCAGAGCTGACAGGATATTAATTCTAAAATTGATCCCCATTGGTCTTTTAGGCAACTTTATATTAATCCTCCTGCAAACCACGCAACGCACAATTTTCATCTTACGTTTACTTTTCATCATGTGCACATTATTTCCTATTAAAACAGCTACGGTGCTATCCGAGATGAGTTTTGGGGGGTTTCTGTACTTCAGTGCTGCTGCCGGTAGTGAGGACCCTTCTCTAAATAATCATCCTTAATCTCCTTAAATGAGAGGGGAGAGAGACAAGGTGGTAATGGCAAGTGTGGGCCAGGCAGTGAGCCCAGAGGGCGGGCAGAGGCTGTCAGTGCCAGGCTCTCAGCACCTCCCTGCTGAGCAGCAAAATCTACCCACTCCCACAGCCGTGTTGGCCTCACTGCTCACTGGCCCCTTGCTGAAAACCCACCCTGCTAGGCAAAATCAGTAATAAAGCATTGCGATGCTAAAATGTACTTGGCTCATCCTTTACCCTCCATAATAAAATCAGAGGTGCACCTTGAGTTCTGCGCATTGTAAAATTATTACTCGTGTTTACTTTTTCTTAGCTGAAGAGAGAGGAGGAATCAAATCCAAATTAATGAAGCTTCATGTAAGACTGGTATTGGTAGATACAGTTAATTTTCATCTTCTACCAAAGAGATTAGAGTTCATATCTCAAAGGTAATTGAAAGCCCATATTTGAAAGGAAATAATTCCCTTGGGTTCAGAAGCAGGATTTACTTAACCTACAGTGAATGAAGGAGTGGTGCAGTGAGTTTAGCTAATATAACAGCTTTATGCTTTTCAGATATTTTTCTGCTGAAATTTCCCTCCTGCTTCCTGTGTTTGACATTTTAAGGAGTACATTTAGCTGAGTTTTTCAATGAGTCTCTATGGTAACAGCAAAAATGCCCAATCAAAATACTTTACCTCCTCTGCCTTCTTGCCTGTTCACTCAGCAGAAGCTGGAAGGCAGAGAAGTGAGAACCACTGGTCCTTTCTAGTGTAATGGGAGTGTATTATAAAGTAGGAAGAAATTATATTTCAAGACTACTAATGATCCCACTAACTAGAGGGAGAAGTAATCAGTTGTCAAGTAGCAGCTTCAGCATCAAATAACTGTAGATTCAAAATCAAATCTTTTCTTTTGTATAAAACTGAATAATTGATATTTTGTTTGACAATAAATGGAAGAATTTTCTTTCAGTTTTTCAGTCAACACTGGGCTCTACTGGAGTACAGCAGCATGTGCAATATGTACATAAAGTTTTTACTATAGGTAACCACAAAATGCTACTCTTCTGGCAATGTATTTTTTGGAAAAGTAATAACCAGCAACTCCATTTTTGCACTTGTAAAATAAAGACATTTGTTAGTCAATTGCCTGAATTTAAAAAAAAAAAAATGAAGGAAGGCAGAAAAGACAGATAGGATAAACATTATTGTCAGGAAACCATGGTAGCTTACTGAGATCTGTTGAAGGGATATTAGTGAACGGATATTGTTGTAGCAAGAATGGCTTTTCCATCTATTACTGCTTCTTTCATGAGATACCAGAGGCTCAGCTGAGATGCTCTAAAATGTAACTGAGTCAGGGAATTGCCATTTCCCCTAGAAACAGTTTAGTTGTATAAGATATATTTTAGCAAGCTATTCAGTGTGCTGTGGGACACCTCCCTCACCATTGTCAGAGCAGTGGTGCCAGGCTGGAGGTTGCCAGCATTTGCCCGCCAAGAAAGCCCCCAGGGGCTGCGTCCTTGCCAGCCCAGCATGGCAGGCTGGGGCTGGAGCACACCACAGGGCTGCTGCAAGGCCCTGTTTGTGGCGCCTGGTCACGGCAGCCTGCTCTGCACAAAGAGCCAGGCAGCACAGAAGCACATCTATTTTACTGTTCTAATCAACCTAGTGCAAACTCCAACGTGGTTATTCATAGCTTAACCTTTTGAAGATCATCCATCCTTAATAAAAAGTTGTATGTTCATAAAAATGCACTCATAATTAATAGTCTTTTCAGCAATGCAGAAACAAACTGCAGCGTTTTAGTGTGATTAGGGAAACTTTTCTCTGGCATTTGGTACTCAGTGGACAGCTTCTCAGTGACCTGACAGTTTCATTTCTAATGAACCTTGACCATTATGTTTAAATCAGTTGAGAATCTCCTTGGAAGTGTATAGCTACAGTTTCTTAGGGGGTAAATAGAAGAATTAACCATGAACAGATGCATTGTGTCCAAAACAGATTTAAGTCACTCATTTTGACTTTCTATTGTTTGCCCCTTTTCAGGAACAACTGAGAGGGACAAAGGCAGAAAAGCCGAAAAAACTGCACAAAAGATGATATCTCAACTGCAATGTTTGTGCTAGGTTTCTATTACCAAATAATTAGTATTTTTCCAACTTTTAACCAGTGAGGTGGCTTGATCAAGTTTTGTTTAAAGGTAATGGTAAATGTAGCAACAGAGAAATCACTCAGGGTATATTGCAAGTCCCAAGTAATTCTAATTCACAAATGCAGCATCAAAAATGGAGAGAACATATACAAAAGTAAAACATATTCAATTATTTATGTGTGAAAAGCTGGAATTTTGCAAGCATTTCAAACAAACCTTGAGATTTGCATAACATCATGACTTTTAGAAAAGCTCTGAGAGGGCTAAAACCAAATATCAGCTGGAAATGAAAATATGAATTAGTGTTGTACACCTATTAGCATATGCTATTAGCATATTAAGCAAACTTCCCTGTCCAACCATCCAGGCACCCCTCTGGCAGTCACACTCAAACACCTGAGCTCGGACCAGGGCCCCCTCGCTGCACACCCCACAGTCACACCAGGTTTCTTCTCCAGCTCAACCTCAGGTTTCCCACAGCAGAGTCTTAGATGTTCAGATGCTTAAAATAATGTAATCCTGCTGCAATAACAATTACAGCATAGCAGCTCGAGCCGGGTGCCTCCAAGGAGGGACCCCAAGCAAAGGAACCCATGGGCTTTTCTAGTCTCACAGTCGAAGCAAGCAGAAGTCTGGGGTCATCAGCTCCTGGCTGGGCCACAGGCCCCCGTACCCTTCGTTGGGCAAAGGGTCAGCAGTTCACAGCTTCTTGCTTGGGTCTTTCTCCACCCAGAGCTCACCCTGCAGCTGGCACTGCATCTTGCAAACCAAGCTGCCTGCCCTGAATTTGCTCCTTAACAACGAACAGCATCAAAGGTGACAAAAATTACAAGTAGTGCAGTTTCATTGAAGAGAAGCTGTAGAAGAATAGTTGCACTTTTTTGAGAATTTTTATTAAAAAGGCCACAAGTGAAGTCAAGCAGATAAATGAAATATTTCCAAATACAGTATCAGTAACTATTGATAAAAGGTATCAGGACTGAAAAAGATTTCTAAATTCCAGTGAAGTAGATCTATAGCCAGAGCAGATGTTATCCATGAGTTGTTAGTACTGTATTGAATTTTTGACAAAAAAAAGTTGTTGCAAATTCAAGATCTAAAAAATGGCTAGTACATATAGATCAAGACATAATGTAGAATGAGGAGGTAATGAAGGAGATAATCAAAGGCATGGTTATAATACAGAACTACAAAGAACTGATGATTCTCATTAGATTTCAGAGGTAAATTAACATGCAAATTATTATTAAAGCTTTCCAATGAAACAAGGAATGTTTTTTTGCTGTCTTACTTTAATTACCTCATGAAAGGAAGTGTAATTCACAATCAAAATCAGCATAGTACATTTGTTATACAAACACTTCTCCACACTGTAGCTATTCAGATACTGGGAAGAATGGTGTAAAGGCCTTTGCCCTTCCTTTCTAGTCTGCCTTATTGTCATGTTTTAATCCCAGCCAGCAGCTCAGCCACATGCAGCCCCTGCTCACTCTTCTTCAGTGGGATGGGGAGATAATAAGACTGAAAGTGAGAGAACTCACTTCAGTGAGATAAAGACAATCTAATAGGTAAAGCAAAAGGTTCAGTAGCAAGTAAAGCAAAACAAGGGATTAATTCACCACTTCTCATGGGATGACAGGTTCAGCCATCCCCAGGACAGCTGGGCTCCATCATGTGCAACCTGGGAAGTCAAACAGCATCACTCCAAATGACTTTCTTTCTTCTTAGTCCAGATTTGTTGCTGAAACATCATACAGTCTGGGGCATCCTGTCAGTCAGTGGGGATCAGCTCTGTCCCCTCCCAACTCCTTATGCACCCCCAGCTTGCTCCCTGGTGGGGTAGGGTAGAGACAGAAAAGGCCTTGACTCTGTATGAGTGCTGCTCAGCAACAGCTGAAACTTCCATATGTTAACAACACTGTTTCTCTCACAAATACAAAACACAGCCCCATAATAGCTACTATGAAGAAAAATAACTCTGTGTACACAAAACCAGTACAATCTCCACCCCTTATGCCCTAACATTAAAGTCATATTCAAATTCCACACTATCCAATTGGAAAACCATTCCTGACCATCTGTTTCCACACACCTTGCCACCCATGACCACACTACATTGGGGCACATCCCTGTATGATTCTCCTGAAATAGTGTGATAACTTTTGGAAAAGCCAGGAAGAGATATTTGAGACACATCCGTAGGAGCATTCTCATTACTCAACTATGTTAAAGGTACTGGAGGGTCATTCCAACAAGGCAGAAAACATCTACTTCACAGAACACAGGGAAGGTCCCATTCTTTGTTTTCTTCACAAATTGGCTCTTGGAGGAGAAGAGAGCAAAGGTGTAATTGTTAATTGTTTCCTGCAGCTCTTGGACAACAGCACTGCAGATAACAAAGATATGATAAGAGATCTTAAGAGTCTCAAAAATGCTCTAAGATTTTTTTTTTTCTATTTAAAAAAAGGAAATATGCATTGAGGCTACATATGGCTACCCATTTTTACATGAATGAAAATAAGATATTAACCCCGAGACCTGTATTCCAATACCTTTGCAACTATTTTGTTCCATGACAGGAAAATAGCAAAAATAAGTGAAATACTCTTCACAAAGAATGCTTCTGAAGGTATACATCTACTTTGTGCAATACTGGTGTCAACCAATCTGAGAATCAATGTCATACCATTTAAAATTAATAATTTTGTTAGTCATGTGCCATTGGCTAAGCTGTGTTTCTGTCATAGATACACAACATCTTAAGAGCCTACCTGAGCAATGAAATACATTTGTTCTCGTAAATGAAGATTAAAGGTAATCATTTCCTCTATAATCAGATTAAAAATTCTTTGAGTCACTTTAACTCAAGGTTATAAATGCTTTGTAATACAAGACAATGGATCACTCAACTTTCATGTTGGTAGAGTACTGCTCCCATGGTCTTAATAAAGGAAAAATTGAACACAGACTTGCTTTGACAGTTTTTGACTTTCCTTTGCATAGGAAAGTGCATGAAGTTTGGGGGTTTTGTTGCTGCTGCTTTTAAATTGCCAGTGTTCACAGCCTTCCCAAGACAATCTTTCTCCTAAATTCTCAGCTAATTCTCAGCTTGTGCCATAGATGAGGTCAAGCACCAAGTGGAGGCATTCATAATCTTCTAAATTAAATGACCGTCTCGGCAAGATATCCCGCTCCTTTAGCAGCATGCAGTTAAGGGATTACTGGAGCATTACTGCAGTAGACAAGGAAAGTCTAGGTATCAACCCCAATAGCAGAATCCTATGGAAATGGCAATTTCAGCAATAAGCCATATGGGTCACAAATGAGGTAAGTAAACTCAGAAAATCCTTTCAAGGCAAGTATTTCCCTCAGCACTCTCCTACAGATTCTGAAACTGAGATTAGTGAAATGGTGTATTTTACCGAATCCCCAGAGTGTCATAATTTAATAGTATTTCACAGCTACAGTACATCATCACATTACATTACACTCTACCTGTCACCATACAAACTACAATACCATGAAGTGATAACACAGTGTAATGAGACATACAATACAGTGTAATGTGATATACAAGAAAGTCAATGTAGCATATCTCAAAAATTACCTCCATTTAAAGAGAAACCTAATACATATTTCATATAAATGTACAGGTCATTCATTTTCTCAATTTTTTGGATGTGTTTAATCATTGTGCATCTTGATACTTCCACAGACAACTTTAATATTATAGTCAGAAGCAATCATATTTCACTAAGAAAGCTGAAATCATAAAACGGAAGCCATTTTCTATGCAACATCCTGAAAGGATTCTAAAAGTCTGAAAAAAAATATTTTTACAAGAAAAGAGCTCAAGCAATCTTATAGGAGCCTCATGTCTTTGAGAGGTGGTATTCATGGCAATTAACACTGTCCATACAATTGAAAATCAAGTGTGTTGGTGCTGGGTTCCTCCACACACATGTGCACACTAATATCCTTACACCTTGTCTGTTCCATGAGTACACTCACAGACAGATAGCTAATCTTTCCTAACTGCTGCTAAGATGTGAGTTAGGAAATTTCTATCTTTGCAACAGGAAGAAATGGTCAAAAACTAGCAATAAAACCTCTCCAAAAAAAGCTAATAAGGACAAACTCACTTGCAGATAGGTCTCCATACATAGTATGTGCTTCTCCAAAGAAAAAACATTAATGTATAACCTAATCAGAGGAATATTATACTAGTATTACATTTATATGGAAGAACTTTTTACCACTTAAAATGAAGCCTAGATGAGAACCCACACAAAACACTTATCAGATGTCCCCAGTAGAGGGGTAAAGTAGCAGATTTTTTGCATCAAAATTAATACTTCATATTGTCAGTTCTTAAAATCTATAGTAAGATTGCCCAACTAGTCTAAAGAAGCTGATTTTCTCTCACATCCCTCTGCATTTATCCGGAGCAGTATCAATCTGCTGCATATCCTTTTCCAGCTTACAAAGCTAGGTGTTTTTCACCTTCTTTCAGCTGAGAAAGGAAGATATAAATAGCAAAGAGGAGAGAAAACTATGTACTGATGAAGTCCACAGCCACCTCCCACTTTCACACATGTGAAGAGCTTTCCTTCAGCATATTTCGGAGAGAATCATAGGGTCAGTGGAGGGACAGCAGGAAATGGAACTTAGCCTAGGGAAACTGTTCTTCCATGTCTGTAAAAAAATCATTTAACATTGTTATTATAATACAGAATAAGTTAGAGTTTATTTCAGGATAAAAGTAACAAATGTGCACCCAGTCTTCAACCTCTGTAAAATAAATATTCAATGTCCTTGAACACACAAAGTAATCTTTTCATAGCATTTTCACATTTTAACTCATTCTTTTAACAGGTTCTAAATATGTTTTACTAATTTGAAATCATGACATGATTTTATAATTCTTACTGTTCTACAAAACTAGTGTAAGTAGCACTAAATTTGAACCACATTTTCTGAATCTTGCTGAGATGTATTAATTTAGGATTATTACTGTCAAGAGTGAAATATTCTCCTAAACATACTGCTTCACATCACAAAACTTCACAATTTAACTGGCATTCCATTATATCAGACTAGCAAAATTATCTGCCATTTAAAATAATCAGTAATAATGACTTTTTTTATGGAATGTAGATGCCTGTTCTCAGTCAGAACAACCTCAAAACACTTGTCTCAGCCCAGTGTTTATGAATAGCATTCTCTTCTTTACTACTAATTTCTAAAAAGCCAGAAAGATAATGCTTTTTCAAAAAATCAATATGCAGAAAAAGTTTTGATCAATTTATTTATAGTTATTAATCGGGTGGGAAATTTGTCTGATTTCTTTTTGCTTTTTCCTTTATAGAATTAATGTTGATATCTTACTTAAATACAGTTGTTTGCATATCCAGGCATTCACATTAAAAAACATTGCATATCCAGGCATTCACACTGAAATATATTGAGATGGACAATTACAGAAAACCAAATTCATCCAGAGGCTTTTGCTGCTCCAGGACTCACTCGCATGATGCAGATTTCACAGCTAATGGTCTGCTACTGTGAAAAAGAGGTCCTCTAAGACATCATGACCTCAACATCAGATTTGGAAATAAAAAGAATTGCAAATACAGAATTATTTAAACTGAAAATTCCATAACTTTATACTGCAAATTACTCAAACAAAACTGTAGAGATATGCAGGATGGGAGCACAGTGAAAAGATTAATGTGGTTTCCATTTTGGTTAATCACAAGTAATCAGCATCTTAGGGTTTAGTTGGCTTCTTAAGCCCTCTGCACTCCTCAGCACCTTTCTTATTATTGTAGGTGGCTGAGCTGCAGAGGGGGAACTGAAGAACCTTAGACCACTGTTCCTCATAACTTTTATCCATGGGCAGCGGAGCAGCATACACACTGTTTATGTAAAATATGTTCTCTGAATGCCTAGAAAGTAAAAATGAGTAATCAACTATTTTCAACACTATTAAAGGAACTAAAGCCGAGAAATGATGCAGTGTTTACAAATAATTAAATTTTCAAACATATGTGCAAGTATATTGTTAATCGATTAGCAGAGATAAGGAGGGAATGATATTTATGAATGAATCATTTTAAAATTTTGTTACCATGGTCTAGAGGAGTCCCTCTTCAGAACTTGAAATCCATTTCCTAAGTCTTCTTAGTTATCCTAGATGAAAAGGCTGTACATTTTTTCCTATTCTGGCAAGACCTCTAACACCCTCTTGAAACACAAAAAAAGGTTTTTTAGCTTTAGCTGTCCTTTATATCTCACACAGGATTAATCCTCAGAGATGAGCGTGGCCAAAGGCACAAGGTAGAAAGCATAGTTATTACTTTGGCAGGTTGTTAAAGTCTTTTATTTGGAATCTAACATTGTCTTTGTTGTTACAAGGAAAACTGTTCAGCATTCTTGTAGTATTTGTTCCATTCCAGTTTCCTGGCATATAGCCCTTTTGTAAGCACTTCAGAGGGTAGTGTCTGTGCTTAAAAAGGCCATTTTATGTTTTCAGTATGATCTTTCTGCCTAGAGTCATGCTAAGAAGAGGAATGAGATATGCTGCAAAATTCTAACAGTGGTGCCTGTTTTCATTCTTCTCTGTACCCATGTAGCTGTGAGGGCTTTGCTCTCCATTTTTAACTCCTTTGCAGAAACTCCCAGTATATTTCCCCAAGACAACCTAGGCAACCTGACAGCTATATGGTAGAGCCAGGACACTGAAGCACAAAAAAAGAGATGAAGGATAAGACTGTGCAAAAATATAATTAAATTATTAATAACAGATCATCTTCTTCTATGGTGGCAAAATTTCCACTGAAGCTTTTAGACCTGTATTTTTTCCAGCTTGCTCCATTTTGTCAAATCTTCTGAACATTAACTTCATATTTTAATTCAGACTTATAGTCTTCGTTCCCCACCATGCTAATAGAGCAAGAAGTTATGAATTGTTTTTATTTGTAAAGAGTAGTGTAAAGAACTCGACTTTGGATGTTAAAATCCTGGAATATATTATTAAATTAACATGAGCAATCAAAAAGCAATCAGGTGAATTATTCCTTAGTTTACACAAAGTTTTTCTTATCCATTCAGTGCAGCATCTTAGTCCCTACTTTTAAATTAATACAGTTTCATTAATTTCTCTTTACTGTACTCCCTCTCACACAGGTCTTAAAAAAAACCTCCTGACAATGTGTAAACAGAAATCTTAATTTGTAAAAGAAATCTTAATTTATAAATCATTATTAATTTCCAGAACTTATATAAAACAAAGATAATCTTTTGTAAACTGCAGAGTCTTTTATCAGGGTGAATGACAGCACATTTGAAAAGAGTGGAACCTATCTTTGTTTGCCTGTCCATAGCCACAGTAGTGGTATAGGGCACTAAACCAATGGCTCTTAAGACAACAAATAAATTTTTTTTCAGGTTTAATGGTCCACTGCTAGTGTGAAGGAGATAAAAACTAGTAGCAAAGAGACAAGAGAGTCCAGGGCTGCCCCACGATTCATTTCTATGGAGTTTGTTAGTGAGCAGAGCCAAGAAGTCAAGCATTTGGGTAAACAGTTCAATGTGAAATTGCTTACTGAATGCTATCAGACATGATGGCCAAATACATCTGCTGTGCAGTTAGGCAGTAGATAGAGTGATTTAGCACTGCATACAAATCATTGGGATTCTGTGTGCTGGTACCCACTGAAAGGCTGGCAGCCATAAGGTTGCCAGTCACCGAGTGTCAGTTCTTCATTTACATCACATTGGTATTCAGACAGTGGCAAGCAGCCCCAAAAGTGAATTTATTGCTATGAGAAAGTCAATATTTTACAATAACTGTAGGAATTCTGAAGCCCTAATTTAAAAGACTACTTAGAGCACACCATTTACTATTTTACACACATGTATATTGCTGCTCATTGCCACGGATACCTAAAATCAGAGTAGTCCTGTGAAGCTCTTAATTTTAGATACTTGGTCTTTTACAAAGCCAACTGCCAATATTTAGTTTGGTTAGTAAAACTGAGTTATTAGAGACCTCCTTGACTTTCCTAGAACAATTATTTACGGTACATGGTTCATTTGTCTCTCTCTTTTTAATTTTCTTGAAACAACATTTCATTAGGTTTTTTTTGTCCTGAAATGTGCCACCAGGCAGTCAAATCAAACCATCTTATTTTCTTTTGAAATATCAGTCTTGCAAAGAACTATCCTCTTGAAAAATAAAAACAATTTGAGCCAACAAATTGAAAAGTTAGGATTGCTCTGATTTTTTTCCTCTTTCCTTTTAGCACATAAAACACCAACTGAACCTAAATTTCGGTATCCTTCCAATGTTTTTTATGTATCAAAACAGAAACATTCTACTAAACACAAATGTATAAATTACATAAATACTCCCTTTATTATCACTGTTTGTCATTGGAAATACAGAAATCCCTAAAATTGGCAAATAGGAGACTGATACTCAGCATTCCTGTAATTCAAACATTACCCGATCTCGTGACTATGGAAATTTACCTACACTAAGTTGTCCTTATTTATATAAGTTGATTTTCATGCTGTGGATGGATTGCATCTTCTACTTATTCTTCCCATACTTAACAATCATATTTTTTTTTAATAAATTTGTGGCTTTTCTCTATTTGGGAAAAAAAGAAGTCTTCAACAAAGACACATTAATCAAGCAGAATTTGAATTCTATCCCACAGACATATATTTCCCACCTGACATTGTCTTTTTGTCTTCACCTCAAGATGCATTGCAGTAGATATTTCTGCAGCTTCAATACAGAAGAGGTAAAAGGCAGCAATAAGCTTTGTTTTCATTAAAGTTCTGCAGTTTGTGAGAGGGGGCATTCATTTGGAACAGACGAGGAAGCATTTCTCAGCAACTAATAATGGTAGCTCACAAGTCTGATTATGTCAGTACTGGCTCCTAGAAAAGACCAACTGATATAATTGATCTTGTAACATTTAAAGGCTCTTCACTTCAAGCGTATTTTATTGCTGCCTGGCTACAATTATGTTGACCAAAAGTGAGGCTGGCTCTGGGGTTCAGAACTCAGAGGAAAATCAGTTCAGCATGTAACCACTTCACTCCTAATGGCAGAAGTTGCATGGGAAATTAATTTTCAGGATCACATTAAGTCAGACTGCAGAACTATTGTGGGATTCACTTGGATAAAATTGCTCTAGCTGCTGGAAAGATGAGTGTCAGTAATGATATTTATTAAACAAAATGAGTAACGTTTGGAAGCCATGGAAACCAGAGAACTAAAACTGGGTAGATGCACTAAGTGCAAGAGGTCACCAAGAGCTTTTAAGACAATCAAAGGACTTCAAGTACAACTATAGATTAGATAAATTCCTAAGCATTTTTATCCACCCTCTATCTCATAGAAGATAGTAAAATTAACAGAAAATACAAGAATGTATAATCAAGGAAATGAATGTCCAGCCCTGCTATAGAAGAATATTTTCATCCTCTGAATATCAGCCTCAGTTAAGCTTCCATTTGTCTTTATGATTCAAAGACCAATTCATTATCTAGACAGACTGCAACACAGAAAAAAAAAATGGGGGGGTGAGGAGGGGGGCAGGAAAATATCCTAGCTAGAATTAAAATTTGTGGAAAATGCTTGGAAAGCTGTACAGATGTAGTCCCTAAAGGTGTTAATCATATAAGTAAAACAATATATTTGACAGAAATTAAATTAGAAAAGATAGCAGATTAAAAAACATTTAAAGACACATGGCTCTGAATGACAGGGAGGTTATTTTGTTTTTCTCTGGAAGACTACTGTACTCTAAATTTTCAAAAATATCACATCCATGTTTACCTTTATAACAATTAATAGCTCAGTTGAGTAGTGGAACTATTTACACTGTGCAAAGTTAAGATTTTAAGACTACAAATGAGAGAGCTAGAAGAAGGAAGAGACACAAAAAAGCCCAATAGTTTTGTTTTCTAAAAGGCCAGTCGAGACCACTGATTTTGAAATGCATCTTTTGAATTTTGCTTAAGTAATTATTTTTCTTTTGAATTTTGCTTAAGTAATTATTTAATAAAAGAAAAAAAATGCTAGATCACTATAGTTAGCATAAAAATTCTACAATACACTTCCTATCTCTTGTACAATGCAAAAGAAATAAATGAAAAATGCATTCACACAGCTTCTTTTTTTTTTTAAAGCAACGGTTCAGTTGTTCAGAATATCTTAACTTGGAAATGAGATCTCAGTTCTTTCACAGAGCATTTTGCACGGCTTTATGGACAATACAGCACTTACAACACTCAAACTAGTGTTTCATTAGTAATATTATCTCTAGGAATAATGGTGTCAGGTACTTTGCCTTAAAAATATGTGTTTAAATGCAACTGATACAACTTAAAAAATAGGGATTTTAAAGATTTTAAAAAGCGATTAGTCTATTCAGATTTAGTCATAGCAAAAGAGCAAAAAAGATAATGTTACTTCCACCAGGAACACTCAAATTTAAAACTCCATCTTATTGTGTTTCATTTGAAGCCGTATCACATTATAAGGTACAAATAAAGTGAGAGTTAATCAAGCGTACCTAGTATCTAATGCAGCTGACAGCTCTCTAAGATAATACAAGTGGTTCATTTTACCCATTAGTGGAAGCATCATAAGGGTGAAAATGTCCTTTAATACTCAACTTCCATAAATAGGCCGTCTGTTTTCCATTAGATCAATATGAAGATGTACTGAAATAAAGCCAGACTCCCATATTTGTTAACAGGAACATCCTTTACCACACCTAGAATTACTTAGCTAGTTCACCTTTAAAAACTCAGAGCCACAGATGCCATCAATGTGGCATATTCCCTGTTCTGGAATGCCTGCATTGGGCAACATATCCACACATTACTGCACAGTAAACACTTCTGTTCTAAACTGATACAAATACTTTAGTATGTGTGAGCATGCTGGTAGGGAAGAGAGCAGCACCTTCAACCGAGACATCCAATACTTGGTGAGGAAAAAATAAAAAAATAAACAGGACATTCTGACTGACACAACCACTTTTCTCTCAACTGCTCACCTCCAGCATTTTCTCCCAGCTCCGAAAAAAAGCCTTTTTCTTATTTAAATAGGCAGGAGTTGATATGACGCTTCTCCTCCCTTCCATGTTTTTCACAAGATAGCCACATTAAGGTAATACCATTCAGAGAAGACACCAGTCCCATTCCAGATCTTGCAATCAGAATTGGATGGATCTATTCTCACTGTACAGAGATGACAATGCACCCGTGGTGCTAGAGATTCACAGCATTGTATCTTCGTGGTCCTCACCAGTGAATGTTCCAAGGAACATTACGAAGAATCTGTTCATAATATCAAGTATCTTCTTGCACCCTGAAAACAGAGGCTGATTTAAGAGCAATAGATGTAAAAGCATCTTAACAATAAAAAAGAAGAAATCCCTTATGTACTTTGTTTAAGTCTCTATCTGAATTTTTAAAAGCTTTCTGTTCTTTTTAAATTGCTACAGGATCTTAACAAGTGTTCTTTTCATTGTAGTGGTGGGGATTTTTTTGCCTGCATATATTTTATAATTACTTTGTGATCAGAAAAAAAAGGAAAATTTTAAGTCAAAATGATAGAATACTTTCCATGATTAGTGATGAACTAATTATATAAAAGATACATGTCACCAACTGTTTTCACTATCCTAATCAGGGAGGGGGCTTATGAATATTTTTCATTTATTTCCTTAATGTTATGTCTTTAAGGAGTCTGAGAGGTCCAGTTAAAAATTGTTTTCTGTAAAGACTTGATCACTGCAAGACACATAGAGAAACTGAGATATATATATATATATACACCTTATATCCATATATGTGCCTATATGTGTGTATACACATATATGTACATATGTAAAGCCACAAACTGTGCATGTAAAGGGCAGGACTGAAGACAGAAAAGATGTGATGTGTATGTCAAGAACTGAGGAAGTAAAAATTTATGTCTCTTCATTATAAGGGAAGAGGTACTCATGAACAAAATCCTTTTTCCCTAAGGGAAGAGGATCCTCATGAAGTAATGCAAAAAGTAACTAATTTTGTCATTTGCTGTAGCCAAAAGCCACCAATATGTCCTCCAATATCCTTTTCCACTAGCCAAGCTGCAAAGGCTTAATCTGATTCATTCTGTGGTAACTTTCCAGACTGGCATCTGTCTCTGTGACAATGATGCCTGATTATTGTCACTCCCTGCTCTCAAGCTTGCAGCTTGTTCAGAGTGCTGCAACATGATTATTAAGTGGTTTAGGCAAATCTGATGCTAATGCCTGCATCCTCTGCTTTTACAACTATTTGTTTGAAGATTAGCCTAGATGTGTTAGTGTATAATCAAAGTCCTTGCTGAAGCACTCTCTTAAAAATGTGCTGTGAAGAATAGGGAATAGTTTGTCTTTCTTTCCACCTGTAAGAATAGACAAATTCCCTTTTTTTTTTTCTGATTTTTTTTTCTCCACACCCTGGATTACTTCTTAGACCCTTTTGGATGAGGCAGCCCTTAGATACAGCATGCAGGTTTAAACATTGTCTGACAGGAAGCAGCTGAAGTAATTATTATATGTGCCTTCCAATTTATATTTCAATATGGAACTGATAAACTTCATGGGGCAGCTCTTCAACTGATGCAAGTCATCATAGCATCTTTAGTTTCAATGAACCTTTTTAATTTTACAGTAGAGGAGATGGCTCTTTTGCTGTTTACCATATTTAGTACTGCTATTCAGCAACTCAAGTACTTCTTTTGAAGCTCTGATTGAAATTACTGCTCATTACAGCCTCTGCTATTTTTTTAAATACAATCATCCACATAAAATGCACAAACATTTTATCTCTTCTAATATTATTTCATTTTAAGGTTTTTCTCCTGCAGGATTGCATATGATTTGATTTATCTCATTCCACATTTTAGTTTTTTGCTTGGCCAATTCCCTTTAATATTCTCCATATCACAGTGCAGTATTCTCCATATTTTTTAGGAGCCTCTGCCTCTTTTTCATTCCTGTCATTTTTAACCTTAGGAAGATCAATTCAGAAATATTGAATTGTCCCATCTACTTTTAAGATAAAATTGATATTTTCTCTAGATTGCTGTCATTTAGAGAGAGCACCATCTCTACTAACTTTGCCAACTGAGGTTTAGATGTCCAGTCTAATTAAGTCATCCAACTCCCCCTGTCACCAGTGGAAGGAGGTAAGTTGAAAGTTGACATAAATCACATTTCAGGGCCATCCACCCCCCTCCACTGATTATACAGGACAAAGAGATCCGGGCAAAGGCACCATTTCAAAAACCATCAAGGGAATGCTGGGGAAAGGAGGGAAAGTCTCCACTGTTCAGCAGTGACTCCAGCAGTGCACTGGTCAGTGTATTTAATTAGGAGGTTTTGTTCTCACCTGTCCAAAACCACTCAGCTTAAGTACTCCATTTTGGACTGAAGACATTGCTATAAGTTGTTGGAGGTGATGCACGCTGCCTCATTTAACAGCCCTAATCTCTCTGTCACTGAGTCATTATCATTTTTGTTAGCCCAGCCCTAGGGAGTACAGAAGTGTGACAAGCAAAATAAAAGAACTTCTCCTGAGCAGATTTTGACCCTTATCACTGTGCTCTGCTGGCTCCAGCTGCCTCAAGGAGTGACTGACAACAAGTCTGTGTCTTCTGTCACAGCTGCTGTACCCACTGGGACAAGGGAAGAACCCAGTATGACATTTTGTGAACTAAGCATGCTTCTAAACTGAGGCCACGTGGTTAATTCCCACTAAAAGGACAGGCAAAAGAGTCAGTCCACTTCAGTCATCAGGGTGTAGCAAACCACATTGAAGCGAGCACTCAGCCCCTTGTCCAGAGGGCAACTCCCCAAATTCTCATCCTCGTGGCTGCTAAAGCTGACTGACATGGATTTGAGGAGCCAAGTGAGCGCTGATATACAAGTTTTTATCTTCATGAGAGTCAATAACTATTAACCACTGTATAACTCGTGGAACAAGAAACATCCTTTGTACAACATTTGGGCAAATTAAATTATTTTTATTTTATACTACGTCGCAGTAGCCAACCATGCACAGAAGCTAAATTCCTCTGATTTTAAAATTTTCCTTTTTAGTAAGATTGACAATTTGCATGCAGCTAGACCCATAGACAAAATTCAACTCAAGTCTCCATAACAAACAACTTTCAGTTTGAATGTATTCTTAAGAAAATTAATTCCGTGGGTGCTTGCGAAGTCAACCTGTTGGTTAGCAGCAGAATTTTTCCAACATTACTTTTCAGACACTTTCAGTTTGGCTTTATCCACTGCAAAATATTTGTGCCAAAAGAGTGCAGATTTTGACAGACAGTAGAAACCTGCAATACAATAGACAGTACAATTCTAATAATTTTTTCTTTTTCAAAGCAAACAAAATCACCAATTTCTTTTTGACAACCAAAGAAATGTCTACACAAAAAGAACTCCAGAGTATAGTAGCTCAGGGCCTCACCTCACTTAATAACAACTCAACACCATTACCTTAGAATGGGCTCATAACTGTCAAATTAATTAATTTTCTCTCTCTTTTCCAGAGCAATATATTTATCAAGTTGGAAGAAGAAAATACAGCTAAATTAATTCATGTAGAAGGCACAGGGAAGGCATAAGGCCTTGGTAGGAAAGATAAAACCTCAGGATACATCTTGACCTAGTTCTTTAAGATGCTGTTTGATTCTGGACCTAAATAATCTTAAATCTTGACATACTTGATTTCAATAATTTGATGTCATCTGCACTTCTCATGTTCAATAAAGATAGGCATGGAAAATACAAAATGGGAAACTGTTAAATGAAATAATTAAATTCTGCAAATGCAATTTGTCCTAATGATACCAGATGCCTCACCCTTGTGTAGCAATCTCTTCTTAGATAACCACCACATATTTAATCTCCTGTGGTCATAGACACAGCTTTAGGACAAAAAAAGAGAGAAAAACTCAATCAAGTTTTCATGTAATTAATTTACAAAACACTTGCACATATCAAACAGAATAGAAGCTCCTAGTCCTGAAAAGTCATTTATCCTACTTACCCTAAGTCCTGCTTATCCTGTCATGGTACGATAGGAATTATTCCTACCCCTCAGGGTGGGCTGAATTTGCCATGACAAGGTACAAAGGTTGTACCAATCACACAAAAAACTCCATACCATGCATTTTAGCATCGAGGCTTCAGTACTTTAGGGTGTAGGATAGTTAGGCATTACACTTTTTAAACATTCAGTATAAGCATTTCTGGCCTTAAGAGTTTTTCATACAGATGAAGACGTAAAGTAAAGCCAGGACTGGTGCACTGTGGAAAAATTTGGCTTTGCCATAAACTCTAACTTTAGACAGCAAATTATGAGATGGCATTTCTCTAAACCCCCAATGAAAAGACTCTTGCTTTTACCAAGACACCTTTAAGATACTTCCTAGTCTTGCTTGCATCGAAGACACCAGACAGGCGACTTTTTCTCTCCCAACAAGGCAGGACCTCGGGTACTTTCTAATTTGTCTTCTCTCACTTCTGTTCCAAGGAATAGCAACCCCAGGACATAATACTTTTTCAAAAATAAAAAGAAAGGAGGCTATTTGAACCTAAAGCCCACTTCCTAACAGTCCTTGCTCCCAGACTTACATTACTCAGCTATGCATCTGAACACCAGTTCAGCAGTATCTGGGCAGGTACAGGAACAATAGGAAGACTCAGAGACCCTCAATCTGGTCTTCAGCCAACAGACCTTGTAATGAACAGAGTTTCATAGATCTCATTAAATATAATATTTTCAATTATTTTGTGTGTTCTGTGTCTGAAGAGTCGATTCAGAACGAATATGAAGGAAATAGTGCCACCTGCTGTGGTACCACTAATATTCCCTCCAGTCCACAAGTCAGGGAAAACTCCAGAAGCTGAAATGCAAACAGGATAAGTTGCTCAATAGTTAACAATAATGAAATCACTGAGGAAATTATTGCTTGCAGATGTCACTATTGTGCAGGAATTTATTTTATTGAGTGAAAGGGTTTTTTTTTTTAATTACCTTTTCATTGAGATATTAGACATGGCCCTGTTCTCCATCATATTGAAGTACAATTGTCATTGTTATTCTGCTCTCTTAACTTCAGCAGACACTGAAACTAAACTCTTTCTAATGTGTCATCTATGTAGTGTGGCATACAATATGCATGTCCCTATGTTTTGATTCCTCTTTTTAACTTTCTGCTTTCACAAAGCCAATGTATGTATTTAGAGATTTTTCTTCTACAAGTTGTTTCTTCTTGACAGAAAATTGATTTTTCTCATCCTGATCCATGAGCCAAAATAAAACTGGTGCCCTATTACTCATGATCTTACAGTACAAACAACTACAGCTTTAAAGCATGTCATTAGAGACAGAGCCATTAGAACAACTATAAGCAGCCTGAAGTAGTTTCTTTATTATGGAATAAAACAACCTCTCGTTTTCTGCTGATAACAAGATACAGACACCCATTCCTTGCTGCATTTACTGAATGCTGTACAAAGGATCAACCCCCTTTTTTGATCTTTAGAAATAATATTCAGAAATATATCCTCCTATAACTGGTATTCCATCATGCTCATCTTGAAGCAAGATGGAAACTTACATTTATTTCTGCATTCACTTATTTTGAAGATACTTTCAAGAGCAATAATTTAAAATTACTGCTTGTGTGGTGAGTTTTTACCCTCAGTTTACAGAGATAAATGCTGTAAATCCCATCACCATGACCCGTGAGCTGTTACTTTACAGAAGGCATACGGTGACTTTACACAGAGTGTGCTGATGCCTTTGATAATGTTGCAGGAGAAGAGTCCACATCACGTATCTACAAACTAGATCTATTCTTTTATTGACCTATCTCTAGGAAACTATTCCAAGATAGAAGTCCATTATTGTTGAGCTCTCTTCCTCTGCAAGTAGACACACACTTCAGATTTGTAAGACACATATATGTGGTGCTGCATGGTGATGCACAACCTGGTCTACCTATGCTACAGTGTTCAAGGATGCTGGGGGCTTTAGCTCTGAAGTCTATTTCTATCAGAAATAGATTTACTCTCACAGTAAATCTATTTCTGTACAAAGACAAACTTGTAAGGAGTGTTTCTTCTGCTTCTTCATTTCATTCTGGAAATGACTGTGTGTGAAAGACATTGTCACTAACAATATCAAGTGTTTTGTGTCATGATGTTAATGCTTTTACTTCTTTTCTTAAATGTAAATTTTATATAGTCAGAAAAATTTTATAGAGACAGAAAAATTATCAAGGCCTCGCTTCCTGAGACAAAGGACAATATTTTATGTTTCTCCTATAACTCACGGCTGACTTAAAATTAATTCCAGCATCCACTACAGATAAAAAAATTGAAGTGACAGATTGAATGTTAGTACTGTAACTTGTCAAAGGCAACTAGTAAGAAGGAATTAGGAAATTCTCAGGTTTTTCTTGACTCCAGGAATTTATGGGAATTTGAGTTATTGTTCCATTTTTCTAAAATATCACAAACCAGAAATTGCACACACAAAACATACTGTGTGTATCTATATATGCAGATTTAGCATATATATATAATCAGAGTTCACTGATTCAAAGTTCTGCTGATGACTTTGTAATTAAATGTAAGGTATTTCCTACAAAGTTTAAATTTCAGAAACATTAAGTTTCATAAAAGAACACAAGATCTACATAACTATAACTGACACATAAACATCCCAATGACATGTCCTAACATAAAACAACAAGCACACCAGTTTCTATTTTCAAACTTGGGTGCTTAAAACAATGAAAAATGTGATAAGTATTCATGGTTGATTTTTTTTTCACTTTGTTTCAATGATCTAAGACATTCTAAGTTGAAGGTTTTGGCTTTTATTTTTCGTCCTCTGACTCTGAAGATGACCTCCATGTATAAGTGTTAATGAAGCAGCTCTGAAGCTGATAATATACATTAATATTTTAGAGTTACTGTGTCTCTAGAAACACCAACCCAGTTCATGTAATTTCGAGTTGAAAGTTCATTTGATTTAAAGTTCACGTAATTTAAAAGGATGTATTGTAAAAGTCAATTTCACGTTTCAAAGGCAAAGTACCCACTAACTTAGTTGTTTCTAGGAAGCTAGAATGGTACTTCTTTCTACCATTTCCAGATGAAGGCATTCAGTCTAATCACACACAGAGACACAGAACTGACTGTGTCACATCTGGCTTTACAGCCTGCTCTGATCCACACATTCATCAGCACAGGCTTTACCTCACCTACCTTTAAATAGGCTGATGCCTTCATGTAAGCCACACAGAGAAGTCTCTCCTTAGTGTCAACAGAAAGAATCAAAGGTTCTTCAGGATATGATTAACCAGCTAAAGTAGCTCACTGAAATAGGTCAGATAAACCACAGCCTAAAATATATATTTTTATTCTCTCTGGTGGACAACTAGTTCAGTTGTAGATACCTACTGGTTAGTTGTCAATGACTGATAAGGCTAATTCCTCCTGTAATAGCAATTAGTGCTTAACCTTTAGGTATGGTGCCTTCTCATGCACTGTGTAATTGCAAAGGATGCTGCTGCAACTTCCTTTTAATAAGGCAATAAGACTATTCTTAGTTACTATGGGTGCCAAGTGTCCTTTCTGAGGAGGAGAATTGGCTCAATTTTCAAAGAATAGGATTCAATGGAGCAGAAGCAGAGTGATGGAAAAAGTTTAGAGAGACTGGAGAGATATGCACCTCATCTGGGCATAAAGTCAAACAGCAGTAAAGGCTATTTTAATAGCTTGTCTTAGCTGATGGACATTTAGATGAGACCATGAAGACTAAAAGGGCATGCCCTTTCTGAACTGATCTGTAAAGCCATTACTGTCTTCTCAGGCATATATGTCTTACAGGACCTTTTCAAGCACAACACGTGTCAGATGTCACTCAAGCTGGATCCTTCTGGATATAAAAGAGAAGTATTCTTGGCAGTATGTTCTCAGGAAAGTCTCTTTAATATGAAATGGTCCAAAACTAATGCCCTTGAGGGCATGCTGCAAGACATATCTTTTTCAGAGAGCTGCTGAAGCGGCAAACTTGAGCAAGGAGTGATGTATAGTGAAAATGAAGAAACTTTCATCTTCATTATTTATCTGCTAAATGGTGATTGAATATTATGAGATGTAGTAGATTTCAATTCATTTCAACACACTGATTGTTTCTCTTTAAAAAAAAAAAAACTTATCAAGAAGATCTAATGTGTAAAATGAAAGTCTTCTGTCATTTTACAGTTTAAAATCAGAGGTAAATGGGAACCCATCTGAAAGACTATTGCTGAGAACATTATATAGCCTAACCTGGAAAACAGTTGCTTTTACTCTCCAAATAATTCGCTCTATTCTACCTGGCTTTTGATCCTAGAAATACTCACATATATGCTTGACCACTTAAAGACTCTTCCTAAGCTCCGAAGCTGTGTTTATTTTACTAAACTGAGAAACACTCCCAAGTTCCCCTGAGCAAGGGAACAATTTAGGCCAGCTCAAGCTCCATAATGAAGCACTGTCTTCTCCATGCACAGACTTGCATGTGTACATGTGGAGTGGGTGCCACAGGAAGAAAGTTTGCACAATCACTGAGCGCTCTTCCCATGTGCTGAGGACAGGAGGGCACCCAGCAGCTGAGAGTAGACTCAGCCGACTGCTGTTTGTGTGACCAGAGTTAAGCACATGCATTTTCAGTGGGAACTGAACTGGAGGTTTCGTTTGTGAACACTAGGCTGTCATAATCTATAGAGGCATTAAAATCTTTTGCAATTTTTTACCATAAGGCAAATTTTTCATGGGGATCACAATTTTCTTTCTACTGGTAGAGTTAAAGCCTAACATTTTATGAGCTACTGTAAATGAATAACAGCGCAGCATTCAACCATGGGTACCAAAAAGTATTTCTTTAAAAAGTTTGCTTTTACTATAACTAAAAAGAACTTCCCAGAGTGCTGGAATAGGGCTTTGGAAAAGTACTTTTGTTAAGAAGACAATTAAAGAAATTAGACAGAAGAGTTATCATGAATACATGTTACATTTTTATGATGTTGCTGTCTAAAAAAAGTGTTATCTGCATGTAGATCTTAATTATGGTTCTCTATTTCATTCCATTAATAGTTTTTGAAAATTATTTTTTCTTGAAAAATTATTTAGAGTCAAAATACTGGCTTAAGTATTACGGGCTACTTCTTTTCTCTTCTTTCTTTCTTTCTTTCTCTTTTTCTCCACCTGAGTAAGAAAGTAAGTCATTCAGGTAGGGTTTCCTGTCACTGTGATCCTGTGGTGTCTCTTTCTGACAGCATACTGAGGCACCAGGCTGACTGAACCATCTATACAGTCAATCCTGTGGGTGCCCAGATTCCTGTACCTGCTCCCTTAAACGTCATGTGCCTGGAGGAGGGCAACAAAAGAGGAGAAACAGGTAAGGCAGAAACAAATAGAAAATATTTGAATAATAATAAATTTTCATTAGCAGTTAGTATAAAATTGTTAACTCTAAATGGCATAATTTCACCCCCAATAAAATCAGTGGGAAGGGAGTGTTTGTGTGTGTGTGTGTGATTGTTTTGTTGCTACAGATTTTTGTTACTAAGAATTTATCTGGAGCTTCATTTGGACCCATTTCTACAAAGACACCATTGTAAAGTGTATAGAGATTTATTCAAAAATAACAAGAATATTCAAGCTAACTGCTTCAAAATAACCTACTAATGGGGAAAAAAAGAAAAAAAGAAAAATGTCTGTCTTTCTTTAAAATTGCAAAACTGGTGAGCTATTTTTGTTGGAATTTTCCAAAATTATTCATCTTAGAGTAGACATGTGTCACGGGACATATCAATCTGAACAGTTTAAATATGGCAATTATAGGCAATTCAAAGCAGGGTCTTAAAGGTAAAACTTTTAGTCAACCTTAGCTAAAAGCATTTACTGGAAGTAAAATAATACGAATCAGGAAAAAATTCTTGTAATGTATAGGTGAACAGACCTGTATGGTTTCCTCAAGGCCTGTCCATGTGTAGATAATTATGAGTGCATGGTTAGGAAACTGCCTTTGAAAAAAAATCTTTAAGCAAAGCCTGAAAAAGAAAACAAAAAAGCAACTACCAAACAGTCAAAGTTGACATTTTTTAGATCACAGATTATCTGCTCCTTCTAAATTTATCTTCAGAGCTCAAAAGACATCATTGACTAATTATCTGCCAAATGCAGTACTACTGTTTGAATAGCACACATCTTAGTTGAAAAACATTTTTATTTCCTTAATGCCCCAATGCCTTTTCTAAATTTTTTTTTTTTTTTTTTTTTTTTTTTTTTTTTTTTNNNNTTTTTTTTTTTTTTTGTGCCAGTCTGTAATATACTACATCAAATCTTCTGGATACAATGAGAAGAAAAGAATTTTCCATTTATCTTGGGAGTCAAAGGCAGTAACTTCAGCTGGCTAGGAGTAACATTCACTTCATTAATATTATGTTTATTTTCAAAGGTGTAATGAAAATAAACAGTTGTAAACTGAAAAGATTTGCAGCATTCCTCAATTCTGCTGTGTCCCCTCCTGTCACATTAATTATAAATATACCTGTGCTTTGGAAACTTCTAGATCTTATCTGAAATGATTAATCAACACATGTCACCTTCTACCCACATTAACTTCACGCTTATTAGAAAAATATGAAGCTACTGAACAGCTGATGCTTATTTTGATATCCAGTTCTTGTAGACTGGAAATGTCTGTGTTTGTGAGATCCAGAAGATTTTTTTGGAATGCCAGAGATAATCTGTCAATTTGTGATATACAGCTCTTTAGCAGAAGCTAACTTGTATTATGCAGGGTAATCTTTTCACAAAATATTGAAGCAAACTTCAAGAGAGACTAAACAGTCCCAGCAGCACTATGACCTTAAGCAGAACAATACTCAAATAATGATTGACTGACTCTTCCATCTGTGAGGTCTCTAAGCAAAAATCAGTCTTTTCCTTTTTTTTTTCACACTGGAATGTTAAGAAAGGCTATGAAAAGTGAGTTTTGTACTTTTGGCTTGAATTTGTTTTACCAGGCAGACACTTATGAAATAAAAATCTAAATGTCTCTCACAAACCCTCAGCACTTTTGCTCAGCTGGTATTAAGGCTCTTGAACTGAAAGAAATAGGATGACTGCTTCACCCAATTTAAAAAGGGGAAACATCAACAGAAAAAGCTATTTACCGGGGCTATAGTGAACCAGCTACTACACTGTGTAGGAAATGAATTTTAATTTGCACAAAATTGCTTAGTAGGTCGGTTTGCTCAGCCAAGCAATTCTTCTGGTTAATAGCTTTTCAGGAGATTTTGCCATTACAGATATATTGGAATTCATATCCTGCAGTAATAATACAAGTGGTTTTTAATTCAAGACCTGGTTAAAGCAATTTTGGTACAGATGTTAACTACTGCATCATTTTTTCAGTGATTATGGTGCTAGGTGGATCCCTTAAGATTTAAAATGGATCCAAAATAGTTGAGATACAATTCCACAAGAAAAGTCGCTAGGCATTTTCCATCTCAATCCATTGATATTTAAATATTTCATGACACCCTTTACATTATGAAGTAGTGTATTATATTTTCAAGGTGCTATTAAATCATCTGTGAAACCTCCTCATGGAAAGCTTTGCAGAATATCAACTACTGAAAGAAGAAAATAATTTTTGCACCAAACTTTATATGAATATGAGGGGAACAGATTAATTATTAAGTATTTTTAGACAGCAGCATATCTGAAGAACTTTCATACTGACATCTCGATTTTCAATGTTAATTTCCTAAACTTTTCTTAATAATTTTATAAGCAGAGGGGGAAATTTTCTCTCTCCCAGGGATACAATTCTATAATCACAGCCTGCGCTTTTACTTCCATCTTCAAATGCCCTTTTGGGTTTATATTCAGACTTCATCTCATCCTAAAGTAGATACCTAATGTGGGTCAGGAGAATGTTAAATGTGCCTAAGGTGATTAGCTCATATGTGGATTTCTCTGTTATAGGTGTCTAAAGTCAGATGAGACAAATACACCTCTGAAAGAGGCTTACTAGATTCCCATATCCTATCAAGAGGAAGCAATTTTTCCTGTAATTTGCTTCTGCATAAAGAATTGCGGAATTCATTCTTCCGACCCTAGTGATACAACAGAGTAAATATATATATGTGTAATAATGAGCATAACACCATATGTTGGTTTTACACAGTAAAATTAAAGCATCGAAGATATTTCCATTTTATGTGTTTTCAATTAGGGTCATCCTTTTTTTATTATTAATATTTCAGCTGCTTTCTATGGACAGTGATGTCAATAGTAGTTTAAAATGTATGGTTTGTTTAAGCAAGTGATGACACCTACATTTCATATGAACTCAAGGTAAAAAGAAATCTATTCCAGAAAAATAGCCTTTAAAACCAGCACAAGCTGACAAAATTTCTGTTGCATTTTCTAAAACTTTGAATCTGTCTTCATTTCTTTTCCAGCTCCTTGTAAACCATCTATAATTAAAAATGGCTTTGGTGTCAGGTATTTGCTGTTCATACATGACTTCATAAATTTTCTGATCTGGGTTCATTTGGGATATTAATGCCTATTTTCTTTCCATGCATAAGAAACTAGTGGCCTTTTGTCTTATCAGTTCATTTAATATTATTTGCTTCAAAAGAATAAGCCTGGCTTTTTTCAGTATTATTATATTTTGAGTACTATCCACCTTTTATAATATTTTTTCCTTATAATCTGTCACTTTCACTTGTAAAAAGTCTCAAGCACTGGTTTCTCATTTCAGTAGCACTGTAAAATCTCCATCAACCTGTTTGGATTAATTATTGTTTACCAAGGGAACAGAAAATAAGTCTTTTACTCCTGAATTCACTCATGTTATGTAATACAATTTTATTTTAACTAAGAGACGTAGAGTGTTTCAAGACACAGATGCCCTAACAAAAATATCTCTAAACTTTTGCAAGGTTTTTTAATTTCCCCAGTGGTCATTACAATAACCTTGCCTGACTTTAGGGAGCGCCCTTCAAATCAGGTTTCCATTTTTCTGCCAGTGCAATGGCAATAACAATGCCTCCTTTCCTCTAATGTTAAAAGTCAGTCAAGAAACTATAACCAACAGCAATAAATTACTAGCAAAAGTAATAGCTGTCTTCCACATGTATTGATGTAAAAACTCAAAATGAGAGAAAATTTTTTCACTGCTAAAATAATATTCCAGAAGTCTTAATTTGGAAATTTCAAAATGTTTTGTTCTAATTTGTCAAGAAGCTTTCTCCTCCAGAATTGCTATAACACCTGCTAGGAACTGTTATTCAGCTATCTTCCCTATTGCCCTCCATTGCACTGGGTTTGGAACTAGACAATCTTTAATGTCCCTTCCAACCCAGGACACAATTTTATGCTTCTATTAATCTGTTTAATGACGTCCTTCTCAGGAAAATTTTCTTGGCCAGAATTACATTTCCATGGACAATTTGCTCATAATTCATCCCAACAAAACAACCAAAAATTTCTGAGATATATGTATAGTGAAATGTCTCCAGTTCATTAGCAGAGGCAACTACAAACAACCTCTTCATCTCCCCTAAAAACTGTGAGGTCTACCAGTCAATATTGCTCCCCAAGAAGCAGCCTGAAATGAATAATTCTATTCTTCCTCCAATCTATATAAAATTTTCTGTTTTATCCTAAACAAAAAGTCAGTTTAGGAAATTATATTTTTTATAACCTTGTCCTCATTTCCTTTGGCACTTTTGAGTCTAAGTCAATAAAAGGGCTATCAAAAGTCTGTAACAAAAACTGACATCAGAATTCCCTGACTAAGTTCCCAGTTTACACAATCATAGGTCTGAGCACTTTTAAAATGTTAGGTACTTTGGAAGAATTAAGTAGAAGTATATCTTGTGATCCCTGGTATCTCCATTGTAATTGGAGCTGATTATTGCTGTTGTGTTTTGCCTTGGCAGAAGTTTGGCCTTTTCAAAGCTTTCCTAAAGAAAGTCTCCTCTTTCTCTTAAGTGATCATCACAGAGGCCTTTTTGTGTATCTGAAGGGGAAACTGCTAAACTGAGAGTCATATATCCTAACTTTGGGCATCTAACTTAGGTGTCTAAGGACATCAGCTCATGTGTTTCATTTAGAGTAATTTAAAAGCTATCAGTGTAAATCAGCCATTATATCAGCTGGTGGGGAGGAAATTCTGACGTGACGCATCTAAAACCATCTGAAACATTTATCTTAAGGAGGGGTGTAACCAGCCCAGACTGAGGCCAGCTGGATTGTACCTAAAATTAGGTGCTTAACTGCTTCAGTTCAAGAATTCTGAGTCATACTCTGAATCACCCTGTACATCACAATCTACAGAGATGAAAAAACCTGAAAATTGAATGTTCAGCTTTTAAATACTCAGAGTCATCACAAATATATCAACATCTGAGTAATCTTGTGTAGGTGGCATTTATTCACTTTCCCATAGAGGTCATGGATTTGATGGTATCACCAAGGAAGTGGGAGCAGAGGAAATGAGGTGCTTCATCACATTTATTTGAGTCCCCAGCAGATTTGCACCTTCCAAACAAAGGATATCTGACAGGAGGATTCAGCCTGAGTGGTACCTGTGATGCCAGGGCTGCAGTAAAATCCACAGAAGTGGGCATGAGTAGCTGTACAGATTCACTGTGAGTGCTCATCCAGGCCATGTAGGCACTGACAATCGTTTTTCTAAGCTCAGTAGGGGTAGCTTTTTTTCACATATATATATTCAGTATTGTTGGCTTCACTTTGTCATTTCATAAAACATAATTTTTGGCCATTATTCACATATACAAGAACAATATTGTATATTCACATATGCAATAAAGAATCAAAACTTCTATCACTGTCTGAAATACTTACTTAGTGAGGTTTTCCAAACTGGGATAACTGGGGGAAAAAAAAGAATCAAATTCAAATAAATCACTATGGAAACAAAGACTATTTAGATAGGCCAAAGTTCATAAACATGGGAGCTGTTTGAAATATAGCCAGGCATTAATTAAAAAAAAAAAAAAACCCAAAACCCTGTAACAGTGAGTGAATTAAAATAAAAGATCAATGCAATTTCAAGGTTAAATATGCATATGTGTGATTGCATGGCTGTATTAAATGTAATTGTTATTAATAGTTAGATATTTTATAATAAATGCCACACATAGTTAATTGCAAACAGAAATCATAGAATGTGGAATGATAATATTAAATTGACAATTCCATTAACCTCAGCAGGTCTCTCACTTACATGGGTGCACAGTCTGCTCAAGGGCAAGGGTGTATATAAAGTCTTTTCTTATCTTCCATAGTATCAACCAAAGGAAAACTGGAAACCATTAGCAGTTTAACTGGGAGTACAACAGTCATCTTGTACACAGAAGTAGGGAACTATTTAAAGAAAATAATGATTCTGCACTCATTAGGTATAAAACCAGATTTCAGAAAAGGATTTTTGAACATTGTGAAACAATTACACATCTGTATCCAGGACAGTGTTGAAGTTCCACATTTACTACAAAAGAAATGTTTAGAAAAGACCAGGGTTAAATTCAGTGGTGTATCTTTCAGTTTCAGTTTAAATGTGTTTAGAAAATATTTCATTTTATGAACAATGAAGATCAAAGGTATCAAAGTGTTTTCATGCACTAGGTCCTTTTTCACCCCTTGGGAGACTAACTTTCACTTCTGATTTATAGTACACATTAAATTAGCTTGGTAGTGGTCTCCATTAATTCCCTTGTCTATATATAAGTCCGGATCCCAAAACCACTAAGTAATTTTGTGTGATTGGCAAGCTTTGCTCAGGAGAAACTCTGGTCAGGGAAAGTGCATTGCAGGTCACTACTGACCTAAACTAGCAGAGAAAAGCTCAGTGTTTGCCTGTACTTAGTACGAGTCTAAGTGGAAAAAGTAATGACTGACCAGAAGTCCCTGAATTCACCATAGAACTTTTGACAATAGCTCACTGTATTTTCCTTATTTTAAAAGTCTCTTGACATTCCAGTTAATTTCAGTAACTCATGCTGACATAATAAGAGCAAATTGCTTCAAGATACACTCATAAAAGCAATATACTTCTGCCCTCTTTTAGGTTTTGTTACTTTTGATACTAGCATGAAGTAGCCAAGTAATCCAAGTATCTGCTATTCATAAAACAAGTGCAGCTGATGTCACCTAGTGTCATAGTGAAATTGCTTTGTTATTTTTATCCATGATTGTACCTATTGTGTCTTTATTTTATTTGTAATCTTCCAAGGTCTATTTCATTTTTCAGTACAGAGAAAGTATGCTTGGTGGGTTTGTGAGTTTTCTCTTGCAGACTTACGGCAGAAATGGTTTGGCAGTGCAGAGTTTTCTATGTACCTTGCTTGATAAGAAAAGACAATTTAGGAGCAGTTTCTCTAGACATAAATTTTCAAGTTCAACTATATTTAAATATTTCTCATTCACTAGTTGCTATAGTTCAACCAGGTTTTGTGAACAGCATTTATTCTTAACTGAACAACCCCAGTGAAAAACAAGAACTTATACATACTAAAGAATTTGGCTTGGTTCTAGTATTGTGTGTGGCTTCTTTTTTCAGAAGAGGTTTGTTTATTTCAGGTGTTTGCCAGGGTAAAAGATGCTAATCTTCACTTGACTGGCAAAGCTTCTCTGTCCTTCAAGTGGCTCTGCTAATCTTATTATGCAGGTGAAGAAGCCATTGCCAGACAAGTGGGGTTTCAGAAAATCCATATTTCAGCTCAGCAGCCTAAGCAGTATGTTCAAAGCAGCTGCTGAGCGTGGAGCCATCCTCGTCACACAGTGCCATGGATAGACAAGCAGCCCTGCACAGTTTGAATGTCTTGCTCCTAATTGTTTGGCTTTAATCAGCCCTTTTCCTTGAGTATGTTTTGTCAATATAAAATATTGGGTTGTCTCCATAAAGAGTATTATTGAACATACTAAGCTTGCCTTGCAGTCAATTTACAGGAGAGAAAATGTCTCTCTTCTTCTGTTGGAAAGGGCAGAGAGAGGCAACTAATTCATACAGAATCACTGTCTGGTTTGGATATAGAGAATATGGCTGTGGGAGAGTCCCTGTCAAGTTCATCTCTTTAGGACTAGAACCAGAATGTCAGAAAGATCTAGTTTGGTCAATAGCTTGGGTTTTGTCACAAACAGGCACTATAGCAGGAGGCATAATAATGAAGTTAACACTTGCTTTACTCTCTTCACTTGAAATAGAGATTATTATAAAAGGATTGTACCAGGTGAAGATTTTAGTGAATACAGAATGTGAGAAATCTGAATTTGTAGGTGAGAAAGATCTTTTTTTTTTTTTTTAATTTGCTGAACAGTCAAAAGACTTCCAAATGGCCACTCTATCTCAGTAACAGCAAGAAATTTTCCAGATACCTGACTTATTTTTGGTAGCAAAAGCCTGCTATCCTTTCCATCTGAGGGACTGACTTTCTTAAATCTCTTTATTTTCCAACTTCTACCTGTTGGTACTACTGCTATTGCATCTTCTCTTCTTTGGTGGACAGCAACAACAAGAATAGGAGGCATACGAAGAAGCAGATAGGGTTTTATGTCTGTTACTCATAAAAATAAATAGAAAAGTTAAAAAATATGTTTCAGTACTGACAAAACAGATGGGAATTTAGTGTAATACCTGCTGCTCCACTATCATGAAGCATGCTTGCATTTTTTAAAAATATATTTACAGCTGGCTTATGCTTGCCTACAGACAGAACTTGGTCTGTCAACACCAATAATAATGAGCACAGCCACAAGTTTATTTGGGGGCACAGCTGTTGAAATGCTCATGTTGCCACTGGCATGCACTATGTGTAGAGAAAAAGCTACATGAGAATGCAGAAGGAGGTCTGAAGGAAACCAGACCCACACAACGTGGCGACACAAAGGGCAAAACACCGAGTTCAGCCAGATGGAGAAATAGCATTCCATAGACACTGCCAAGGGGCTAAACACTGAAAATACTTTGTGCAATCCCAGCAATGATAGTCCATAGCAAAACAAAGGCACACCTGCCAAAAGGATTATTTTCCCTCCCCTATCCACACAATTTGTGGAGGACATACTACCAGTTATGTCTGACAACTCTCAGAAAGAAAGTGAACTATTACATCACCTACCATTCACCTGAGAAATGGACACTCATAACTCCATCTTTGCCCCTTTTTGAGCAATGATGAGCACAAAAGCAGATTCACCCATGTAAAAAGGATATATATAGCTGTCAACCATGTAAATTGATAAATTTCTCAGGTAAGACATGTATCCCTTAGTAACAATTTTACTCTAAGAATTTCACAGATATTACAGATGCCGTTGAAATGCTGTATCTGGTGACTAACATAAGTATTTCTAAGAATTTTGAATTCATAGGCAGGATGCATATGAAGAACAAAAATTCAAAGGTATGTACTTTTAAAAAAACAACTCTTCATTTTCTGGTTCCTTTCTATTTCTTTGGATCTTGAAGCATGTCATATTAAATTTCCCACACATTTTATATGTTTTGACTTTTGTATGGTTTTCTTGGAAAGAGTAGATGCTGAGATTTGCAAACTTCAGAAATAATTTCCAAATGCTAGAAATAAATAGGAAAATAGCAAATAAAAATAAGACTCTGAAGTATTATATAAAGACAAATTAAACAAGTTACACCAGACTACAATACCTAAAGTCAGCCTTTGTGGTATACAGGATCTCTCATATCTTTTGGTAATTGCCAGGAGTTTCCTATATGAATGACAATAATATGTGAGGGCACCCAACAGGACTTATTAAATAATATTTAAAAAGTTACAGTTTTTAATCTGATACTCAATCTGATCAACCAATTGTAAAAATATAACATACTTGGTACAACATATTGCTGTGACATGAAACAGTGTAATGATGGAGGACGAATAGAAAATTACTTTTAGTATTGTTGTAAGGTATTACAGGAATTATTAGGAGTGTTGAGGCCCATTGCTTAGATACTTCCTTTGTTACATATCTAGTTTGTTTTTAAATTTCAGGGAGATATAGATATGCAGCTTTCATATATAATGGAACAAAAATAGCCAGGATTGCACCTGTATTAAGGCTGTCACCAGATGTAGCATTTTTGATAGAAACTTGACCAAGTGAACCCTTATATTTGAGTACAGCAATGCAATACAATGTATTAATATATATATCAATAATATGCTAGTCAGGGTTGCTGCTATTCAAAAGGGAAAATCTAACACATTGCAAGGAAATTGTATCCTTGCTAACAGATTACCCTTTTGGTTCCACTTCCTCTCTTCTCATTGATTGAGTGATATTTTGTGGAGCACCTACAGCTTCATGTAATACAAAATGGAGAATTGTTAAGGTACAGCTCTCCTTTTTTTTTTTTTTTTTTGATTAATTTAAAAAATAAAAAACAAACCTGCTTGCCAGCATATATTATCAATCACATTAAAAAGAATTATATTTATGAATGCAAATTAGACATGATTCAACGAATGAAGACATAGAATAATCATAATTATCATAATGCCTCAAAATACTTATACATTAAGCAAAACAGGACAAAGATAAAACTGTTTAAGAGGTTGTGGTAAGGTATACCTTAACAATCCAGGAAGTACATGGACACACAAGAGTCTAAAATATGTCCCTTTTGACATACCTTCAGAATATAATCAGCTGCAATTCTTTTCTCAAGTCCATTTAACCAGAAATTCTTTTCCACAGCCTAAAGTCTAAAAGAACTCATCATACCAACTGCTGAGTTTTCTAAAGTATAAGTGGACAGCCTAAGGGGGGAAGAATAATGTGCTCCAGTGGAGCAAGTTCTAAAATATTCTATGGCAGATGGAGTTTTCTCTGGAACAACTAGATTACAGATTACATTTTATTTTAAATGTCTGTTCTGTCTTTTTAATTATTTTAATTTTTATGCTGTTATTTCTTCCTTGTGAAAGGGACATAGAAAAGATTTTAATTTTGTTAGAATGAAAAACATATCAGCACTTGCTAGAAAGAGAGAATACAGCAATTTTTAAAGTTAATACTGCCTGGTGACATCTACTTTAAAACCCAATTTTCCATTCCATTTCATATATCTTTGCCAAAATATAACCTTGTGCTGAAAGCATAATTATTATTAGAATTCCTACCATTATTATTATCAACAGTATGAGAAAGGGGATTTCAAGACAAGAGTTCTGCTATTTTTCAGAATAAGATTGGGTAAGTATTGCAAAGACATTTCATTACCTGCACTCTGTAGAGGAAAGAAGACCACCTTATTTCATTTCTACAAAAATATCCCTAAGTTTGATTTAATAGAAGTTGCTTTCTTTGTGCTGAATATAGAATGTATCAAGAGGTGGCATAAAAATTTTGTTCCAAAATTTTGCAAATGTGCAAACCAATCTTCTCTGTGACCTTTCCTGGAATTTTAATGCTGAAATACCAAAACTTAATAGTCATTAAGTATACTGTTTTGCATGCAATTATGTAAAATAGCTTAGAGTTAAAAAGGGTGAATGATCTTCTAATATTTTTATCTCATATGTAGGTTTTGCCTCCCTATCCCCGTGGATGAGGTATTAACTGTCTTCAGTGACTTGCAACCTGGATTCATTGAAATGCACTTTATTTATTCATACAGCATAACACCCACCTTCACACCACTGTAAATGAGGTGTTAACAGAGCTGTGGGACCACCACTTTAGGTTGCTTGTTCCTAGGGAAATGAGGTCGTTGGAGGCTATCCAGGGAATTACTAAGGAACAGCTGATGCACAGCCTGCCATCTGCTCAGTGGTGTTCTTGCAGGAAGGCAGCAGGGGAACTAAAGGCAGCAAGGTCGTGGGGTCCATGCCTAGGTCCTGGATAGGTTTAAAAACCAGTAAAGGGTTTCAGATCTTTTACCAAGACTGGCAAAACTGATGAGCCTTCTATCACGGGACTGCCACTGCCAGTGACAGACTGTAAGCTTTCTACTGGGTTTGCAGGGCCTTGGGACTGATGCTTGCCAGGTATTATATGTCTGAAACTTCAGCTGCCTACTGCTCTGTCTGACTTGATTTAGCTGACAGCAATTTCTTTAACTGACCAGGTGTCCGCAGCTAACTTGTTTTACTTTTGTCTAACTGTGTGTGGTTTAAAACTCATAATCTTATACATATAGCAATACTGAGGAATTATTTTATGTAGAATGAGGTATTTACAACTCTCTCACAATTTAATGTGGAGAAAGGCAGGCCTGGCCCAACAGAAGTCTTGGGAAGGGGAAGCAGGAAATGTCTTATAGGGAGGAACAAGCATGAGCTGATCAAAGATAAGGCACATGCTTGCCATGGGAAACTCCACATGCATAAACCAGTCACCAAAAATCAGCTAAAGAAATGCAGACCTCGTAGTAAATGAAACTGGTTTTAGAGGTTGTGGATGCTGAAAATCTTTTAGCAGAGAAATCTTTCAGCTTTCTGCACCATTCTGTGGGAGCTCTGCTTTTTTCACAGAAACAATGAAAAGCATTGTTACAGTCTCTGTAAATCAATCCCTTTATCTTCACCTGCAGCTTGTTATGAAGGTTTTGTTATGATGTTGACTGAAAAATATTTTTGAATGGGTGTTGTGGATTCTAGCCAATCAGCATGGGAGGTGGATGGTCAATGACCAATGATCTTGTGCCATCTTTGTGGAAATAGGGTATATAAGCCTATCAGTAATTAATTAATAAATCTCTCTCGCTCTCTCTTCATCTCTCTCAACTTGGACTTGGTGTTGTTTTTCTCGCCAGCCGCGGTACAACAGTGAGAAGAAGTAACAAAGAAAGCAAAGAAATGGTACCTATTGTGCATGAGAAACACCACAAAGAACAAACTCAGATGTAGTTTTCAAATATAAGTCTCTGAAACAATGAAAAAGAAAAACATATAAGAGTATGTTAGCGAAATTTTAAAACAACGACAAAAAAATCCACCCCTACATGGAACCGAAGCTGATGACAAAGAAAATTGTCAACATGAACATCATATTCCACCCATGAAAGAACTACAGATACTCACAAATCACTCTAACACCTCCCACTGCCACCACCAGAGTGAAACCACCTACCCTAAGACTTATAGGAGCATGAGAAATAGGAGAATTACACCAGGAAAAGCTGAAGAATAAATGTGTGTGCACAACAGATTTATCTCCATTATTACTTTTTCTCTTTATGTAACAGAAGATTTCAGTTATATTATTAGGCTACTTTTATATAAAATGTCATGGTTTAGGAACAGTATTTTCCAATTTATTGCTCCCACTGAAACTATGTTCCTCTCACTCACTCCCTCTCCCCTTTGGTGGTCAGGAAAGGAGAATTGGAGGCACAAAAAGTCAAGATAACAGGTTGAGATAAGAACAATTTACTGGAAACAGCAGTGAGATAAGAAAACCAACGGTAAAGGCAACTATATTAATGTCAGAAGGTACAAGAGAGAGCCAAATGGTTCACATGGAAGCAATACCAGGGTCAGTCCCTCTGCTATGCTGGGCCAACCCAGAAGAGACTTCTTCTCCCTGGAAATAACTCCCACCCCCCACTCCCCGCCACCTCCAGCAATTGACATGAGGTGGTACAGAACAACCTCCAGGTCCTAGCCATGTTCTCTTCTGGCTACTTCAAAAATTAACACAATCCTGGTCGTACAATAAAATATGCTGTTTCTGTATCTCAGACCAGTGCTTTGAGCAGAGTTCTGAAGATACATTGATTGTGGTGATCGATACATAAAAAGCAACCTGATTCCTGCTACTCAGGAGGCCAACAGGTACTTTTTAAAATCTGAATTATCTCTGCCTTTGGCTAACTAGAAGCCATGTAGTTCATTCCTCCTCAAGTGTGTTGTGTAGGTTCTTGCCTTTCATGTTTGTGAAAAAGAAAACATTGCATGCTAGTCTTTCTCTCTGTATTTCTAATAAACCAGCCACAAATATAAGAAACATAATTTATGCTGACAAGGAAATTAACATCTTTTTCTTGTTTGCTGTTTCTTAGTTTGAGCACGGATCAAAAGTCAAGTGGAGTCATTCAGGATAATGATCCTTCTCAGGGGCAAAATTCACTGCAGTTACTTAAAGACCAGGTAATTAGGCTTGAAAAAGCATAGCATGAATTTCAGCCCCCAGTTCAACAGCAAGTCCCAGAGCAACACTACAGACCCTGTGCTATCAAAACTTAAACCTACAACCCAAGGAGCAATTACAGTCTCTTCCATGGCACTTAAGAAGTTTTCCTTTTTCTTTTCTTATCTGCAAACCTATAGAATTGGCAGTGAACTTCTCCCTTTCTCCTTACGAGCCATGCTACTGTGAAGTAGCATGGTAAAACATGTACTATAGCCAGTGTTCAAATGCAAATTTTTAAAATAAATACAGCGTCTTATAAGAGTGGGGATAATGTTCCAATTTAAAAAAAAAAAAACTCTGAAATGTTCTAAGATTTGTTAACAAAACTGGAAAGAAAAAGAGTTGGTTTTGGACTAAGACTGGCTTTTTCTAATAAAGCTATGTCACAAAGGGACAATACTTTCACTAATGGTCTTTAACTTAGTTTCTATGACCACTTCTCTTAAGTGACTATATTAGAGCTCCAAATTCATTGCCCTAGGTAGATGGTAGTCTGAAACAGTCAGCCTTCTCTTGGACTTCAGTCCACAGTAAATTATTCATAAATAGCAACTTGCTATTATTTCAACAATAGCAATAGAATACAGATCAAAGTGACTACCTTTGAGATTTTGGCAAAGATAAATAAATGTCTGTGAGTTTAAAAACACATTGAAGTTTGCTGAAAACTGTGAAAAAAGTATATGTCTTTATTGCATTTTTGTGTCAATAATTTTGTACAGTTTTTAAGAGTCTGTCATACAAGTCATCTAGAATAACTGTTCCTAAGTAAGTTATCAAAGAATAATAATTTGTTTCTCTACAGTGCCAAATGTTACTCTTCTAACTAGCCACAATGAAGCAGGCTGAGAATAGACAGTTATAAATATCCTGCAGAGTATCTCATTCCACCGTTGTCTCTCTAAATGAAGGACAGAGCTCTTATAATTGGGGAATGTAACCTCTAGAAAAAGAGGCAAAACACATTCCCTCAGGTAACTCTGACCCCGTTATTCAATCACTGAAATGAGGCAATATAACTTTCAAAGCACCTTTGTACCTGGCAACAACAGCATCGCTGTCTATCCAGAAACAGCAAGCTTTAAAATGTGCTGGTTAACCTGTGAACAAATTAGCATGAAATAAAGCCTGGGGAAAAGATGAGACTAACTGGAAAGGTACAGTAATTTTTAATATAAACTTAGCACGTCAGCTCCATAATAGCAGACCTTCCAAGATGACACTGTTTTCCTATAAAGACCACAGCAGAAAACAATAGCCTAATCCTATTTTGCACAGAAAATATGTCACCTCTGAACTGGAAAAGTAGCCATATTGTACCACCAAAATAAGGGTAAATCAAGGACAGAATTATATTGTTTTGACTAAAACAAATAAGAGACCGTCTCAAACAATGAGATAGCCATCTGTATCCATGCCTTGATGTGACCAGTGAAGGTCAGCTTTGTGTGTCCTTCTTGGGGTTTATCTCAGATTGTGCTCTGAGTTTAACATTAGCTTGTCTCTGTTCAGATTTTACATGGAGATCACAATCTTGATTTAGCTTCCCTGAGCTAAAAAATCCCTTGCTTTTGCTGTAAACACTGTCTTAAGCAGTGTTTTTCATTTACCTGAGCTGCCCTTTCATCTTCAACAGCCACAGAGAAAACTGGCATCCTAAATACTCAGTCCTTATTTGGTGAACAACAATCACATTACATCGCTAACATTTTTATATCTGACATCAGAATGTGGAAGGACACCACAGACCCCAAGCCAGGAATTATACTCAGTGCCAGATGACTTAAGAGTGTGACTGTACAGGGAATATCAAGGTTATTTCCCTGATCATACATCCTTTAATGGAATGAATCCAGAGGAGACCGACAAAGATGATCAGAGGACTGAAGCACCCCTCCTATGAAGACAGGCTGAGAGAGTTGGGGTTGCTCAGACTTGAGTAGAGAAGGCTCTGGGGACGCCTTAGAGCAGCCCTCCTGTACTTGAAGGTGGCTACAAGAAAGTTGGAGAGGGACTATATACAGGGGCATGTAGTGATAGGAATGGCTTTAAACTGAATGAGGGTAGATTTAGATTAGATAGAAGAATGAAGCCTATTACAATGAAGATGGTAAAACCCGAAACAGGTTGCCCAGAGAGGTGATGGATGCCTCATCCCTGGAAATATTCCACGTCAGAATGGATGTGGTTCTGAGAAACCTGAAATAGTTGAATATTGGCATTCTCATTGCTGTGGGGTTGGACCAGATAGCCACTTCCAAATGCTTCCAAACCCACTGACCATTGTTGGGAAACCAGTACTGCCAGTCTGACTTTCTCAGGTGTAAGGAAGAAAATAAAAAAAAGTTGGGTGTGAAAGTCATCTAAGTTCAGTAATTTGTAACTTAGGCATTTGGCTTAAAGCTGGCTGCCTAGACGTACTGTATAATCAAGTGAAAAACAGAATTAATTCAGAAGAACATATATACAGATATTTAAGATAGACAGGCCCAGAATTTTGGAGGATTGTCCTTTTCTCCATCTTTGCCCTCCATCTAGACAAACCTGATTTTTATCTGAAATATAACTTGATTTCAGGCAAAACTGAAATAGACCTAATTTACAAAAAAAGTGCATGTATGTGTCTCTGTGTTCATTCCTGTTCTGGGATGCTCTTTTTCAATGTAAAAGGCATTATGTAACGATTAGCATCATGTTTGTTTGTATTTCTATGACACTGTTTTTTTTGGGGGGGACCAATTTTTTCTTTTTGACAAAGAAAAGTAAAAGCAATAGTTAGCTGGATACAGCATCCCTTGAAAAGTAACATACAGCAGTAGGGTGTAACAATTTTGTTTTTCAAAACTTCAGACTCAACTTCAGGGTCTAATACTCTTACCAGTCCAAGAACTGCATGTCTATTTAACATGATTGTCAAATTAAAATAATTTCTTTCTGACAGCTAAATGAAGAACAAATAAATTACAATTTAATGTGTAACTCTTTTTCCATTTGGGAGATGCTCATGGGAGCCTGTCTCTGCAGCTTGTCAGACAAACTTTCCTCAGAAAGTGGTAAACACACACACACACAAAATCTGAAACACACACACACACACACAAAATCTGTAGATCAGATAAAACAAAATAACCTTCTATCAGAATGCATAAGAGCTCCTAGGAAAGAGTACTTAGAGGCCTCTACTGATTGCTGTGAATTAAACGTAAGCTTTGTCATATAAGCAGAATTTCAAAACAACTGACAACTATTAAACAGAGGTTTCTTAAAGTGGTGAGTAGATGGAGCTGAGATAAGATGAAGATGAGTCTAAACTTAGGGAATTTTTATCTTGTGAAGACCTCAGGAATAGCAAGTACCTAGTGGGCTGAGGTTATTTAATAGGTTTGTAGAGCTCAAACTAAAACATATGGACCCCCCGACATGAAGTGCTGGCTGAAGTGTGAAGTATTTCTCAAATCTGACTCTACTCATCCACATTTTCTGGGCAAAATTATTTTCACCTGAATTCAAGCTGTTTCCAGGTGGCACCTATCATGTTCCAGGCTTTTAAGAGAGGACCTTCAATGATCCCATCCCTCTGACAATGGACCCCTGATACCCCTGAGGGCACTGAGAAGGAAAAGGGGATAGGTAGATGTGGCAAGCAAAGCACAAACTGGGATGCCTGTGCTGCATCTGCAGCAAGGGAATTACATCTTAACATCAGATTGACAGAGAAGGGAAATCCAAGAATAAAGCTTGAGTTCCAAGCCTGGACTGAGTAGCTTCCCACCAAGCCAGAAATACAGCAAAAACCTCTGCTTCTGAACTTCACTAGAGTAATTTCCCTTGTGCCTTGAGTGGTAACAGGAAACTGTGGCTTTCTCTTTTGTCACAGAACCTGAACACCATACTTATACCATATGCTGAAAGAAACAAGCTTCTTCACATGTCCTTCTGTTCCAAGTAGAGCTTTGCTCTAAGCCTGCCTTCCTTTCCAAATGTTGCGTCTCACCTTCAGCTACCTATCTTGGAGCTCAGCCAAGGAAATGAGATATCCTCCAACTTTTGCAATACAGTAGTGATTGAGATTTGTTTTTACAGGATTCACCTTGTACATAGAAACATCCTGAACCTTTTAAATTTAGGGGGTTTTTTTATTAAGCCATTGCCACTACCCCTTCCTCTTTTTCAGCATCTGGAATGTTTACATTAAATCTAAGACATTTTCTGTAAATTATATGTCATTATAATTACTAGATAAACTTTGATGGCTCATTCTATGACTGGAAGTATTTTTAGATGATTACTGTGATTTATTCTTTCTTTAAAATTTATGAGAAATAAAACTTTTGCAATAAAATGCAATATGTATTGGCAGAAGTCTACCTACACTTTTAAAATGGCTGGGGCTTCTGCTAGAGACCATTTCATATCTGATCTAATTATATATAACTTAATTTAAATCACATACTGCAGGCAAAACTACAGGAACACAGCAGCTTTCCAACAGCACCTCTCCAGCATGCCCTTAAACAGGTGAAGGTCTCTGAGAAGCAGCTTTCCCTGGTGTAGTGTCTCCTTCCCCAAAGCAGAGCTTCAATTTTTCAAGGACATGCTCTAAGAAAGAACTTTTAAATTTCAGGAAGATATAATATTTTTCTGTGGGCATGTCTAATTTTCACTCACAATTCCCAGCAATCTGAACAGACTACAGCTTTACTGTGAACATAGAGGGGCTGTGCCTCCCACCTAAGCAAACTTTGATGGATTACATCAAAAGACATTGCATGGGGGAGTTCAGGACAAGCAAAACAGCACCTGGGGAAAAGGGTGAATTAATAAAACCAATACCCCTCTGCATCAGAAAGAAGGTCCTGTGCATAATAGGCAGCCATTCTGTAATTTGTTGGAGATTTCTGGGAGCACAGTTAACATGTGGCACACAAACACCCCAGCTGTGACTCCCAATTCAGTTGCAGGACTTCACAGGGTGGATGTGCTTCCCAAGACCAGCTCTGATGGTGGTTTTTGTCTCAGTGCAAACCAAACAGATTAGTTCAATGAAACTCTTCCCAGAGAAGTGCTCAGGTTGCTGACAACTTCTGCAAGGTATGACATTAGGGACAGGATTTAGTGGTGGATTTGGCAGTGCTGGGATAACAGTTGGACTTTGTGGTCTTAAAGGTCTTTTCCAACATAAATTATTCTGTGATTGAATGTATATAGGCATTGAGACGTCCTTTTTTCTAGTAATAAAATTTTGAGTCTAACAGCTGAAAAACTCAGAAGCCTGGGCTGTGCTCTGGTAATTTTCCTTGCATGAATGTTCAAACTTTGCAGGGAAGCATTTGTTCACAGGAAGTTGGAGGAGGGTATACCCCAAACACTCCATCCCAGGTCTACGTGTAATTCTCACTGCTGGTCTTCTTTTAGCAGACTTGGCAAAAACTAGATCACAACCATTCATTCTTTTGGCAATACACACTGCTGGGGAGTTGGGAAACCTCTATGCTAATTGCTCAAAAAAAAAAAGAAAAGTAGTGAAGGTATCAAAAATGTTGAACACTTTAAAGGAATAACCCTATAGAATCTTTATCTAAATGAACAAAATAATGGGTGCTTTGATTTCGATTTTTCAATGCCTTTTTGCCCCATCTGTATCTGCAAATTCCTTACATACATTTTGACCTTCAGAAACTGTAAGATTTAGTGTCATAGAAGAGCATTTGACAAAATTTACATTTTATTGTAAATAACACCTACAGCCACAAATAAAGCAATGAAAAATTAAATTACTAAGAGCCCTCTCCAAATATGGAATTATGCTCCTTTAGAATAAAACTGTGTCCTATTATCATAAGGGAACTCCAGTCTATCAGCTACTAGTTGATATTAGCAGATAGCTATCACAAGGCAATTATTATAAAGTATATACAAAGTAAGCAAATGAAACTAAATTTGAATCTCATGAAGACTGACTTTTAAATCTTAATTACCTGATTTTAATGCAGGATTTGCTTTATCAAACCAATTTTTTCTAAAGCAAAGAAAACCTGCACCTCTTTTCTGGGCTACTGCACTGAAATACTTGAGTAAGTCTTGGTTGCATTATAAATGCCATAGACACATTTCACTGTGCAAGTCTACAACTGGTTTGACTTGAAATATATATAAATATTTTTTAAAAAATCTTAGCATAAGCCTTTTGTTCTTTTTTCTCACAGTATTTTAATTGATTCGATGGGTTTTTTTTAATGAGTGTCAAGTGATCTTGCCATGATCACAAACTATAAAATCATTCAGGGAAAAGAAAAACCTACCAGGTGGCAACTCTGAGAGTACTTTCATAAATACAAATCATATTCTTCCTGTGTTATCAAGCTACATCGTAAATGATGAATTCAATGTCTTTCACAGGTAACAAAAAGTCTTCCAGCTCAGCAATTCTAGATGAGCCTATGGTGTCTATGACCTCTGAAAATACTTGTTTCTGGCACAGCAAAAAAAGACTTCTGGTTTAACCTTGGAGAAATACCAGAGGCCACAAGCACTGTTTTTTGTAATACTTCTGATACATTAAGTTAAAAACAGGTTATTTCCAAAAATACAGATGCCATTTACATACATATTTTTGGTCTCCAGAAAAATAAAATGTGACTCAGGGGATGAGAATTGAATTAGAAACTCTAAAAACTGCAACTGTTCTTGAACATGTGGCTGGGAAAAAAGTAGAGCAAGAAAAACAGTTTAGCCTATTTACCAATTGCCATGAGACTTGTTTGTAGCAATGCATGTACCACAGCTGAGTACCAGTCCAAGAAGGGCATGTATCCAAGGGAAACTGGATGGTTGGCCAGCCCCTGCTTTGACAAAACAGAAGAGCAAGGAAGAAAATTATCTAATGCTTTAAGGTAAAAAAGAGAGGATGAAGAGAAAAGAGGAGGAGTAAAGGTCCAGTCTTCTGAACCAAACTCTCTTGAGTTTTCTGACATGAGAATTTTGTCAAGGCATGTTAGTCAGCTGCTTTGTACAGCAGCACAATATTCCGGAATTGATCTTGCCACTTACTATCCTGTCCTACAGACTCAAAAAGTCAAGCATTATTTTCTGTCTTCATTTTAGGTGATGATTATCCACCACAAATTGATTTCCCTACCCAGTTCCCTTGTTTCCTTATTCCCTTCCATGTGTCCTCCCCATGACTTTTATTTGCCGTTCTCACAAATTCAAGTTCCAGGCTGCTGCTCCTTGCTGCTGCTCTTGCTTTTACAGTGCAATTCAAGCCATCAAATGCTGTTATGCCATAAGTCATTTGTGACTTCTGTAGTCAGCCACAGGCAGAAAGTTGTCACAAGACCAAGCCTTTTTATTAGGAGGCAAACAGGGCTCTTTAAGACAATAGCTGGAAATAGAATGAAGGAAACACTCATTGTGATAGACCTCAAAGCATGGGGCATGTAGCTAGGCAGAAAAATCAGAAAACAGAGAAATATGGCCCTAGCAATGAAATGAGGCAAAGCTTATGGGAGAGAACAAAACTAATTGGAAGAACAGCTTTGAAAACAGTGAGAACTGCAATTAGGCAGGGCTATGATCACTCCTGGCAAAGAATTGGCTTACATGAAAGAGAAAAAACAATATCCTCATGTATTCTCCTTCTAAGCATCTTCAACTTTCAATAACAACTTGAACTTTGAATTAAAGAGAGAATATTGCCGCCTATGCTACCCGACCCAACAAGTAAACACCACTCAGTAACAGTACAAGGATTAAACCAACTATACAAAACCACACAGTTTTGTGGAGAAGCAGATTCAAGTAGCTTCTACCTACAGCTATAAATTTACAATGTCTGAAAAGCTCAAGCCATCCCTTACAGTTCTTTTTCCAGCCATAATTCTGCTTTCTTATCATGTTATCTTTGGCACCAAAAATTACCATCCTTTAGATTAGTTCTGAGGGAAATGCTTATGAGGGACAAAGAAAGACCACTTACACAGCTGAAGTTCTCTTTGATAAATATCAAAAGGCCTGGTTTATATATAGAAGAAACCTGAGGTTCTCAAAATATTAGGTATGTAAATTCCTTACAATATAGAATTTTGTGCAACATAAATATAGGGCTTAGAACTAGCTAGTTATCTTGTCTCCTTTAAAAAAAAAAAAAGTCTCTGTATTCTATTTTTTCCCCATTTCCTTAAATTGATTTGGTGGTGACATTGTCAGTTTCTCATTAACCATTTGCTAGGATATTCCACACTTCCATATTCTTTTCTCAGCTTGCAAATGTGAAATTAATTAGCAATTCACTAAGTAGAGAAGACGTCATTCTCTCGAATCCCATCTTTCTTTTTGTGTCTTATATATATGCACACATATTTTTGTAAAGAAAACAAAACAAAACAGAAAACCTTGACATGAATTAAAAGGATTTTAAATTTTTAGGGAATCCTTTGAGGTCTAATCTTGTTCCAGCTGAAATTTTTCTGGTTAGTTTATATGAATTAATTTTATCTTCTTTAATAAAACAATATTGAAATCATGGATTTGTGAAATATTCACATGTGGTTTATTTCACTAAGTTAGCCAGTATTGTCTGGTTTTGACCTAACCTGTTTCCCTCATAAGAGACAACACATTTAAGAGAAACAAGTGCAATAATCAGGATGCATGCTTAGCATATTTTGCATTATTTACACCCAGATCCAGTATTTAAAATCAAGAGCTAAAAAGAGGATAAAAAAGGCTGTCCTCCATGAACACCAGTCCAGAAACAGTGAGTAGTTTCCAGAAATCATTCTTACCTCCACTGCAGCCAACTGGAGCCACAGGCAGAGAGAGGAGATGCCTTGGCTCTGGTGGCAACTTTCCCCCTCCATGAGTCCTTGCAATACAAAAGTGTCATAACCACGATGAATGGCACCACATCATGTCTTCATTATTTTAAAATATGCTCCCTCAATGAGGGAAGAACAATGACAGCAAAAATATGACTACTTTTGATCTAGTACCACAAAAATTATCTTCAAGGTCCACCTGCTGGTAGGAAACTCACTTAAGGTCTTGTCCTTATTCAGCACAGAAGGTAAAACTTCTAGGTTCAATTGGTCTAATTTATAATACATTGCAGACAAATGATCTGGTTTTGTGGGAATGGAGAAAATTACTGTGTTATTGATATTGTCAATACAAGATGTAAATAGTGATTCTGTGTAGTGTACACAAAAGACTGACCATTTTCTTTTTCAGTTCTAAATAAAATGTATGCTCCCATAACATACAGAGTTTATCTCAATTTACAGAATGAAGATATTGCACTTTCTACTGTTAACAACAATATTAATTTCTTTGTAACTTTTGGAAAAATCATAACCATTCTTAAAATAGTAGAAAATGGTAACTGATCCAGTTTCAATATTCCTGTGTATATTGACAACTTTGTCCTCCGAGACTGAAAATAACCATCCAGATCCTTCCAGAAACACAACTCCTAAGTTTCCTGTGGTAAAATAATTTAATTTACCACACAGTGAAATCTGTGCTTTTAAGAAACAATCTTAAAATGCAAGATACAGATTTTGTGGTTGGGTTTCAAAAATTACAGTGCAACTCCTGTAACCACAAAAACCTCCCACATGATTGTTATTCTCTCCTCTGTCCATCCAGGTAAGGAAATAGAAATCTCCCCTCTCCATATCAGTGCAGCAACCAGCAGCAACCTCAAGGAGTTGCAATAATGTAAGTCTGTTCCAGAACAACAGGGGAGAAATAAAAAGAACATTGTGCATCCTCTCTGAGTTCTGTGAAATATGAACATGCTATTTCAAGTTCTCTATAGTATGCTATTTTTTCAAAGCTCAATATAGCCCAGTAATGAGGCAAGAATCTTAATCTCATCTTCAAAATGCCGAAAGATACTTTTGTTCTGTTTTCCCTTAAGTCTACCAGAGCTTGTCTTACTGGGTTGTTGTTGTTTTGAAGGGGGCTTTTTCAATCCTGAAAGATGACTGTGCACAGTCTCTCTTCCCCTCCCAAGACCATATCAGTATTTATTTGTGTCAGCAAACAGTATCAGTTCTCTGCACTACAGAGTGAGCAAGCTAATACTTCAGTAAATTGTCGCTGCCTCCTGTTACATCTGTTCTGCACTGTTCACTAATTGCTTGTCACAACCACTGAGCCATGGTGCCAGCCATGCTGCCACTTCCTCTTTGGTCAGCTTGTCAGCTCCTATTAATCTGAGCCCTGTTGCTTTTTCCACAGCCAACTTTTTTGCACTCTGGATATAATGAAAATCTATTACTTTAGTGTTGTATGAAAGTGACAAAATTATAATTCAAAAGAGAAAAAAGTTAATGACTTTTTGTGTGAAAGTTGACAGTTTCTTACTGTAGCAGCAAATTATTTTCTGTGATCCTGCTTCAATTTCAGTACTATATATAAAGGTTTACATACCTTTCAATCTGGTGTAATATGATTATTATTATTATTCATTATTAATCCTTGTTATTGCATTGTATGGAAAGGAACTTCTAGAATCAAACTTTGTGAATGAGAACAAAACAAATCTGAGCATAAGTAGTGATGCCTAAAATATGAACATTTTAAAAGGAAGAAATCTGATTTTTATGGTGAATTTTGTCAGCTTTTTTTACCTTGGGAGGGAACACAATTGGTCTGAAACTGATTTATATTTGATAGATCAGATAATTTTTGCAAACGTTTTATATGCTCAACTTTTTGATTCAGTAGCCCAGGGTACAGAAATGAAAGATCACACAGTAACAGATTGAGAATGAGAGCCATAGAGTCAGAGACTCATTTACCTTGGGAAAGATCTTTAAGATCATCCAGTCCAACCATCCAAATTAACTGCTAAACCGTGTCTCATACCTCATCTAAATGTCTTTTAAATACCTCCAGGGATGTTACTTCAGCCACTTCCCTGGGCAACTTCTTCCAGTGTTGGCAACTCTTTCCTGAAGAGAGATCACTGCCCTGGCCATACTAGTTTGGATAGAGACCAGGATGCCATTGGCCTTTTTGGCCACCTGGGCATGCTGGCTCATGTTCACTTGCTGCTGACCAGGACCCCCAGGTCATTCTCCTCCAGGCAGTTTTTCAGCCACTCTTCCCTCAGCCTGAAACACTGCACGGAATTGTTGTGACCCAAGTGCAGGACCTGGCATTTTGCCATGTTGAGCTGTTCTGATTCCCAGCAGGGTTCCACAAGGAAAGGCATGCACATGGACATTTACATCTGAGCAGCTCAAATGTAGCAGAGCAGTAGTGTATTCCCCTGAAACTGTTTGTCACACTTTAAGCTTTTAACAAAATGTAGATATAATATGTCCCTTAAGGAAATGAGAGCTCAAGGTGACACATAAATTACAGGACTGAGAAACAGAGAGATGTTCTCACAAGTAATTAAAAGTGGCTATAGCAGCTCTTGCTTTTTTAGGATAAAATACATTTTTAGTTTTTAAATTATGCACAGGGGAAAAATAATAGAAATATAATTTCAGAATAATCAAAATCATTTTGCTGCACAAATTTCTGAGGGTGACTTCATGTGGGAATCAAAGTCCTAAAGCTTCGGGGCTAAGCATATGCTCTCGGATTATACAGCTCTGAAAGACACTTTCCCCAGGTGGGATATTTTGGCTGTCTGTGCTATCAGCTCCCTGGAACAACCTGTCCTTGCCATGGTCTTGATGAATTAGCATGCTTTCAAACAGTTCCTGGGTGCAGTTCAGGGGTTAGGATGGGTAAGAGACCTTTAACAAACCCGCTGACAGAGCAGAAGCTGCATGTTATATTTACAGGCAGGTTGATGCCTGTTTTGCCCTCTGTGCTGGAGAACAGCGTGGAGCACCTTTATTTTATTAGCAGGCATTTATTCTCAGAGGCTCAATAGAAGAATGACAAGGCAAAGCCACCTCTCTGTTCACCCTATTTCCCTGATCTGTGCCCACAAGCAGGAAGACGTGGGCACTGCAGTTTTGGGATTCTTGGCTCTGTAGCAAACTCTACAGAGTCCACGAGAAACCCTGGACCCATAGTAATCTGCCAGACAGCTGGACATTCAGGATGCTTTCCTGCCTGACACTGAAATGTAAGATTTGGGGAGTTACTCTAGATCAAGGAGTTTATTCTTTTAGGGACAAAATAACTGTATGATCCCTCCTCATTTACTCAACAATAAAACCACAAACATGTGAAAATTCTGCAGTTAGGAACCAAATACAAAGAAGGCATTTTGCAGACTAGGAAACAGCTGACCAGTGATCATGCCATTATTGACAAGGTTGGAATAGATTTTGATATTCTGCAACACCAAAAAAAAAATAAAAAGAAAAGAAAAATAAAATTAATTCAAACCCCACAGCATTTATACAAATCAAATATAAATAAATAGATCAGAAATATTTACATCTTCATAATTGCATAATTACTTAACTTCTGTTTGAACTTCTGATGCAAAGGGCATACACATACACAGAAAAAAGCAAACTGAAAAAAATGAGCATTTTTTCAGAGACCTAGGAAGAAGTAAGACTCATTATATAAGTAATGCATTCTCAAGGAAAGAAGCTCATATGAATGAAAACATGATGATACAGTAAGAAAAGAAGAACAAGCTGCATGACATGACATTTCATTTCTGGAGGACCTGAGAGATCAATAAGTAAGTTTGCGTAAAATTATTCACATCTCTTCAGAAAGTATGACCTGAAGAATGAGCTGATGTGCATTTTCTTCCAAGTAACTGGGATGCAATGCAAAATCCGTGGACAAGATCATTGATTTTTTTTCTCTCCTTTAAAAAATGTGATATTATGATGAAATTTCTCTGAAATGTAACATCAATGAAGTTATAGTTAGGATAAACTCATACCTGTGCACTTACTTATTTAAATTGACATGTATATTCTTTGAAATCTTTCATTAATTCTGCTTTGCAAGTTGAAAAATAATTGCCTTATGTGGGTACTACTTGATTATTTCAGTTTTTATACTCTCTCTTGTGCTTTTTGAAAAGTAGAATCACCAAATATTGTCTTTCTTATTTTGCTGGTTAAGCACTTAGATTGCCACAGGGCTGGACTGAAATTGTTCAGGACTTGATGAGACTCTGGATTTCCCTGGGCTTTATCATCCAGTCAGAATTCAGGCAAGGCAGCCAATATATTAGAATGAAATGTCAATTACAACGCTCTTCAGTGTTACAAGTTTCTGAGGATGACTGGGAAATAAATGCATGATGGTTGGAGAAACTACTTTCTTTGTAGTTTAGCTGTAATACTGGCAGCCAGCAAAGGGAGAAATCTTATTTTCTGTTCAATTTATTTAAGGGTCTGCACATCTGTGCAAAGCTCAGACAACAAGACACGCTTCCTTAACCAGGCTGAGGTACCCAGCCAATTTCTGCAGTAACAGCCTCTGCTAGTATTTTCAATACAATGTCTTTCTGTGCAAGAATTACTTCTGCTAGTAAAAAGAGAGCAATGCCTCTAACATTAAATTCTCTTGCACAAATTGCTTCCACAATATTTATTCTCCCATTGAATTAACATTATCTTGGCTAGAAATTAGAATTTCTCTCTATTTTAATGAGATCTCCACAAAGACAAGGTCTTAATCTGCAATGACCTTACTACAACATCTCTTAATTGTTGATGGCAGCAAATGAAATGCAAGTGGACACAGAACAAATTGCTTCATTAACAATATAGTCTATACCTATGGAACTGTAACCCACATTGCCCATTCATGGACCAGTTCATCTCATCATTTATCTCCACAATGAGATTACACTGCTCATGTAAGGTAACAGTATACTTACTTGTCACATTATGAGAATATCCTGTTTAGCAGCTTATAGTAGGTATAATTAATCATGCAAAATATTGTCTTCACTTCCAAATACAGAAAGATCATCATATTTTAAAAGTATGATGTGTCTGAGAATGCATGAGAAGGCCACATCAACAACTGGAATTCCACTGAGAGATCCCTATTCAGAAGTCTATTTTTTCACATTGGCAGTGAAGACTCATTGAAAAATAAAAATGTGTCAATCATAACCAAGTTTCTAGCAATAAACTCATCCAAACACTGGAAATTAACTAAGATCTGGATTCAGAGTCTGCTACTTACGTAATTGTTTTTGAAATGTGAAAATTGCAATAGTAAAGCTCTTTCTGGAAGATTCAGCTATTTCGACAATTAAGTGCATTTATGTGTGTGTGGCGCCATGCAGCCTCATATATTTAATTTTCTTTTAAAAGTAATTAATTAATGGCACACCAAAACCACAAAGGCAAACATACAGAAAATGGGAAATGACAGAATCAAGCTCCATTTGCAGCTTCAGTTCAGCATATTTACACTTTTATAAATCCTTAAATAAAACTATGTAGACAATGGGGACAAATATAGAAAGGCTTTCATCTCAATAACAAATCTTATTTGCTTTTATTACTGCTTTCTTTTTCATTCAACATCCAGTCTGTGCAATGAACAAAGGAGATATAAAAATATAATAAGAATAATTAATAGATTATCAGCATGACACAAATACAAAGGCTGAAATAAAAGAGTATATTTAATCTCAGTTATGTGGGTAAAATATCTTTTAAAATAAAATATGAAGAAAAAAGATGCTTGAAAAAGAAAATCTACCTCTAAATAAACAAATAATTCCATATTTCAGGATGATTTTGGAGATTAATAGATTTTATTTTAGGTCTTTTAAACTAGCAATCTGAACCAAGAGCTTCTGATGCAAAGCATAGCTGATGAAAGCAAATTATTCCTTGAGTGGAAGAACTACCAGAGAATGGGAGGGGGAGGAAAGGACAGACCAAGATGAAGATACTACTCTGCTCAACCATCCCATTCTGAATGTGATGATTCCAGAATTATTAGCCAAACACTGAGAAGATCTGAAACTGCTATCTCCCTGCCAAGCCCTGCTGCACCAGTACCAAAGTCGTGGTTTCAGCTGTTGTACTTCACCAAGGATCAAGGTCTGTGAGACCTGTGATCTTTCTCTTCACCTGAGCACACAGAAAATTCAACAGCAGGCTTCTTGATGGCCTGCTTCACTTTATGTGAACCAGTGGCTTTTCAGAGTCTAATAATTTTTTCCAAACTATATTTTCATAAGCATAGAAGAAAAGCTCCTTGACAAAGTAGTTCTCCTGCTCCTAAGCCCAAAGGCACTAGAACACTTCAAAGAAGCAAATTGTAATACTGTTTTTAAAAGAAAAATCTTTTTCTTCTCTTAAAGTAATTTACTTTTGAAATGACAGAGGCATTTTTACTGAAACATTAAAATAAAACAACTACTTAAAATATGGAAAAACTTATGCCAAAACTATTAGTGTTTGTAGAAGTTATAATAAACTGATAATAAGAAATTTTATACAGCAAACTTTACTCATCATAATTGGTGTTATTTCCTCTCTCCAATCTCCAAAACATCTTAGGATCTGAATAGCCACTATAGTCCCATCTTTTTTTTAAGACACTAGGAGCCAGCACGTATAATAATTCAGTGTGCTCTCAGATTGATGGTTTAGACTCACTCACCCACCACTCAGTGTCCCCTTTGCACTCAACGCTTCCTCTGAGACAAAACCAGGCGTGGTTGAGGGATAGTTTGCTTGAGTTTACAGGACTGCAGCTTGTTGTTATAAGGTAATTAAAGGTTTGCCTTGTCTCACACCCCCTAGGACTAGCCCAGGCACCTTTCTAGGATCAAACACACCTGTCAGCCATTATTACATTTTGAGACAAGAAGCATGTGCTGCTACCTACTCTACATAAGAACCTTATAGGCAGATTGTGATATCTCCATCTTTATGTATTTTAAAACAAAATTAGGTGGTCATTAAAGACCTGTTGGGTCATAGGGCCACAGAGGAGACCAGCTGATAGGTAACACTGATACGTCCAGCTCTTTGGAGAGGAGGTTGCACTGGGAGGTGAGTCATCCTGCACCACCTACCTTGGGACCCAACTAAATCGATCTCTGAGCAGGGACTTCAGTAGCAATGTCACAGCCAGAACCAAACCTGCATTGATTTAGAGAATGCATGAATGGCAAAAATAGAAATTTTTTATTTGATCAGGCCTATGTGCGTTGATTCAGAAAGCAAACATTTTAGAGTGTGTCTCATACTTTGAAACAATGCTGTTAGTGAGATCAAAGATAGCATGAGAAATAAAGTCCAGCAGGAAAAATGTAGATGAGTAATTACACGAAAATCTATACACCTCCATGCAATCTCATTTGGAAACACTATGGACAATTTCTTGCAATGGACATCCCTCTCCATCTCTCTACTGGGGATAATAAACCTTGGAGATTAAATGAAGGAAAGAGGGAAATGAGCCATTTAGTTCTATTAACTATTCTAACCTGACATGTATGGAATTATATGATAATTACTATTGAAAGGTAGAATCTACCATATGGATAGGGCAGAAATGGTCAGGCAATATCAAAGTACAGTTCATTTTAAACTGGACTGTAATCTCTTAGCACTGCCAATTTTAACAATCTTGCCAAGTCACTGAGGAAGCTGAATCAACAAAAATGAGTTTTTGATTGATTAGGATTAAGTCACAGTATTCCATTTTTCAAACACAGAGATATTGAGGTTATTTAAAGGTTATTAAATATATTCTTCTGTGTATATTTAAGCATCACCTTAATCTCATGAACACTATTCAAGAACAGATGTTTCCACAATATCTCAAGAAGATTTTGAAGTACAAATTGTGTGTTTAATGATCAGTTAACACTGTGAAGGTCAAAACCCAAAAAGGTTAAATCCAAAATACCACTCTTTGCAGCTGATGGTGTGTCCCGTTTCTACCACTGCTACTAAGAACTGTAAGCTTTAGATTTGTAATACAAATTCAACCAAAAATTCGAATCTTTAGAAGCATCATGCAATTTGAACAAAAGATGGTCTACACACTGCAGGATGTCAGAATTTGGATCTAAGTGTAAGGTTAGTAAAGGTGGTTTCAGATAATAACCCTATCTCTGTGCAAGCTATAAAATTCCTATTAAATATTACAGTAATCCTCAGTTACATAAGAAATTAATAAAAATAAAAGTCAGAACTGAGTATGCAGAAGAGAAAATGTCTCATAAATGAAAAATGACCCAGAACTTATAGGCCTTGAGTCATTTCTCTAACAGCTGCAAAAATGTCAACAGCAGTAAAACATAAAAACCCAGCAGTGATTTCATTAATAGTACTCTGCTACACTGCAGAGGGAATTGTGTTAACATACACTCGAAGGACAGGCATTGCCTTTAAAATTCAAACACATGAACTGGAACTTTTCCTCAGCTTCAGCTTACCTGCTGCTACCTACAAAAATGAAGCTGGCCAACAGGAGGTCATTAATCCGTGGTCCCTACGAATCTCTCATTTTCTCAGTGAATGGAGCACAGCACGCTGGAGCACATTCTACTCACAGCAAGAGCATCACAGAGTCCAGAGACTCTGGAGGAATGATTGCTGATTATGCTAATTCTGCACTTAGAGTATCAGTCGAAAAATATCCTCCACACCAGTGCAGGTTGAGAGCTACTATATGTGTGTCCTTGTGCTTTTTGTTTTCCAAATACTAGTGACTCCATTTAATAATTTAGTCTTTCTTTAAAGCAGCCTCTAAAAATGGAAAGCAATATACTGTCTGTGAAAGAAAAAAAAAGTCACTGTGGTTAAGGTACTAAATGAGGTCTCAACAAATTTGGGTTAAATATTTAGGTCTTCTCACAGAAGACTGGACTGACCCTGGACAAACCAATAGAAGAAGTGTGAGAAAATCGCTTAACTGAGGCATGAGGAAACTGCCTTGTCTATTTAATAGCAAGCTGTCTGAGCAAAGAGGTTGCCTCCTATTACCCACAGGTACAGCACTCGTATGCCCCATGCATAGGGCATCACTGAGGACTTCTTGGTGCTATTTTAACATAGCTTTATGTTACAGCAAAGGTCAAGTAATATTTTAGGATGCAATAAATTTAATGTCATAATATCCACACTGACTGAAAGCAGCAGAAAGCTCACTGTTGTTGATTCACACATAGGGAAGAAGTGGACGAGACATGGGGCTGACTAAAGTGCTCTGGCCACAGCTTTCTCCTGCCTTTCCCCTGCTCTCCCATGTAACACTAAAAATCCAATATGCTGACAGAGGCTAGAGTAATCAAAAAAGTTGAATGCCTGAAGAACCAGAATCCTAGCACAACCTGGAAGGATTTCTAATAGCTAAGATCTCATTAAAAGATAGTGTTTGCATGTAAAGCCAGACAATAGTGAGATAGGCCCAGTAGGTTGTGATTGACAGTGCACCTGCACTCTTTATCCACTAGAGACCTACAGGTTTATGGATCAGCAGCCAAGGACATGACACTGCTTAATTATGAACTGCAGAAATGCAGCACAATACTACACTTTCCTTGTCCTGTTTTAATTCCAGCACAGGTGACCTTATTCCATCAGGATATTGACAATGAATGCAACTACTCAGATATTGTTATTGAAGCTCATTTCTGGCAAAAAATCCCCGTGTCCTTCTAGGCAGGAACAACTGTTGAATGCCAAGTTAGATCTGTAGTAAATATTGAGGAAGTCAAGAGTCTTGTAGTGGCAGTTTGACAGGTAGAATGTGCATTTCATTACATTTTAAAGGTATCAGAGTAGCTGAGATGTAATAATTGCCTTGATATTTTATTTCCCAGTCTCTCTGCTAAAACAGAATCAAAATTTTGTGATCTATTTCAAGTAAGTCTCTGATCTCTAGTATTCGATAACTCTTAATTTTTACCAAAGAAAGAAAGCAATGTGAAGGCCTCTATACGGTAAAAATCAGAATGCTCTTTCACTCAAGACATTTTTGAAAGCCATTGAAAACAACACAGAAAGGGAATAAATTAATCCCCGATAAAATTCTTCAACAATCTTTGCGGCCCCAAGAGCAGTTCCTTTCTCACTGATAGAAAAGCTATGTAAACATCCATCTTTTTTTCTGGTCTCTCAAGCAAGTCCTGTTTCTCTTTTGCCAAAGCTTCAAAATCTGCAGTTCTTTTTAGAAAAATCCCTGCTGCTAACTGGAAAAATGATTTTTTCCTGAAGGCACTTATTTGTAGCTTTCCTGAGCTACCCTCAAGGTGGCAGTAGGGTCCCTACAGGCCTGCCCCCAGCTATGGGGGCATAGCCCTAGTGTGGCCCTCAGCATTCTCCTTCCTTTACATCTCCTAAATAAAGAAGAGAAATCTGTTCAACCTTTATCATCAAGGACTTTCTAAATCTAGTTTTAGCTTTCATTTGCTTTTAAATTTATCCTGAATTCCACATGTTCCGTGTCTCTCAGACAGCTATGCAATTACCCAAACAACTAATTACTATGTGTATTCCCCAAAGGAAATGTGGAAAGGCCATCAGGCTCTTCTCAGCCCATCTCTACTTTCCAGCTGGGAAGCATAAAAATCTTAATCTATTTCTTATTCCATGAAACAATCTTTTCTATTTCTATAGGCTTCTGTTAGACTGAGGCAGACTCACAGAACATTATGGAGAAATTTTCCCAATTTTTACCCAATCTTTGTCTATAAAATTTCATGATGCATTGACCCTGGCTACATGCCAAGTGTCTGCCAAACTGTTCTATCATTTCCCGTCCTCAGCTGGGCAAGGGAGAGAAAATATAACAAAAGGCTCGTGGGTTGAGAAAAGGACAGTAAGAGACCATTCACCAGTTATCATCACAGAATAACCAAATGGGTCAGGTTGGAAGGGACCACAGGGGATCATCTGGTCCAACCTCCCTGCTCAAGCAGGGTCATCCCAGAGCAAATGGTACAGGACTGTGTCCAGACGGTGAACATCTCCAGTGAGGGAGGCTTCACATCCTCTTTGGTCAATCTATTCCAGTGCTCGGTCATCTACACAGTTAAGAAATCCATCCTCATATTCAGGTGCAACTTCCTGTGCATTGGTTCTTCCTGTTACCTCTCGTCCTATTATTGCTCAGCACCACCAAGCAGAGCCTGGCTCCATCCTCTTGGCATCCTCCTGTCATATAGATGTTGATGAGGTCCCCTTTTAGACATCTCTTCTCAAGAATGAGCAGACCCAGCTGCCTCAGCCTTTCCTCATAAGACAGATGCTCCAGTCCCCATATCACCTTTGTTTCTCTCCATTGTACCTGCTGCAGGAGCTCCACGTATCTCTTATGCCGAGGAGCTCAGAACTGGACACAGCACTCCAGATATGACCTCAGCAGGGCTGAGCAGAGGGGCAGGACCACCTCCCTTGACCTGCTGTTGATGCTTTTCCCAAAGCACCTGAGGATACCATTGGCCTACTTGGCCATGAGAGCACACTGCTGGCTCATGGACAGCTTGTTGTCCACCAGCACCCCAGGTCCTTCTCCATAGAGCTGTTTTCCAGCAGGTCAGCCCCCAGCTTGTACTGGTGCCTGGGGTTGTTCCTCCCCAGATGAAGGACCCTCCATTTGCCTTTGTTTAATTTCACACAGTTCTTCTCTGCTCATCTCCCCAGCCTGTCAAGGTCCTTCCATAGGGCTGCACAGCCTTCTGGGGTATCAGTCAGTCCTCATAGTTTTGTGTTGTCAGTAAATTTGCTAAGGAGGCATCTGTCCCTTCATCCAAGTCACTGATGACCAAGTTAAACAATACTGGGCCCAGTTTGGAACCTGGAGTGGCACCACAAGTGACAGGCCTCCAACAAGACCTGGTATCACTGATTACAAATCTCTTGGATCTGCCATCCAGCCAGTTCTCAATCTCCCTCACTGCTGAGGTTCTCTGGGTCCTCCTTCTTGCCCTTCTTGAAGACCAGGGTGACATTTGCTTTCTCCCAGTCCTCAGACACCTCTCCCAATCTCCACAACCTTTCAAAGATGATAGTGAGCCAGCTAACTGTGGTGTCTGCCAGCTCTCTCATCACTAGTGGATGCATCCCATCAGGGCCCATGGACTTGTGTATATCTTGTTTGCCTAGGTGATCTCTAACCCAATCCTCCTCAACTAGGAGAAAGTTTTCCTTCCCCCATTCCTTTATTCTGGTCTTCTGGGCTGGTCTTGTCAATGAGCTGAGATAAAATATGTTCACTAACTCTGCCTTCTCTTTGTCCTTTCTTGACAGGGTACCCACTTCATGTAGTAACAGGTCCACACTATCCCTTGTTTCCCTTTTGTTAATTCTAAGTTTGAAAAAGCTCTTCTTGTTGTCCTTGACATCCTTGGCCAGATTTAATTCCAGACAGGCCTTGGCCTTCCTTGTCTCAGTTCTCCTTACTCTGACAACTTCTCTATACTCGTTCCAGCCTTGATGCCTTAATAAAATAAAATGTTGTCTATGAACCAGGAACTTCACTGATTTGGCCAACAGAAAGACATACACCAATTCAAGAAATTTTACCTCAAAGTGCTCATATTCAGTAATACTCTGTTCTGTGTGTCCTAACTCAGGTGCGTGTCACTTATACACAGGTCTCTCCTTCTGACCCCTTGATTCAAGGCACTGAGACAGCCCCACTGTTGCAGGAATTGCAAAAGCTTTATGCAGTTCAAATGCCTGCAGATAAAGTTTAATTACTATACCTTAAATTTTAAAACCTCTGCTTTTTTGTTATTTTTATATTTCTTTTACTACACAACTCAAAGCTTGCCCATGTCTAAAGGTTCTGCAGTAACCTGTTTGCCAGCTTGTTGCTTGAGATTTCCACATCATTAGTTGTAGCAAATGTTTATTCCCTGCTTCTTTCATTTCCTCTCCTTCTTTTTAATAATTTATGAGACCTTCTGCACATTTTTAATGCTCATTTCCCAGTCCAAGAAAGTCATGGCTCTCCATCTTTCCACTCTGCTTAACATGTTCACAGTTGAGTAACATTAAAGGATGACATCTATCCTTCCCTGAAAGGTGAAAAGGTCTTGCAGTTCAAAACATAGGTCCTGTTGAGGACAGCACCATACTTTCCAACTTTTCTCTCCAGCACAGGACACAGAACCTGTGATCAGAAATTCAATTTTTTGCAATATATCATGCCCAAAAAGACTGCCTATGAACTGATCACTTCCTGCACATGCCATTTCTCAATATTTTCTGTACTCATGTTTGTGAAACATAAAGCACGTGTTTCTTCTCCCTGAAGGGCTTGCACCTTGAGGCTGCTGTGGGCTAAAAGCCACTTACACAGGACCTCAAATCATTCATTGCTCAGAATTAGGATGTTCAGAAACACCACAAACATCTGTCTGAAATATCCACAGTAATGAATCTGGAAAATACAAACAGTAAGCACAGAGATTAAGTTGTATTATTCATCTAGAAAAGTTCAGAGGTACCTTTTAAATCATACTGAACCGTGTGGTATTTAAGTAAAACCTTATAAAATGAAGGCCTTGTTGCCTTTGTAAAATTATGGCTCAGGCCTTTTGCTTCAGCTAGAGAAGGACTGTGAGGAAAGCCCGTGAGAAGAAAAATAATTAGTTTGTACCCATAAGAATGTAGTATCAACAGAAACAAGAAAGTTAAACAACAGAAGGAGAAAAACAGCAACACACCCACACCAGTTATTTTTCTGAAAGCTTGAATGCTTTTGCTATAGGTAGTCAATGGTAGTTAATTGTAGTTAATAACAGCCAATGAGTCTATTGTGGTAGTTTAGCAGCCAGTGAATATGTAACATGAACAATATCATGCAAAAGGTGTGCAAAAGAGGCTGCTTTGTTTAATAAATGGCTTTTTGGCCCTTGAAATAGGCACTGTCAGTGTATGTCGTGGCTGCCCCAACAGCAACAGAAGTGAACACCTTGAACCTCACACACAAGTAGTTCTGAGACTGCAATGTGTTAGCAGACACAGTGAACAGTATGTTTCATGTCTATTTTAACTCTAGAAGAAAGTTGCCATAGGCTTAATAGAAAACTGAAAGACAGAATTTGATGCTATGTCAAGAACTTTGTTCTACATTTAAAGCTTTCCCAAATGAACTGTCCTTACTGTAAGAACAAAAATTGGCACAGATTTCTCAGGTAGCTGGCAGATAAATTTTGCATATGTTTCTCTACAGTTTCAACATCTGGGACTGCACATACTCTGTGATATTCCAGGAAAATATTTTCACTGTAAGAGGTTCTGACTGAAGCCTCAACTATCAATGAGATATCCAACTGGCTATGGATATCCGCCTTATTCGTCTCTAGGAGGACACATCACTGGTATAAAATTTCTTCAGGTTATTATCTTCTGATGTTATTCCTCAAGTAATCATTTCTTAGATCCTTTTGTCTTGCCAAAACTTGGGTTTCCCTTTATATTACTAGATACAAAAGAATCTCTACAATATTTAAAAATTGATCTTTCTGGGGAATTCTTTTCCTCTAGAGCTGATGTCTGCACCAAGTACATCATTCGCATGATGCACATGACACTGAAGTCAAAGAGATCTGTTGAGACAGAGACCTTTCATGTCTTTCCTCTTTTAAGAAACAGAGAATTCAGCTATGTGACTACTAAATTTGCTTTTGTGTTTGTTTCTGCACATCACTTCCACTGTTTGAGTCTTAAAAATATTTGCCCAACTAATCAAAACATTCCACTTCTTTTTCATTGGAAAACTTGTTGAATCTGCTCTCTGCTTTAATAATAATGAATGTCAATAATGAATATATTAAAGAACGCCAGCAGCAGTATTAACTTCTGTGGTACACCACTTGTGCCTGGCATCCAAATGGACTCCACAGCACTGACAATAGCCTTTTGAGCCCCAAAATTCCATCCATTTTTAAAAAAGTTTCTTCCATTTTTCTAGCCCATGTTTCATAAACTTCCTTGTGGGGGAGGTTATGGTAGGCAGTGTCAAAAAGCTTGTTAAAGAAAAGACAAACATGATTCACCACTGAGCCAGTCATCTCACCATGGGAGGCTATGAGGTTGGATAGACGTGTTGTTTGTCATCAGCTCCTCTTCCCATTCAGCACCTGGCCTGCAAGCCTTTCTGGTTTTAGCTAACTATTTACTTGTAGAAGACCTTCTTGCTGTCCTTCTTTGCCAGATTCAGCTCCAAACAGGCTTTATTCTGACCATGAAATGTCTTCTCAATAAAACTGACAACATGTCAATTTTGATGAAACTCCCCTTTTAGCAATAAATGTTGCATTGGAAAAAACTGGCTGCAAATGCATTAGCAATTATACACTGCTTACATACTCTGTCCCTGAGACCATTCAACATGGTTTGGCTACATCCATGCCATCAAGCTCTCTCAGTCTTCAAAGCAGGTAATCATATGTTCCAAGTGAGCCAATAGGATTAATCCAAAACAGTGACCAACCTTTTCTTTTTTATGGCACTAGCAACACAAAGCAAAAGCATGGCAGAGATTATTCTAACAATGCAACAACATGTGTGAAAGAATTCCAGTGCCTAGGCATATTTCCTGGTTCCATTTAGTTTACAGCTTAAGCATAGCTTTTGTGAGTCAAGGTGAAAGAATATGTACCTAAATGTTTTATAATACAGCACTAAAGTGACTTTCATGGGATTATACTGATTTACAACATATGCATAGTCTTGTATCTACAAGACTACTAAACATTTTATTAAAAATGAGGTGGGGTATATATATACACCTCTGATTACAGCTCCCACTTGGGACACATTCTTTATTATGCGGGGCTTAATTCAGGTCCCTTTGAATCTACCCCAGTGAGTTTGTCAACATTGTACTTCTGTCCTAAGGCTCAGGTAAGGTTTCTTACCCCAGAATATATACTGTCATACTAATCACATAGTCTGTTTTCTGCTGGCTTTAGCTTTCCAAGCATGTCCTCCTCTGAGGTTTGCACCATGATGAGATGACCAGAGCAGAGGATGAATAAGACACCTTCTTGCCCTTTTTACTATCAGGTTAAGTGTTGAAATAAGATAGGTGCTTGCCTGCCACTCTGTGCTTAGACTTACTTATACTGGCAATGAACTCTTGCTAAGACATCACATAGCCCTGACTTAGTATTTTAATAGGTTCATATGAACACCATGGCATTCAACACTATGGTACAAATACAAAAATAAAAACCTCACGTCCTCTTGGGTTTAGAATCCTTCAAATGAAAAGTGGAATGGTCAAGCTAACTGTTACTGCATGCCCTACATGACCCCACTGGAAATTGAATGTTGCAGAGAGCGAATGCCAGCGCCAAGCTGGGCCTGGCATACCTTCAGGGGCAGACATCACATTTGCACATGGGTCACCCACAGATCTGCTTTAATTTCAGCTGCATCTCTGCTGCCTCTCCTCGGCTTTGTGAACAAAAACATGAATGAGACTAATCCTCCCTGCATCCTCTGTGAAGGGCTCACAGCACAGCCAGCATGCATCCCGGCTGCATCAGCCAATAACAGCGTGTGGCTTAGAAGTATGAAATACAGACATGACTCTGTTCCCATGGAAAGCAGGCTGGCACAATGCTGATGACTGTTTGCCTCCTGCACCTATGTGTGTTCTGATAGTTGATTACATTTTCTTAAAGAAACCTGATTCTTTATGTAAACAATAAATTATTCCCCGTGACTTTATTTTCAAATTGACGTCAGAGTATTTTACACATATTATGCTACATAATTATCATCTTAATATTGTATATTTTTACAATATACTGCTCCTGAAAGTGTAGGACTGTCTTGAAAATATGATGAGCTGTGTTAGCTGAGCATTAAAGTTAGTTAGAATTAGTAAAAATAAGCATTAAGAAGTTTGATTCTATACTTTCTCCTGCTCATAACCTACAGAACTTTTATTGTTTTACATCACACATTTATTATTTCCAATGTGCTTCAAGATAGAATATAAAAGGTCATTCCTGGATATAAAATTATGACTGAGGACAGAAGAGAGAGGAGTTGTATTTTTTTCAACTGATGAGCAGACCAGGCTTAGGAAAAAAAGATCAAGAATGATATCTTTGCCACTACTGCGTGTACGCAAGATGATTCAAACTATCCTGTAGTCAAGTGCTGCATTGTAAGATAAATGTTTCCTAGGTGAAATTCTGTGGCTCAGCAGTGACAACACTCCTTACTCACTTGCAGCTATGTAATACAACCCTACTCCGTTCATTAAAGTTGTAGAAATAAAACTGGAAGATAATTTGTCCTTCAGTTATTTTATAGATATACATAGAATATACATTTACCTGGATCTAAATACTGCAGGGTTTTTATTTATGAGGTCATGTGCAGAGTATAGAAAGTACTTGCTTTTCAAACTCATGAGGGCTAACAAAGTAAATCCTGCTCTCAAGAAAAGCCAAGAACTGTTATTTTCATACTGACCTGAGAAAATTGGTAGAGCAGTTGAAGATAACACCCTCTCCATGGAGTTACAGTTAGAGGAAGTGATTTGTTTTAAAGCACTCAGTAGCCATAAATCCACTTTAGCCACTTGTTTGTGTACAGCTCTGAAAAATATAATCATTCCTTTTGCCTCTCCCGAGACTGAGTATTTTCTCTTTTCTCTCAGTGGAAATGGGTTACAGCTAACCCACAGAAGTACTTCCTGACTCTTTTTTTGTGGGCATAAACCTCAGCCATACCCCTGAGTGAAACCCATTTAGCCACCCCTACCAGATACTATTCCCACCAAAAAAAGAGATACTGAGTGGACATTGGTACATTTCAACAGTGCACATGAGTGCAGATGCAGGCAGAGCTGAAGCCCTAGAATGTGTTTCTTCAGGGAAGTTCAGCATGGTAAGAAAACTTGTTTTCCACTTGCAGACTATTACTTATGTCTGCATCACAACAAATTACAGCAAATTATAAATGTCTTGCCTAGCTACATCAATTAACTGTGTGAAAACATACCATGATTGGGTAGCTGGAACTGCAGTGTGAAGACAAAGTCACCAATGACTCAATCCTGCCTTCTTTGTTAGAAAAGAACTGGTTTTCTAAAATGCCCTTCTTAAAGGATCAGAACATCACACAAAGTCCCTAAAAATTAAAAATCTGAGAAAACTTGTTTAGAGCAATATAAGAGTGTGTTGTCTTGCAGGTAGAATTCAATATTATTATAGTTATCTCAAATTATAAAACTGCCTATGAAACCATGACCTCCTCATCTTTTTTCACTTTAATTTTATAAGCCACCTTCAGTTTAAGAAAGACTTTTCATCAGCCATTGCATTCTCTGAATATAACAGAAAATATGAGATATTAAAACAATTTGTCTGCCCCTCAAGTTAGTCTGCCATCTATGGGAGTCCCTGTTAAACCTAACAGAGTCATAGCAGTTACATGTAGAATCAATGCAATGTTTGGTAGTTCTAACCTTTGCAGGTTTAATTGTAAACTGGGGCAAACTGAATAAGAAAGCCACACAAAAGTCATTAGAAAAAAATTTGCAGACCCTTATATAGTACTTATTATCATCTTAAAGGGAGTTCTGCACTCAGAGATTAAATTATATGAAATAATTAGCAAAGTGAAAGTGTTTTCATTTTTGTTTTTTTCCACTACAATATTCAGAACCCATTTTTCCTTTTTGGGGTGTGTGTATATAATAGTTTCAAAAATATCCTGTCTTAAATAATCTTCTGAAGTTTACTGGTTTCTATTTAAAAACATTTCATGAACTTTTAAGAAGCAGCACATAATGGATATTCATTCCATCCTAACTAGTTGCACTCACATTTCACAGGGTTGCATGACAGCTCCAGCCACAGGAAAGGTTCTGCCAGAGTGATGGATAAAATCTCTGTTGTTGTGTGGCCAGTTCCCCATTGCAGGTTGAAAACATATGCACCGTCACATGTTATACTAAAGGGGAATGAAGGCTACAAGGACACTGATGTGCCTTCCCATCCCAGCCCATCTGCTGTGATTCCTTTGTAAGATGAAAAGATTTAGCTTGGGTTATGTCTATTTACTGTGGCAAGATAACAGGAGTGCTTGTGGCAAAGCAGGAGAAGATCCCATTAACACATACACACAAGCCTGAGTGGCTCTAACTTTCCAAGTAAAGAGTCAATATTCACACAAGATATTCTACCATTGGTACTGGTGTGTTTTCATGCAATCTGACATTTCTGGAAGGCAAAGACAGCTGTGCCAACTAATGGAAACAGTACACACAGTACATATTTTTTGTATTTCACTTCATATTTGTCAACCAAAGAATATAAAATATATTTCAGTTTCATTCTATCTGGCATGCTAAAAATGTTGTCATGGTTAAAAATTATTTGTCACTGGAAATCTTAATTTACTAGCACCAACTCTGCAAGACATTTCTGTCAATGGACTGATCGAAATGACAGCAGGACACTCGCAGGCAGAAGGGCTTCATTTATATTTAGAATTACTTTACTGTTTTTTCTTTAAATGGCAAAACAAGAGGAATTCCCCAATGAAGCTCCTAATTCTCACATACTCTTTTAGGAAGCACTTGTGAACATTTAGACGATGTGTGATTTACTGGAGGTATCCTATTAGAGAAAGACTTTGGACAGGGTCAGTTGCAGCATCTGAGTTCTGCCAGTGAAGTCTTGGTAACTTTGCCCTCTCAGCTCCAAATAACGCAGCAACTACCAACTGCTCTGTGAAGATGTGTTGACCACAGGCCTTGGGAATCACCTTGATGAAACTTCATTCTTCCACTTTACAAAAAAACACAGGGCTGGAAACTTTGGTAAAAAAATCTAATGACACATTCAGCCTGGGAGATTCAGAAAATCAATATCTAAGAGCTATAGATTTATTCTGTAGCGTGTTTTTCAATCATCCCATGCCCACAGATAACCCCCTTGGAATGTTTACAAACATTATAGTAGTTCATGGGCTCCACACTTGCTGTGTTTTTTGTACAGATCCATCTTTACACCTGGACAAATATTCAGCTTGGGCAGACTGGTTTAGTTCAGAGAAAGCCAAGAGACTTGATTTTTATTTGAGTTAAACCATCTGAGAATCCAGCTCTTAATTGCACTCTCAACCTCTTAAGAAAGGCAATATAGCTTGATAAATTTTCCACAACATGGTTTATCTGTCCTCAGATGAATGGCTTCTTTGAGCTGTTACCAGACTACCCTATCCTCCTAAAATAATCACCCTAAACTTACTTTCCAGCATGAGGTCTACTTCCTCATTTCCTTGTAATTCACATGCAACTACTCAAGACCCTCTAGCCAATGGTACTGTTGGTATATTTGTTCTAACATTCTATCAGCCTGAACCATATATCCAGTTCCTCCCCCAGTGTATAATAGCACTGGAAAGATTAAATATTGATTTTCCCATATTACCTTAAATTATTTAGGGAAAAATGCATTCTTTTGAAATTATGGGTTTTAATATAGTGCAGTAGGTTTTATTCAGATTTATCATGTACCATGTTTTACAGTATGAAAATACTGTGGACACAGAACTGTGGAGTTTCAGTACAGCTTTACATTACTCTGTTGGCCATGTAGTAAGAATAGTCAGAAATAATCTGCTAATGAAATTGCAGGAGTTTCAACCCTGGAATTATGAGGGTGGATTTTTTTTCATTGGATTCTACCGCAAGTTAAAAAATAGTGCATTTAAAGACTTGGGACCTGAATGCCTTTTCTTATTTATTGAGTTTGTATGACAGAGCATATTCAGTGTAATCTCAAAATAATTCTCATTTTGTGTGCTTCAGTTTTATTCAAAGAATATGTCTTGAAAATAAGGCCACTCAACTCTGAAGACCATCTCCTCAATTTGATAGTCAGATTTTAGCTGATGCAGATAACTAGAAAGTCCAATAATTTTAAATGTATTGATTTTAAATTCATATTGCAGTTGGTCCTTTGTTATGAGACCAGGGAGGAAAACCATATAGATGGAAACAATTTTCAGTTACTTTTGGCCTGGGGTTAGATAGGAAAGGGTGTCTGTGGGGAACTTCTGATCCCATTACCAAGCTCTCAGAAACACAGTCTTTAGTCCCACACTCCAGGACAAAATTATCACCTACACTGCACTGAGGATTTGCATTCCCTAGACTGTTTTTTCTTAATATGTGGTAACTAGGGTACTTATTCATCACAAGGACAATCTAAAACAAAATACTGTTACTTCTGCCATATGAAATAAATCATTATAAATATGCAGATATACTCAAATCGAATCACAAGGTAGAGCCTCAAATAACCAAAAAACACCCTCAAACCCCATCTAAATTCAAACCTTAAAATACAAATTTCCTCTTAGAAAGCCATAATGACTGTAAAAGATCCAAAAAAGTACGTAATTTCCATAAGCAAGGTGTATATTCTATGAATTCATGCAGGTCATGCCCTCTAAGATACATGTATCACATTTATTTAATGATTTATTTTCAAATTCTTTTTGAATATTTTATAGGACTTTTAAATTGCACTACAAAGAATTAAGGGCAGGGTAATGGTGTGTGCTTAAAGTGCCACAAAGAAGAGGAGGGTTGTTAATTTGTAAGATATGGCTGTTCCCAAGACCTCCAGGCTTGAGAAAAAGAGTAGCTATAAGGAAAATCCTGATGGGGAAACTTTTCAGTTATTTGGTTCATTGGGTGCCCAGAGGCAAAAACACATGCATTTAATACACAATATTTTGGTCACGGCTTCCTCAGTCCTTGCTGCTACAGCTACTCCACTTGTGTGGGAGAAGTAAATACTGCTCTAGAAAGTTTGAGGAAGCCTCTTGGTGTAGTCATTGAATGGTTCCCACACGATTACCCTCCATCCAGTGGCACTACAAAATACTTAAACGATTCCAGACTATCCTTGAAATGCTTCCTAAGTACATTTGAACTGCTTTTAACTGTGCCTAAACAGGATTCTATGTGTAAATGAGCATCTAATTAAATACTATTTATTAAAGTTTTCAGAAGACAGTACTTTTTTATCTCTCCCCTTCATGCTATAAGACATTTTATGATATGCAATAGCATCATTCAATCAACATTTTTTTCATATAAAAATGTATTTAATACATTTTATTTCTGGAATTTCTTTTTTTTTTAACATGGCCTTGTTAGGAAAGGCTTCTTTTTTTGTTTCTCTTGGAAGGAGTTATTTGGGTTTTAAATTAATTTTCCAGTACATTATTTGCAACAATCATGTCTTTATTCACTTGCTCCCAGATTCTTCCACTGTACTTTGTGTACCCAGTTTAGTACTTAAATAAAATAATCACTCAGTCAATTTGTCATAGCCACTGCAGGAAAATATTCACCATTACGAAGAGGTGCCACTCTATTCCCATTAACTGCAAGGGAAATCCTGATGATTGTGTTTGTCAGTTCTTTATTCTTAATCCTGCAGGTTAGAGAGTTAAATTTGAGAAATGTCTCCACCTGTCCATGAGAGCCAACTGTAATAATGCTCACACAGAAGCCAGCGGATGCAGGAAAACAAGAGATGAGTTATTGATTACTGAAATATCACTGTGGTCGTTGCTGCTTCTGGCCAGTGACACAACCACTTTAGAAGTCAGGAATGGGAATATCTACAAAGCAGTTATACTCTTGGACTTCCAGTACCCTGTGCACTGCTTTAGGAAAAAATTCTCCATGATCAAGGCAGAAAAGGGAGACTAAGTTGCTATTAAGTGTTTGCAGCTGAAAGGGGCAAGAGGGTGGGTCTGGGGTTCTTTCCCCTCATAATTAAAGAAAAACTTAGGTACTTTTTTGTACTTTATTATTTTTCTTTTAGAATTCTGACTCACCTTAGTGTGTGGGATTTTTTTCCATCAACAGCACAGTTTTCCATGGAAGCAATTCAGAGATGAAACAGTAAATAAAATCTGTTTCTAATTTTGTATGGGCATAACGGGCCAAAAAAAAAAATATTTGCTACCACATTTTCTGGTTTATACTATACATTCTTTTTCATGAGAATGTTTTAAAGAAAAGTTTTACAAGTCAACTTCAGATCTCATGGCCAGAGTACTGCAGCGTTCACGACAGAGCTTATTTATGAGGTAAGCATGAGCAATGTGTTACAAAATGTGTCTTAAATGTCTTAACACCTCAGTAAAAATAATAATGAAGAGCAGAAGCAAACAACTTGTTGACAGACAAAAATTGTCCATAAGCCAAAGAAACCTTTCATTCAATGCATTTCTTTCCAAAAGAAATCTTCTGATTCAAAAGCATGGAGACTTTTTTTGTTTCTAAGTTGTCACTTTCTTCTGCTGGATTGTGTGAAATCTTTTAACTTGGAAAAAAGTTAAGGAAATAAAAACATTTATCCAGAAAAAAAATCAGCTGATACCAACTTTTTTTGGTATCAACTGATACCAACTTTTCAAGGGTCAGTAAGCCTAGAAAAAGAAAATTTTACCACAGACTACAGGTGAACAAGACCCCTGTTGTTACAGTGAACCCAGGAAAGTATAAGCTATCTAATTTTCCTGTGATCTCTTCAAAAAGAGCCTGAATTAGCCAAGTAAGATGGCAAATTCTGCATCAGTGTTGATAGCAATGTCTTCATACTCTGACATTCATACTGGTCTGATAGAATTCATAGGAACTAATAAAGCCACATGTCTTCAGAATTCAGTTTGCAAATTGTGTTAGATTCAACAATGACATTTTTCATCTTGGTTTTTCTTTTCCCTGTCTTCTCATATGCAGTTCCAGTTTCATTTTCAAGCATTCAAAGATAGCTTCTATTTCATGGACATGAGTCCATGAATTCCAACATTAATCCTTTTTAGGTTCTGTAATGCAGCTGTCTTTACATAGCAACAATCAAGTGAGGAGAAAAGACCTTATAAAATGTCTCTTATTCACAGCAGATGTCTCCTGTGTCCAAAATGACAGATACATCAATGTCAACATTTCAGACATTGGTATTCACAGGTAAAGCTTGGACTTTCTACCAAGACTAGGCTTCAGAAAAGGTAAAAATAAGGTTTTACAAAAACCTGCTCTGCCAAGAATCCACATAGATGAAAAAAAAAAATAAAAACAGAAAAGCAAAACAGTTTAGGAGGGACAGAAAGAAGGGTAAAGTAAGAAATCGTCCCTTTTTTGTTTGTTTGTTTGCTTGTTTGTTTTTGGTTGGTTGGTTGGCTGGCCAGCTCAGATATTTTGTTAAGAAAATATGCCTCAGGCAGCTGAGAAACTCACAGCTGCAGTAAGTTTCCAGATCTGCATGGGCACTGGAAGACCACATGTCCACTCAAATATAACATGCCTAGAGCTTCCCACAGCAAGCAAAAACTTTAGTCCCAGCCAAGCAAGGCTGCCTGGGGTATGCAGAGTGTAGTAATTGACATGAGCTTCAGTGAAAGCAAGCCCACAGGAGCAACCCAAAAATGAGAATGTTAACATAGAAATTTATATATAGTTATATTTCCAGGGAGGTATGGTTGGTAGGAAGAGGTGATATCCTTCATTAAATCAGCTGATTTAGTTGAAAAAGCAGGCAAATTTTCAGTCTCAGAGTCCCTTCACCAGACCTTACTGGTTTTCCTACAATTCACAAATTTTTCCATCCACTTGCATGAAAACAGTTGAAAAACCTTTTTCGAATGTCAGTGAGGCATTCTTTTCCCTTTTTACCACAGTTGGGTTTGTGTTTTTAACAGTGAATGAAAGGAAGTGATAAAGTAGACTAGGACAATGGTTACAATAATAACATACTATAAATGAATTGAAACATTAAAAAGCAAAGAATTCCAGTTTGCTTTTGGACTGTATCAGAGTTAAATCTGAAACATACTGACCCAAAGCACAATGACCTGAGAAATTTTCACAAACCTGTATGAAAAATGCATAGATAAATTGGAGAATAAAACTAAAGCAAAAAATTACCTGATCATTTTAATAGTTTTTTTCCTGGGATTTATTGTAAGTCTTGGCAGATTGTGCTGACAAAAAACTTGGAGCACCTATGCATAAGTATATTCACACATTTATCCCTCCTCCAAATAGTATTCAGTTCTGCCTGGGAAGTGACTGGCTTTAGCTCACATTTTAATATTTGTTTTAAAACAAAAAAATGCCAGCTGTAACACAATCCATTCTCTCAGAAGTGGCCACTTCAACAAGAACTGAAATATGAAAAAGTCAGTGGCATTTGAAGAAATAGACAAGAGTTAACTTTTTTTCCTCCTGCATCCAGGAATTTAAGAAAAGTGCTTAGTAAATCAGTGAATCTTCCTTGTAAAAGATTTGCTCAAAGTTTACAAAGTTTTGTAAACTGTGTGTTCTGTGTGTGAAAGATTTGGGCAAGTACATGAAAAACATAGAATCAGAGTTAGTCTTTGTGGAAGCAGGCAAATTCTTCAGTCTGAAGGAAGGTAGAGAGACTTACAGAATCACTTAGTCTTGATAAAGATTTCTTGCAACAAGTTTTAAGAGAAGTAAGTCACTTGCTAGCAGCAGGAAATAAAAGAAAAAAACCTGATAGAAAACAAACTAATTGACTATGTTATGGCAACCCTTTTTTCTTTTTTTGATGGAATATCTATGACTGTCAGAGATGAAAGTAAGCAGTGCTGTGCAAACTTTACAGGGACTTTGAAACTTTTCTTCTATTTGTTCCACTGCTGAAGGCCAGAACATTTTAGTAAAGAAAACTCAACATAAACAAAGCAGTTCTTCTCTCCTAACTTCCCAAAAATAAAACCTTTCAGTTTTAAGTAGAATATGAGAGGCATCCTATGACAACTTTACATCTGAAAAAAATGTAAGGAGTCCGGCGCTATCTTCATCTATATTGCTAGAAATCATTGTAACCATCTGAGAAGCAATCTTGCCTTATATTTATGTCATAATGGAGACAAAAATAGCTTGTAACATGATCTGAAAGTCATTCAAAGAGATATTTAGAATTATCATCCAGCTTCATCTGCACTTTCAAAGATCTTTCTCTTTAGCCTATTGATAATAAATGTCAGAAAGAAAAAGCATCTTCTCTGCAGCAGACTTAACACTCTGTCATCCCTTGAAAATGATAGACATCCACAGCAGGAGATTACACTATCAGTGACTGAAACTTAAATCCATCTAACTTGAAAAAACTTCTTGTAACACCTGAACAATCATTTTTTGCAAAGAGCAAAGCCATCCATAGATAACTTCTCATACTGGTAATAACCATGTGTTACTCCTACCCACAGCTGCACCAGGTACGGAGTTTTCAGCATTTCTTTGGTGATACAGGTAATACTGTTTAACAACTGTTGGAAATAATAAGTTTTCAGTTTTAGGCAGTGGGCTTATAACCTGGCACTCACCACTAGGTCAGTCACTTAGACACAAGGATCTGTCACAAACCACTCATAGGATTCAAACTTTGAAAGAAAGTTTTAGAAAAAATTTGAAAGAAACAGAAGGTGTTGCCTATCTATTGTTTCATTCTAGCTGTGACTCCAGTACTAAGACAGGAGAAACACCAACAGTCTTATCAGGAATAGGGAAGGAGGGACGAGACACAGTTTGGTCTTCTACCCTGTCCTAAATAAGAAGAAAAAACATAAAAATTGTATATGGAGAGCTATTTTGCAAATGTCCCTAAGCATGTTGAGATATTTTCAGACTAATGATTCCATTCTTATAGTATCTAAAAGAAGACAATGACATTTTAAGTTTATTGTGTCAAATGGCAGGCTAGTGAAAGCCTCCAGTGACTCTCCTGGTGTCTGACCACTCAAAAACCTGAAGGATTGAGATTATTTACTGGCTATTGGCCTCTGCAGTGATCCTGCAACCCGTTATCACTGTCTCTATCAGCTGGTCAGGAGACAGTGCAGTCATACTCTTTGATAAAGGTTATATCATATTCTTCTGTCATTCCCTATTTCATTGCTGCTTTATTTCCTGTCTTCAAGGCACAGCAGCAACTATGATGCACACTATGATCTCAGTGGCATTATATCTCTTCCTCCTAAAGTGCATGTCTACAGCCTTAGACCAGTCAGAGTGCAACATCCCAGGTATTTGTCATGGCTGCAGTAGGGCCAGGTTGGCTCAGCCCCTGGAGCACGCTTCCCTTTTGGAGTTCAGACCAGCATATGCATTCATTCAACCATATTTGACTGTATCTTAGTTGAAAGAAAGCAAACATTAATCTCAGCAGGAAAAACAAAGCACAACACAAGCACGGTGGATAATGCAACAAACAATCTGCACGTGCACCTGTCTCTCCTGAGACTGAGATTGGTATCTTCCTGTACAATTTGATAGCTAGGCACTGTGGGCAATACTTCCCTCTTTCTCCCTGTCTCCCTCTTTCCCAAGAATATTTTTTCACACTTCTAAGTTCATGAGCCTATACTCTACCTTTTTAACTCGCTAAATATTTTATGTCCACAATCTCCCAAAAGTCTGACAGTGAGACTGGACACCTTGCTTCACAAAGCAAAATTTACACATGACTGGGTTTATAGTGACTCTGCATGCAGAGCAATCTGAACATACTGCCCACTTTCCAGGTTGCTTGATGTTTGCACTTCTCAGAATTAGTCCCTTATACCCACAGAGCAAACTACATAACAGCAAATAGCTGAGTGCACAGCAATGACAACACAGCACAGCCATCGTCCCATCCTTCTCCCAGATAACCACAAAATGGAGGCAGTGTGTGCTGCCCATAGTCTGGCTACAGATGCAGCCTTCTGTCTGCCTGTAGGGAAAGTTGCTGCAACAATATTCATCAGTGACTAAAAGGTACAAGAAGTTTCAAAATAGGAATGAAATCAAGTTAGCTAGCTACTTCTCAGTTTCCGAAGGATTTAATGTTCATGACGATTTTACTCTGTCAGCGAATGAGGTGCTCAAAGCACCCTGCCTTAAAGGAGAGGATTTTCCTTTCAGCTCCTTAATCCTATGTATTATTTCCAGATTTCCTGATTAGATTTGACAACCCTGAGGTTTGGTTTTTTTTCTCTCTATGACTTTAGCTAAAGCTAAGAACTCTCCTTTGTCCAATTGGAGTCACCTTGTTACTTTCCTTTCCCCAGGAACAACTTCGTTGTTAAATCCATGCATTTTCCTGATATTTTAGTAGTCAAAGGTATCATATGATGCAGGTTTTGACTTTATTTCTTAGTTTCAGAAACTATGTCTGCCTTTTCCTGTAGTTTGTATACAAAGAAATAGAGGACACCCAGCCTCACAGCAGATGCTTTGTAGTTTTTCTGAAGGAATGATTTATCCCTTTCTGAACAGCTGTCCATTACCAGCAGATTTCTGCCCTCCATCTCTACTCAGTGACCTGATCTGTGCTTACTACTGTGATTCTGAAACTTAAACAAGCACTCAGGAATTATACTGGAAAATTCCATCCTCATCTTTCTGAAATACTGATGTCAGCTTACCTCTGGCACTGTGCCTTCCCCCACGGTGTATCAGACCACTCACAAAATTTTGATCCAGACATTCCTTGTTTCCCTTTGAAAACACCAGAAATTACATTTGACCTAACTGTAAAAAAAAAAAAAAAATCTATTCCTACAGAGGATGCCAGGAATAAAAATTCCTTCCAAAGAAGCTTCCCTTCTATTCCATCTCTGTCTTGCTCTGACAACCGGTTGAAAGAAATCAGATCCTCAAAGTGCATTTTACTGTTGTTCTTAGTATGGAAATTAGCAAAAATAGTCCCAGCCCATGACTAGAGTTTCTCCATGGTATAACACAATTATCTGATTACAGCAAATTCTAGCCAGATTTTTTTCTTTAGTCTGGGCAACTTCCTCATTATATCACCTCTTTTCCTCTTGATCATGAACATTATGAAGAAAAATGGATGGTTAAAAAAGGGCAGACTAAAATTAGACTTCTAAATAAGATTTGCAGTGGTGCTGAGCACTTTTAGTCTGTAAATGTCTTTGCTTTCTTCTTTTTTTGCTGACGCATTTTAGCTACTTAGTATTTTTACAATAATATCCCTAGATGCTTATCGTCAGAGCCCCCTGCTCAGTGAAACACAGTGAACAGCACTTTTCCCTGCATTTCTCACAAGAAGGCCGCTAGTAATGCTTGCAGTAAAAATAATATTCCTCGTAGTAGAGACTCCAGCATAAAAACCAGCTACTAACTGTCAGCATAGGATCATAGGATCATAGAATCATGGAATTGTTTGGGAATTTAGAATCACTTTTAAGGGTTATTTACTCCAACCCTCCTGCTATGGGCAGAGACAGCATCCACTAAATAAAAGGGGTCAAAGACTCATCCTGCCTGGCCTTGAACACTTCCACAGATGGGATATCCAAAATTTCCCTTGGCAATCTCTATCTCAACACCTCTGTCAGAAAAAAATTCTTCCTTATGTCCAATCTAAAATCTAAATATATCCTAATTCAATCTAAAACCACTGTCCCTTGTCCTGTCAATATCAGCCTTGGTAAAAAACTCTCTATTCGACTTTCCTGTATGATGTCTTTATATACTGAAATGCCACAATAAAGTCTCCCTGGAGCCTCTTCTCCAGGCTGAACAAACCCCACTATCTCAGCCATCTTCTGATCATTTTTGTGGCCCTTCTCTGGACCCACTCTAAGTCCATGTCTCTCCTGCACTGCAGATCCCAGACTTGGATGCAGTACTTCAGTTGTGGGTCTCATGAGGGTGGAGTAAACGTACCCAAGAATACTGAAAAAACACACTCTGGCTGCCAGGTATGATCAGGCCTATCATGCCCTTACCATGCTATGTTTAGCAATTCCATGTGACTGTTAACATGCTGGGACCAAAACAAGGAATGCATTTCCTTTTCTAGGTGAACACTTATCTTATACCTGTAAAAAGCGATTCCAGGTATGATTTAGCCTGTTTTTTCCTCTCTTCTGAAGTTAGACAAATGATTCACAGCACAAAATATACTCTATTGACTCTAAAACTCTATTAGTTTTTAACAGATACGTCCACATCTCAAAAATTTTGATGACTAGTTGATATCTTTACCTGTGTGGTTGGCCACAAACTTACGAATTTTAATTTCTGTTGCTTTCTCTTCATAAATACAGGTTTGTGAGTTTTGATTCAGCCTGTAAATAGTTGCACAGTGGTGAATGAGAAAGTAGGAGTACCTATCTGTTTCATAACCTGACTTGGAGTGGATATTTCATTCTCATGGCATAATAAAATGAGTGTTTATTGCTGCCACCGAGGCTTCTTTCAAAGAAGGGGGAATACTTCTGAATTCAAAGAATAATGATTCTTTCTTTATGAGTGACCAAGGTGTAGTGTACTCTCTGCACAACTTAAAAACAGAAAGTGAATACCCTGAAGATGAATTCTGAACATATGAAAAGAAAAGGGGCAAGAGAATGTGGTTCCTCTTCCACCTGCCTTTCAGTTTGAATTTCCAGTTAGGAAATACAAAACTCTTAAGCAACTATGGAACCAGAAATTCAGTATCTTTTCTTTTCTTTTTTTTTTTTTTTTGAGTAAGGCAAAAATGTTGTATATTACAGAACACTTAAGTGTAATAAATTAACTCAATCGAGAATAAAAACTTACATAATTCAGTATCAATTGTCCTGGGGACTTAAAAAGCTATTTTACCTATTACACAGATTATTTATTGGCATTTATACTCTGGAAATCTATACAGATTTCTCTTTAATATTTACCAACTTTGTAAATATAAGGAGACTAAGCAGACAAAATATATAGTTTACTTTGCCTACATAAGATGGATGATACCTGTATTTTCTTAAAAGGTAAAGGTAACCCATATTATCCTTGGCTCACATCATACATTATGCAATTATGCAATTATTCATTATCAGTTTCTAATATTGCAGAAATTATACAAGCTGATAATTTCTACATTTTCTGTGTTTATTTTCTGCTAAATTTTTTGTTAGTGGTCAAAGGATGCATTGCAGTAGTATAAAAAGAAGAAAAATGGTTTCTCAGCAAACCATTAATGGGCAAGAAACTTGCTTACCTTTTAGGCCTTTAAATCATGTCAATTTATATCATAGCCAGATTTGGCGCCATAAAAAAATGCATAGCCACAAGTATAAAGTGAAGATTCCTATAGAGCAAAGAAAATTCTCCATACTTAGAGTAACAATGCATTTCTTTGTGATTGGCATCCATCCATATAGGCAGTAGAACTGAAAATACTTTCAGGTTCTTCAAGATTAACTGCAGAAAAGATAGAAGTTCCTTTCTGTAAATAGAGTTGTTTAACTTCTTGCTGACATTGAAGATTCATGTCTCCATCATAATCTTTCAACAGTTAAATATTTCAGCTTAATTGAAGAAGCAAGGCAGAGAACAAGTGTGTGCAAATCTATTATTAACCACTATGACTGCTTAATTTTGTGTTTAGATGCTTTATTAATCACTAAAATATATTGTAATTGACAGACATTATCTTAGTAGGGTTCCATTCAAAACAATATTTATTACAGATTGGAAATACTTCCCCACTGAGAATGTGATGTTGTACTTGGGGATAATCTAGTGCAATTATCCCATAAATAAAGTGAATGTGTTATCATTTTTACAATATAATGTCTTGATCCAAAGATTCTTCTAAGTAGTTAAGAAATAACAAAGAGTTTGCAGCTCAACAATATTATTAATTTATTAATTTATTACCACAGATACATTAATTAGCAAGTAAACCACCAGTAATGCTCTTATTGTGGGAAAATGCCTGATCCAGGATGTTGGAGGCCAGGAGGTGGAGAATATCTCTTTACCTGATATACCTGATGTAAAACCAGATGTTAGAAATCAGGAGGAAAATAGCCCTCCGCCTTATCCAGATATTGGGGATCAGGCGGTGAGCAGCTCTTAACCTGATCCTAAGCCACCTGTTGAACCTGGCCCTGAGCCATCTGCAAAACCTGACACTGAGGCAGCTGTAAAGCCCTCAGGCATAATTTATACCCCCCTGTACAGTTCCTTTCATAATCCACAGCTCTGGAACAAGCCACCAACAGTTTGGAAGACTTTGCAGTCTACTAAAGTCTGAGTTAGGACATAGAAATAGTATATAAATTCTCACAGGCTGAAAAGGTGAAGGTTTTTGGGATTGTTATTATAGTAAGTTGATAAGAGATAAGATGGTGGTGTGACGCAGTTAAAATTCCCTCTTTCCTTCTTCTTCCCATAATCCATGTTTGGCTGTAAAAGTATTGGTTAGGTTCTACCGCAATTCCAGTGTTACGAATAGACCTGTTACATAGACATTGGTTTAAATCTACAAACATAAATTACGTTAGTTTTAGTATAAAAAGGGCTCGGGGAGTGAGGAGCCATTACTCTACACCCTCTCTTCTTACTTCTTAGCTTTAGCCTGCACCTGCTGCTTTGCTAGCTGTAATGCAGATAAGATGGAATAAACAAGAAACACCAGCATTCAGCATCTTTGCTTTTTCTACCTGCGATACTGGCACGGACGAAATTCCTCATGTCAGACCTGATAACAAGGCCAGGATCTGACACAGTCCTGTCATATCCTAAGACCCCTGCTTCAGACCTCTCAAATGAAAATCAGCTTTAAAAACTAAACAAACAAAATAAGAAAAAAATACTATTTTTTTTCTTATTGAGAGATCACACAGATAAATTTATTACAACAAGGTAGATTCTCTTTCCATCCTTCATTTTTCAAACTAGTCACCATCAGTTTCACTTTTAGGTAGTCAGGAAACAATGACTATGAAATAATTGTGCTGGTAGACATAAGTAACATCATATATTTTGAATAATAGATGAATAATTTTCAAAATCACTTTATGGATTTACTCTTTTGTGTTAAAAGAATATAAAAAGAATCCATGTAAATTCTTTTGCATTCAAGTTTTCTAAACAGATTTACTTGAGGAACTCATGCAACATTTTAATTCCATTAAGTCACTGAAATTAAAGATAAATAAGGAGAAATTTCTGCTTACAAAACTAACAAGAGCCAAAGAGGACATGTGGTAGTCAGTGATCTGCGTGGTTTTGGGGTAACCAGAGGGGTTTCTTCCCCCTGCTGTATGAGCCTGGTACTGTCAATGTCCCCATGCAGCTTCTCCCATTGGGTGTTGGACTCTGCCTTTCACCACTCCCCCAGAGCTCCCTGTTTGGTCCCGGTTCCCTTGATCCCACCTCCTCCCGAGCCTGGAATAACCCAACGTTCCCTTTGTCTCGTGGTATTGGCTTGGAGGCTCTGAAGGGCACAGATGAATAAACCCATTCTCTGCCGGGATGATATCAATGCCCTTCTCAACTCTTTGCTACTGACATATTACTGACCCTGTCTGAGCTCTGTGGGGGCACATGAGGCCCCACACAATCAGGCTAAAAAAGAGATTAAAATAATAAGGACATTTTCTTCAGTTTGGAGGAGAAAGAGCAGGAAGATGTTAATAGAAAAATCCTTGCAATTTAAGTACCTAATCACGTCTGGAAATACGTAGCACAAATCTGTCTTTAAAGAAAAATACATAACTTAATAGATAATAGCCCTAATTATAAAATGTGCATATGAAACGGATCACTCTGTAATAGAAATTAAGACACTGAAAATCTTGGGGTTTTACTTTGAAAAATGCTGCATAGCACTGCTTTCAACTTAAAACTTTGAGTAAATTCAGTGCTGGACTGAAACAATTGGGAGCCAACTACCAAATATCTATGTCAGAGAATGTAACTTCTAAAGATTCATATAATAACCAGGAGAATAACTTTGCATCCCTGTAACTTATGGTAAATACGATTTAGTTTATCATTATCACAAATCTCTGCAGACTATAAAACTAATTTTTAAAAATTTCAGATTGTAGAAATAAAAGTTAACATTAGACCTAGGAATTCATTCTTGCTTAAAAAAATATTATTAATTTTGGTCTTGTTCTTTGGTGATTCCAAACTGTATCTCTATAGAAGTGCAACTTTATCGTTAATTATTAATAAAACTTGACAATTTAAAAGAACTTCTCCATATAATTTACATTACCCATGTACTCTAGGTTTAGATTAAATGTCATTTTTTATTATCAGCCTTTGCTCTTCCCTGGTCATGATCTTTAATAACTTTTTATATATGATGATGGCTCTGATGGACACCAATACCTGATTTGTGTCCAGTTATCATAGTAGAGGAGGGATTACAATATTTATTATTTTATGTGGTGTATTTAATTTGTTTTCATGACTGTCAATATTTGCCAAAGCCTGGGAGATCTAACTGAAAAAACGTTCTTAATAAATATACACAAATTCTCTGAACATAGTGTTTGACCTCCAAGTCTGTGCCGGCATCAACACAAGGAGGTCTTGAAGCAGCTTTATTTTGGAAGAGCAGAAGTGGTAACAGCAGGACTGTTAGCATGAACAGATTGTAACAGGTCAGTTCTCTTGCTTTGTGAAGCCAGATCTTCTTCCACTCCAATATTCAAGGGGTAGGCATTTTTAAAATTATGATCTCCATAAGATCTTCTGAAGTTGTAGTCAAATCGAAGTACCTATAAGTCAGCATATATAGACAAATGTTAAAACCTGGTATTGAATTTGAGCTGAAGAACAGGAATCTTTTGTGCCATTGTATGAAAAATGTTTTGATGGTATGGTCATAGTTTTGCCACATTTTGACCAGTTGCTACTATGGCATACCATGCTTTAAGATGTGTTTGTGACAAGTGAAAAAACCATCAATCCCTCTGGATACACCGTGTAATTATATGACAAGAAGGACTACCTTTCCTGCAAAGTTTCTTGGTATATTTACTGAAGTATTTAAGTTCAAAAATAAAAGGAAGCTAGGGAAGGATTTAATTTGCTACATATTTTTCTCTGTCTGCATTGTGTTGATCTGTTGGTCTAGGAAAATGAGTTGAAGCAGCACGGAGTAACATAATTACTTATGAATGTTGATGATATAGATTCATATAAATCAGGCATGTTATTTAATTTTAGTAAAGCATTTATTCTAGCCAGACTGTCTCTTTACAGTAAACCAAATGCATATTTAGAGAGTTAAATATGGAAAAACAAGCTACTAAATTTTTAACAATATTAATCATTCTTGCTCATTATCCTAATTTAGAAAAGCAGCTGAAACAGCACCAGCAGCCCCTTTTTCCAAACCACATAAATATTCCCTTGTGGTTCAGGGATTTGCACACAGCAAAGAAGACAGCAGTGTGTGGATCAAGGGAAGAATAGGTGAGTGAAAGTGATACATTCCCAGTCTCTCCATCTCACTTAACTGAAATCTTAACTAGGAAAATATAAAAAATATCAGGACACTATGTTTAGTAAGGGTTCTTCCTGGTGAAAGCTGCTGTGACACTTCAGACAGAGCAGTTGCCATGGAGCAAACTGGCCTCTTAGATGTTGCTATGGTGGAAAATGGATGTTTAGATGCTGTTAAGTGCTTGAGCAGCAATTTGAATGGGCATGTTGGTCACAGGCATGGGAATTTCCATGAGGAGAAAGTCACAGCTCATAATACACAACTGCTTTTCATGGTTCCTTCCATTAATATAAATGTTGTTTCCAGCATGATAGCTGCTGATGAGCATTTCTTGTTGGAAGCTTAATGAACAGGATTCTTGTAACAGGTTCTAAATTATTTTTTCTTTAATTCTGTAGATTCTAACATTTCTTTGCCACTATGAACTTTATTTTCTTCATTGCAGAACAGAACTGGGGGGTATAACTTCAGTTAAGGAAAAAAAAAAAAAAGAAGCCTTTCTAGAAGTTACAGAGCAGCTAGATTTTTTTCTTTCTTTAAGATGACACATACACAAAAAAATATTTTCATTTTTCTGGTCTTGTTCCATTTGCACTTCTGCTTTCACTTACTCCAAAGCATAATACCTCCAAAAAAATAAAAAATCCTTGACAGACTGCAGACAGTAGCTAATTCCTTATCCAGTACATAATAGACATGTTTCTGGAAAGGTGTTCCAGAAGTTATTGATGACATTGATTAGGATGATGTTTTATGAAATGAAAGACAACTTTTTCTTTGAAATCTACCACCAGTTATTTTCCAGTTTTCTAAGTGTGTAGTGGTGGTGGATAATAACCATCTTATTTGCCTCAGTATTTCAAAGACTGGAAAGACCTTTTACTTAGCTAATAATTTTATGTTTTAGAAGATACATTTGTACCCTAGATTGCTTCCAAACTGAATAAATGGGAAAAATCCAGTGGTTTTTTTTCTTGTTTGACTATGAGACCAGTCCTCCCATATCTCAGATTCCAGAGTTTATATGCAAACTCAGTGTTTAAATCCACTCAGCAATGTCAAACAATGATCTGCTTGATATATGATAGCATTTATATATTGTTCTGAGTAAAAGAACCACAGGAAATATAAAGATTCATAAGAACATAGCATATATTGTTCTACCTAATGATTGTATGTAGTCAAATAAAAAATACAGCTTCACTGTGTCTTCATTTGAACAGACTCTTTGAACAGCTGGAGATAATGGGTAGAGAGGAAAGGAAGAGAATGGATCCTTACAATTGAACTGTGAATTAGTAGCATTTGCCTCTGTACCCGTTTTATGTATGTGTAATTTGAGGATAACAATGGTGCCTTCCTTTGCTTAGCAGAAGAGGATAAAATGAAGTGAGAGTCTCAAACAGGAACAAAGAAATGAAGATTTCATTACTGATTAGTGGTCTCACTATTTTGCTTCTCTGAAGATAAAAAGAGGCCTCTCAGTACAGGGCAGACAGATAAGTCCTTTGCATAACTAATGGAAAATGAGCAGAATACCAGAAACTGTTCTATTAAGAAACATGTGAGATTATATTTACAAGCCGTAGAGAAGTAGTTTAAAGGCAAACATTCTTCCTTACTTTGCACTTCACATTTTATATTTATAAGGCACTTTGGAAAGTGTGTTATGCACTGCACTGTACTATTGTCAGTGGTTGATTTGTGGTGCTGTATTGAGCCTGTTTTGCCTTTAGGGTACAAGTCCTCTGAAGCACTGCTCTGAATGTTTGGCACAGTTCAGCTATTGTAAAATCATCATGTACAGGTAACAATAAAGTTATAATAAAATAATGTTCTGGTTTGCTCCTAACTCTGTGCTCTAGGCTGACTCAATAAAAAGTGTATTTTAGTCCACATTCAAGTGAAAAATACATTAATATACACACTGAATGTGTAGCAATACAAGATTACTTAGTCTGATTTCAGACTTTTCTTTGTTATTGAAATACAGTTTTAAGAGTTCATTAAGAGTGTGGTGCTAATATTTCCACTATATCATCTGGATATATTCAATTTACAGTGAAGAAGTTCCAGAACTATAAATCAGAGAGTTTTTCTTGCCTTTTCCACTCTAGATGAGTGGAAGCCATAGGCTGTGATTTTTCATTACTTTCTGATGGTCCATTAAGCAGCTATTCTACCTATAACCAAGATGTGTTGCAGTTCAAACCAAGATTATAGGTACAATGCACAAATCAAGGTAAGGTGCTTTGATCTATATTGCATCAGGGATCAAACTAGAGAAATATTATTGGCCTTTTGTCCCAGACAGACATGAGGGGCAATGAGATATGGAGAGATGGCCTAACACAGTCAAAGCTCTATGACAAACTCATCTAGCAATTAGTTGGCCCTTTCTTCATATAACAGAGGCTATCATTTCCTTTTTACCCACCTCTCTGGGAATGACTGCTGTTAATCCTCACATTCCTCTCCCCCCAGCTCTGTTTTACAACTAGTCCCTTGCCCTCTACTATGCCTGCTTTTGCCCTCCTTATCATGCCAGCCTTCAAGGCCTAGACTAGTATTGACCAGAAGATCTTATCAGAGATACCTAATTCAGATGTCTGGGCTCCTTCCTGGGCCCCAGCCTCCAGTCAACAGAGAGAATCTCTCCCTGCTATGTCATCTCATAGAAGAACTGAAAGTGCCTTTTTCTTTCTATCATCCATGGCACCCAGGGTGACAAGCAGAAGCACCTCAGCTCATTTTGTGTGTGAGCCCAACTCCAGAAAGTGTTTTACATCACTTGCCCAAGGCACCTTTTGCTAAGAATTTTTCTGTCTGTATCACAGACAATGAATGCCGTTGAAAAAAATACTTGCATACAAAACAAAAACCCTGACCTTGCTATTCAGCTCTTGATTCATTTTTCTTCTAATGTCTTTCTTCCCCTTCTCCCAGCTCTCTCAGCCTGGAAGTAAAAAGAGAAGCTTTACCCAGACTTCAAAATGGCATAAACTGCATTAGCCAAACAAAGAAAAATCTGACTTTTATTCAAGCCACAGGTAGAAGATAGTGATGAAGAGGAAGATAGTTTGGGGGAAAATAAAACAACTACCAAATCTGTAAATTCACTCTGGTCTGTTGGGTTCCAGTGCCTCCCCACGGTGGGTTTTGCCCTCTCTCCACTATTGATCACAGCTCACAGAAAAAAAGCCTTGAGGCAGCCATATCTTCTTATATGAACAAGTCATGTTTCCCCATCTTTGATTTTGCAGGTGGTAAATTCTGGCCTTTGTACCTTGTCCCTTGTCCCTGCATCTCTCTACTTCATCCTATGATGCCGCAGAAGGTACTGAATATTGTGTGCCTATATATTTATATATATATATCTATATATACCACAATTGCAGTAGACACACTACTGATTTGGGGGAATCTCAGAACATTTTCTCTTATACCAGTTTAGTTTATTCTTCTCTGTTGCTCTTCTATCCTGTGCGAGCCCTGTAGCTCCCATCATGAGCATCACTGTAATGTGTGTTGCCACTCCAGTCACGGGGCAAGTAATGTGACTAATATTTGTCACATGAGCAGACTTAAGTCTGAAATTAAAGTCTAAAGAAAAATCTAAAATGATTCATGCAAGCATTGGATATTGCCATAATTTCTCATAGGGTTTTCATGTATCAGCCAAATGATAGTGCAGTGCTCTGCATCCTAGAGTCACATCACCACTTTGCCATGAAGGAAAAATAACAAACCCTGCAAAATTTCATTGCAGGGTCTGACATAAGGTGCTGTCAAACTCAGGGCTTACAACTGTGACAATGGCAGCTGTTCCCTTTGGCAAAGAAACATCTGGGAAAACTACACAGAATGAGATTTTTTATCTTTCTCACACACCATGATCTGAATGGATTTATGCCCAAAATATTAGCCATGTGTATGAAAGAAGCTTCTAGAGCTGGTAACCAATTTAAGTCTGCATTGTATGCTCAGTCTGCTCTTGTTAAATGCAGAATGCTGACAAGCTGAGAAGAGAAAAACATAATATTCTATGAGAAAAATTATCTGCTTGGAATTTATTGCAAATGCCTAACTGTTTCATAAGCTCAGCATGCCTAGTCCAAGGGCACCCTGACCTAAACAGGTTCTCTGAAGGAGTTTCACTCGTTTAAGTAATCTGGTATCTCCTGAAGAAACATCAAGCAACATTAGGCTGTAAGAGCTAAAGGTTATTTTTTCTCAAACAAGTACAGTCAAAGACAAGACCACTGGAGAAGGGGTGCAGTGACTCACAATGCAGAAATGCCAGCTCAAGATGCACTTTAAACTACAGTTTAGATTTGAGTTTTGCCTACCAGAAAATTCTTTAAAAATTGGAGAGGACCAGAAAAAAATAAGGGCTAATCATCATGATGTATTCTGATAGGGACATAATGCATTTCTCCTTCTAAAGAGTACTTTGTCTTTGTACACAAAACACCAAGCTCTTACCTCCCCAAAACACCCATCACAACTTGTCAAAAGAAAATTCATTTTGGTGTTTACAGGTAAAACACTGAAGTTTCAGGGCACCGAGATCCAGAGCTAATAGTATAACCTTGGGAAAACAGCACCAGAAACCCTGTCTATAACACATATGTGATCAACTGGCTGGCTAGGCAGATTTTTCACGAGAAAACAGGCTGTGAAAATGTCTGGTTGATTTTGCAATATGTGGAGAAAAAAACTTTCACATGTGCAACTTTGACTGCCAGTTTGGACTGCATATTCTGGCTCCTTTTTGGTGTGCATGTGCGTCATATGATCATAATTTTGAACATAATTATACACATAATTATGAATATAATTATGCATGAAAAATGTAAAACAAAATTATTATAGCCAAAACATTGGCTATTAATAAGCCAACTATTAATGCAAATATACATAAATATATTAATATTCTATATGTCATTTTACATATATCATTCACATGTAAAATTCTTGCTACAAGTCATGATGTCTACATTTTTTTCCGCTTTTCATATTTAAAATAAATTCAATTAAGTAGAGCCATTCAGTGAACCACTGTTAACAATAACATATTAATCTTAATAACAAACGATTAAAATATTAAAAATATATATGAACTTTTAAAAAATGAATTGGTTTTTTTTAAAAAATAAGGAAGTGGGTTTTTTGACCTTGCAACTCTAATGAGTGCCCTGTCTCTGCCTGCTGTTCTACAAACAGGCGGCGGTCTGTAAACAGCTTTAAATAGTTGTAGCCAAATAATGCAGCAGTGCAAAGATCAAAGCAGTCCAACTCTCAATTAGTGCATCTATATTACACAAGTCTTTTCCACATTAAAAATATTAAGCCTGGTGGAAAAAATAAAAAGGCCCATAAAGAAGAATAAACTGTCTTTTATAAACCATCATTCAGAACAATGATTGCAAAAAGACTGACAAGTAGTTCCTATGTCATCAGTGTTTGTTTTGATCCTAGACTAAATAATCTTTAAAAATCATAATTAGAAAAAAAATCACATGTTCTTTAAAAAAATAAACAGAAAATTAGAAGCACCTGAAAAATGGTTACTAAATTATAAAACAAATCTACAAAAACAAATGTCAAGAAACAAATATGTTTGCTATCACAAACATCTCTAGATTTGTTACAATTTTTTTAAAGAATAAAATAAACCAGAGTAAAAGTCTACAGTGCTATTATAATTTATTTACTTTTTTACATAAAGTATGTATAAGCTATCCGGCCTGTCAGATGGATCACAACCTCATTTATGTATATGGATAGCCATACAGAAACTTTGGAAAAGGATTGTTTTTAGAAGTCCAGGGCTCTGTCAGCAATTTGTCCTACCTGGTATGCTTATTAGTTTAATCAAAGTAGAAAGGGTGGGCAAAAGTTACATACATTGACAGCTGCATTCTGATAACTTCTTTCCTGGCAGTTATCTACAGTCTGCCTTGCAAAAGTCAATGCAATTTGGAAAAAAAAAAAAAGACTTTGATTAAGATTATCAGAAAAAGTTCCCAAAAGTTGCATCCAAAAGACTTTGTCACAAAATGTAAACCAAGTAATCTTTTGATCAGTCTTTGAAGAATAAGAGAGGTACTTACATACTCATGTCCAGCTTGTCACACACACCAAAAGAAAAAAAAAAAAAACAGAATCAGAATAAAAAGCTGAAAATAAAAAAGCTGGAACTGTGTTTTATAGCTTAAATTATTCTTTGCTGTAAAAGTCTTTTACAGTAAAATTTTTCTACAGTCTTTTCTGATGTTGTAACATGTTCATCACGAATTATAACCAAACAATAACTGCAACAGCTACTGGGGGAAAGAAATGAAAACCTAAAATTAATGCTTGCCATAATTCAGACCAGTACCAGATCCTTCATCTAGGCATTTCTTCTTTTTCCATGATCATGAAGTTCAAAACCAGGGATGAGATAGGAGCTTCACAGCAGACCTAGGTCTCTGTAAATCCGGAGTACTGAATAATCTCCAGCAATCAAGATCAATGAGAGAACAAGGTTAAAGGAAGAAAGAGATACTTCAAATTAATATCTAGACTTAACTTCCATAAAATTTCATTTGGCCATAAATTACATATAATCCACCCTTCAGCATGTACAACATTCATCTGAAGAATAAAAAGAGATGCCATCCTTAATAAGCTATCCCATGATCCTTTCCAATTTATTTCTACAATGCTGACTGTGTTTAAACTGCATTGAAAATATTTCCACATTGAAGGCCATACCATGGAAAAGATTAGCAAGGACTTTGGCACAATATAAATTATGAGTTCTGTAGTCTATTTTGTTAATCTTTTACTCTGATGGTAGGCAAATTAAAATAAGTGAGAGAAAACAACTGGCTACTTTTTGAAAAAAAGAAAATTAAATAAAGCTACCCTCAGCAATTATTATTGCACCCCAGTTTTTTATTATTATTACTATAAAAACCTGTTTAAACAATGAGATTAAGGTGTAGATACCTCAATCTTTCTATTTCATGCATGTTCTTGAATAAGTGAATTTTAAGTTTCAAAATTAAACTCAGACTGTCCCAGAAATTGCAGTTCTGAAATTGAACTTCTTTTTCTTTGGATTTCAGTGTTATAAGTACAATATATAAGGAGTTCAGTTGTCCTAGTTCAATCTCTCAAAAATTAGATATTCATATCAAATCTGGGCATTTCTATAGATAAGGGGAAAGAATAATTCATCCAAAAATAGACAGTAAGAAATAATTCAAATGTTGAGCTTAGACTTAGACATCTGAGTTTTACACAACTAAAATTGATCAAAAAACATCCAACACAAGGTGGAATTACATGCCCAATGAGAGGATAAAATAGGTTGCATTTAGGAATAATCAAATTTTGGGATTTGTGTACAAAAGAACTGACTTTGTTAAAAACTGACTCCCTCTGTACAGTCCTAATTTTTAAAAACTTTATTTTGAAGGATATTTCAAAGTGCCCGAAGTTCCCAGATGCAATCCGTGGGCTGAAGATTTTAACTCCAATTTGATAGTTAACAATCTCACTTGTTTACAATTTCATCAGGAACGTTGCCAAAACAGCCAACTTTAAGTCTTTGTCTGTAGAGGATTTTAGGAGCGGCGGTTTCCAAACATTCCTAGGTATGAATTCTGCATCACCTGAAAAGTTGAGTCTTTAAACCTGTTCATTTGCTTTATTAGCTCAAGAGACTTTCTAAAACTAGATTAGGTAGAAGACTACCTATATAACGTATGTAATTGTCTTTAAATGCAATTTTCCATCTGGAAAAGGGAAGGTAATTTACTTCCCAGGCACCATCAAAATTTCTGTGGTCCAGCAACAAAAGTTTCACCAATTATCAGTGGTAAACACATTAGAAGTCCAAGAGCTATGTGGGTAGTACAAATATACTCATCTCAAGGGGTGATTTGGCCCATTTATAGTCTAAATCACCCTTTAAAAGTTCTTATTTATCTCTCTTCACCATAGTAAGAAAGTAGGACAACCTCCTTCCTAAAGACCAAGGTTAAGTGTCTGAAGATAGTAATGTAAGATCAGTTTTGAAATAATTTTTTTGGTTTTGAAATTATTCCTTAATAAATTAAGAACAGCAATTGCTATCTGTAGAGTTTTCTCCTGAGAAATAAGGGAAATATTAGCAATATAAACAATATAAGCTCTGTATCTATTAAACAAGAGACATCAGATGTGAGTGAAGAATAATTCTGTGTGCTGGCTGGATTTTTTAATAGCTAAAGCAAGTTTGCATAGTATTGAAAAAATTTATTGCACCATTAGTTTGTACAAAATAGTAACTTACTCTACAAGAAATGCTTTGATAAAGAATTGTCACCAAGAGCTACCAATCAAGGACAAGTGAAAGCATATATTCACCATGCCCACTAAAATACTTCAAAATTGCATTCAAATCTCCAAATAGTCTGTCCAGAATATTATTTTTCATTCTGACAAATATTAGTTTTGCATCAGCTGTAAAAACAGTGATTATCTTCGTTACATTAAAAATATTGAAAAATTTAATATCTCTTTAGAAGTCTTCCTACAACAGCAACAAACCCCACTGAGTTTAAATGTACTCTTGCAAATTGATTTGCACTTTGCTTTATTACAGATAATCAGAACAAATGGAAAAAAAGGCAGTTTATGCCCACCTTCATCTTGGCAATTTGGTTAAAAGCATAGGATTATAATTGTGTATTTACAGCATTTTCCTTGAGTTGATTTGCTAAATTTTAAACTTTCATTCCAGTAAAATACTACTTACATTTGATAAGAAATACTTTACAGTGTTTCCTGGATATGTGAGATAACAGCGATTCAAGATGTATGTCACAAATAGAAACCAATTTTTTGACAGATTCCAATGCAGCTGACCATGAATATATTATTTAGTCCACTCTACAGAATTTACTAGACCAAAAACAAAGTACTGCTTAGATTGGGCAAAGATGGGAGAACATGATGCCTTTCTTTACGTATGTTTTATCATATTTAGGCGGAATGCAGACACTCAAGGAGAAGGTTGGGGTAAAGAATTTTAGCTAGAAGTGAATTTTCATAGGTTTAGTAATCACAAAAGAGAATGCCTTATTATTGACCTGGTGTTCAATAAATTTTCAAACATAAGTTTGGCATGGAGAAAGAGAGATCACAAGAAATAAAACTATTTTATGTCAGAACTATTCCAAGACTACTAGGCAGTGGCACTTCATTTCTCAAGGAAAATAAGTTAAAATACCACTTCTGCCATTAAACCAATCTCTGAGACTGAAATAAAGAAAGAATGCAAAGCCCTTGGCTAATGTCTTTTCATCTTCTGTTCACCATTTGCACAATGTGCTTAGCATCACACAGACCTTACAATTAATAGAGTTCCTTTAATGATTGTAATCAGATAATCAAAAAATAACAAGCAACAACAACCCATAACAATAAATAAGGGACAAACTAAATAATTAATTAATAATTTAAAAATAAATATTAATGAAGAGGAATAACAATACATTACAGACAATCAGTAATTCAGATGTGACCAGAATAATTTTATAATAATCTTCAGATGTTATGGAACATTAGAGTGTTGATTCATATGAAAGTGGGGTTATAGCTTTATCATCCCATCTCCCTTTCTCAAGGGAGAAAACACAGTCCAAAGCACCAGAATATTTATCCAAGCTTTCCCATGTATATTCAGGCAGTCAAATGCCTGTGCTGATGCATAAATAAAGGTATACAGGAATACCTCACTCATTTAAGAGAAATCTCTGTCCCTTTGTTTAGAGAAATTATTACACGTGGGCTGGCACAATCCTGGTTCTTGCCTGCCATAACAATTTTTTAACTTCTTCATATAGGTATGAAAGTGTTTTACTGTTCTTTAGGAGTACAAACTAAAACCTCCAGACTTTTTATTCTGTCTCCATAGCACAAGACACGAATCATTTGTCTTAATGAACGGGTCTATGGATTGAATGTCTAAATTCAGGATCATTGCATACACTTCTTTTTAGTTATCAGTACTGAAGGGAATAAGACACCTCTGGAGAGCATTTATTCCTATCTGAAAACACGCATCTAAGATGAACAAAACCAGTGGACTTCCACTGGCTATAGAAGGACTTGAAATGACTGGGTTAGACTTAATAACTAAGTTTCAGAGAGTTGAAATTGGAGAAGGTAAGCACAATCTCCCAAAAAACAAGGGAATGCCCACTGACAGAGGGCTAAATAAACAATTGCATTTTTCCAGATCAAACTGCTCCAAGCTGGAAATGCATAACGTCTAATTAACCAAAATATTCTGAGGTACCACAGGTAGCTGTGTCCCTGAGCAAGCTTTGGGCATCACCCCTTGTAGTCAGAAAGAAAGCACAGGTGCCATGGAAGGTCTCCTTGGTGCATTCTAGACAGGAAAATGTATGGAGACATGCTGACCTTCCAAAGGCCTGCAGACACCCATCTCAGCACTGTTTGTGGAAATACATTTCTCCTCATGGAGGGCTTCATAATGAGGCTAAAGAAAGGCATTGCTCCCTTTAAGCAGACTGGATCTTACCACAACAGTGTTCAGTAGGAACAGTTAGTCTTCACTTTCTTGTATTCACCCTTGATTACACTACTGTAACATAAATATTGTTAATACTGTTTTTATAGCTGAATTATCAACCTCTTAAAATCCGTGTTTCAATAATGGGATTGGTGACAGCACCTCAACCATCATGGCATAACAGTGCTGTTATAATTACCATTATAGGAACAAGTCTTACAGCAAGGCTGACTGGTACACTCATTAATTCCCTTGCCTGATGCTGCCAGGAGTCAGATACAGCTCCAAGTCTAAACGTCAGAAGTCTCATCAGTCGGCTTCATAAATGTTGATTTTAGTGAGATGCAACGTCATGAGGGGATGGCAGCAAAAAGCTTCCATGTTTATACAGTGACCCTGAAACAACAAATTGAAAATGTTAATATCCATTTAGATTAACTTTCTATAACTGTTATTTTTAACATAGTAGTAATAATAAACCCTGAAGAAAATTCATACAATTAACACCGGATTAACAGATTTAGCTGTGGATTTGTTTCTGATACTACATTTAGAAAGTTTGCTTGAAAGAGTGTACCATCTGTACTGAAGCTTTCTATTACTTATAAAATCAGTCATGTTTCAATATCCTAACTTTAGATTGTAGTGACGATATGCAAAGACTTTTTTTAACTCTGTGAGCTTAAACTTGCAGTTCCCATCTTGCTTCAGGAATCTAGATTGTCTCAAAGCTGGTACATTTAAACTGTGAGACAACTCATATAATGTGGTCATCAATTAATGTTTAGTTTGCTGTGTATCTTAAGCAATGTTTACATGGTAATATATATTCTCTTCCTTTTCGCATGGGGTGGAATGAAGAGGCAGATGAATACAACCATGATACGTTATAATGATTGAATAAACACTGAAAAGATGAAAATTGAAAAACTACTGGACATTAAACACCACACTTACCCATACATTAATATACGTGTTTTCTTATTTTCTATGTCTGTCCTTTGTCTAGAAGCCTTGAGTAACTGAAACTAACTTTTCTTACACCACCATTAACTAACTAGAGTTCACAAGCTTGATTAGCTTGAATGATTGAAGATGAAATACAGTTGAAATCTGTCATCATTTATGTAGTCATTTATTTTTTTATGAAGACTGTTTTTCTTGGGAGGACTGGAAAAATCTTTCATTAATTAGTCTTGCTTTTCCTCATCCAATATGTTTACCTCAACATACATACCTGTCAATTTATAAAACTAATTGTAGATGCTGTGTCAGTGTTTTCTGTCATCATCTCCTGTGTTAACAAAGTTTTAAGGTTCAAATGCATATAAATCTACAAATACCATTCTTTTAAGTTTCCTTGCAGTTTCAAGCTTATTTTTTGACAGACAGTGCTATGTTTAAAAGCTTTCTCAGAAAATAACCTCGAACACATGATACACACAGATATGGGGCCCAATAAGCACCAAAACAAAGGCTACTTGAAATGTTGTTTTTTCTTTTAATATAATGTATTACTAGCAAAACAACTACTGCTTTCCTACATGAAGCAATGTAATATCCCTGTTCTGCCTTCACCTATGACCCTGCCCTGAACAAATGAGCTCATTATGCACATTTCAAGAGATGGAAACCCTTCAGGAGATATTCTAGAAGCAAAATACTTTCTTCCTCTAGGACAAAACATGGGTGAACTCACAGGAGTGTCACAAGCTGAGAGGTTGATTATTGCTGCCTGACTTTCAATAGAAGCTGGATTAGAGGCAGTGTAGATGGTGTTGGCCACTGACTTGAATGGTCTTTGCAGTTAATCACTGCTGGCTCATTAGCCAGCCCAGCCCAGCTGCTTGGATCAGCTCTTGGACAGGTAGCAAGCAATCAAGACACAGTGAAACATGAAGTAATGATCATTACAGAAAATGAATGGGGAAAAGAGAGAATATCCCTCATAAGTAAATCTGAGAACATCATTATGTGATTGATGTTGGGCAGTTTGCTCATTTTGTTTTCTTTCAGACACATCAGCACTGGCAATTGGGAACCAAACAATAACAAATCAATCCTATTGTTCCCCACTGTAATTAGGCACTAATATTTGGAAAAGACTGCTACAGTGTTTTCTAGAAATAACGCTATGCACTGTCATATTTTCAGAACTTATTAAAAAACACAAGGGCCCTAGAATGCAGACTGCATTCATCAAATCATATCTGAAACACTGACTACACTGGAGATTAGAAAACAAAACACTCTTTTTAGACTTTTTTGACATGGGCAAAACCATTTTTTCTTCTCACTGCCTGAGGTTAAAACGCTTTGAACTAAAAATTAACTGTAAAAAATCAATCATTATGGACCCATCCCACAGGCATAAAACTTCCACCCACAGCAGTGATGCTGAAGAGAAGCAACATTGTCATAAAGTATGTATGTCCTTAAGTGGCAGGAATGAAGTCTAGAAAATTATATTACAGACAAGCTCAAACAGTAAGAGCATTCAGACTGAAGTATCTCAGAAAACAGACAGGGACTAAGGAGACTCAAATCACTGCAAGAATACCTATTCCTGCCATAAGGAAAACAAAATAGATTAAATAATTCAGAAATATTTCATAAGCAGAAAAAGTGTGGTGCACTGGTTAAGAAAGAGACAAAAAGGCATCCCCAGTTTGGAAGGATTTGTAGTTGCAACTTCTTACAGCATTAGAACAAAAATTCTGAAATTGGGTACCAAGGGTCATCGTGGTAGTGCTGGTTAATGCATAGAAAAATAGAAAGCTGACCTCTGCACATTAAATAACAACTCAGAAGAGAAAATGATGACTCAATACACAACTTTAGGTTTTTTTCTCATTTTTGATTAAATTGCATGGGTTGTTGAGATTCCTTCAGTAGCTTTAATAGTTGTACAATGAAATTATGTAGAAATTAAAACAAAACTTTCTCCATCAGTAGCAAAGAATAAAAGACATGAAAGAATGATGACAGTATATGCAGACAAACCATGTGTACAGAAGTGAATTGTAGAGTTGGTGTTCAACTGTACTATTGTTTAAATCCGTAATGCAGGCAGTAAACAATAAATTAACCACTTCATTACAATGAAATGTCATTAACTTCATTACAATGACTCTTTACTTTTATTAAAATACACAAAACCCAGGAAATTCAAATAGACTGTTGACCATCGTTTTAACTGGGTTCCATGAAGTTGACAAAAAGTATTTAATTTTGCAAGTATCTTTTATATCTTAAGTAAATTCATAATACACATAGAGTTCTAGATGCTTATGTGTCTGCAGCTATATCCACAGAAGGAAAAATGACAAAGCCTCTGTGTTTATACCTGTGTAATACCTAACCTAACTACATAACTGTCTATTGAAAAGTCAGTTGCCTTGAACTAATCAGAGCTTTTTAATATTTGTTGTTCATGCTCACATTCTACTGCTAATGCAGTCATACCTCATGGAAGACAGCTTAAAGGTTTGAGGTTAGCAGCAGCTTTTCCATGCCCACGAGTGCCAAATCTTCATATTTGAAGGGAAAGGTTTACAGGTGCTCCCAGTAGCCACACCCTGGTTGCCCACTGACCCCAGAAAAATCGCTGTGCAAGGCTAGAAGACAAGGCTTAGCTGCACTATGCAAATAAAACCAGTGTTCCTGAGAGATCTCCTGCTACCCTAAGTAGCTTTTTCTCTTTTGACAACTACACATTTGTGCACATTCCAATTAACAGACCATTTTTATCCAGTGGTGTAATGTCAGAACACCAGAAATGAAAGCAAAGCACCATGGTGAATGATGCCCTGGAGCTGGGCTTTTCGCAGAGAATTAGGTCACCACTGAATGTATGTTTGCACATTTGCTTCTTGTCTGCAATTGCAGAAGCTGCTGTTTCATCATGCTGTTCCACCAGTTTAAATAGTCTTCTTTCAAATGAAAAACATAACTAAAGCACTGAGAATCCTTTTGCTCGTCTTTTTCTTAGCTGTTAGGCTGCTGGCACTCTAAGTGTACTGAAGGCCAGACTTAGGCAACTTTCCTCATTGTTATTCTGAATTCTTCTGGGTCCATTCATTGAAGATGACAAAATGAAAGAAACTCAGTTTTGGCAAGCTCTGTAGATCCTCTTCTAAGCATGACAGAGGAGCAACCTTCAGCTTGGTTTACCTCCATTCATGGTTAGAAGGAATGTCTTCAGATGAGCACCTCCTGAGTTCTTCAAACAGCAGTTTTCTACAAAAGCTGTGGAAATCTGCAGGCTGTCCCCCTCTTTTGGGTACTGGGGTACTTTCTGTGACAACAGGTGACACAGTTTGCAGTTGGAGCTTTGCAGACCCCTTATTTTTCCTTACCTTTTTGCCAAAGGCTGCTCCTAGCTGGGCTGCTGGCATTTGGAGCCAGTCTGCAAGTTTAGTCTCACTGCAGCCATCATGCAGGTAAGCCCAAAAGCTGAAGCACATCAAAGCTAAACTACTCCCCAGATATTTTCTTTCCTTAATTAACTTTTTTTTGTTTTTTTCTCAAAACTCTCATTGTACTGCCATTGCTTTCAAAGAGTAATATAGAGAGTTCTCTTGTGACTAATTTCAACCCTATCAAGTTTGCTCAATCACCATGAAGTGCCATGTAGGAGAGAGGAAAATATCTCTGTATTCAAAGGCATTTAGTTTGAATCCTACCAAAGTTCTATTTTTCATTTAGAAAAGCTATCACCTCTCCATCAATTATATTGCTAGTTCTACCTTTTCAAAGCATAAAGTGGATAGGCAGAAGAAAGAAACTACAAAAAAACCTCTGACTTGTTGGTCACATCTAAGAACAGTACCTTCAGCTGCAATCCCCAAAAATTCCTCTTGCTATTGTCACTGCTATTCAAAAATAAATATGGGGTTGTGGAGGAGATGCATTTTCTTCAGAATGAGAGATTCAGTCTCCATTAGTTTTCTCTGACTTCTTGTCCAAAGACAGGAGGGAGATATATAATGAAACACTTAAAGCACTTAAAAGACTTTAAAAAATACTTTCCACTAGTTTTCTTCCCAGGTACTGATGTATTTGAGCACATATTACAGCAGACCAGTAGTGCACAATTAATTCACAGTCAAAGGGAAGCTTGCTGCATAAAGACAACAGAATTTGGAAGTAGATAGATGCAAAACATTTTTTGATAGCTTTGTGACCAAAAAAGTAAGAAAAAAAGAAAACGCTGAAAATCTTTCCAGTGATTAAAATATACTACAAAAATAAATTGTCTTAAATCTTGATGTTGTTGACTTTAAAAATAATTTCTATTTTAGCTCAAGGCAAATTCTACAGACTGATTACAAAAGCAATGAAAATAAGGTGCTGACACAATGTCAACTTTAGAGTAATAATTGCACTGCTATAATAATCTGTTTAATTGTTGTTTATTGTAATTAAATTCTCATGCACACCAGACTTGCAATTTTCTTTTCCATGTCAGCAAGGTTTCCTTTTATAGAACAGTTTGCCCAAAGCAACCAGTGACGTTACTAGACAGACATTAATCAAAGGACCCTACAAAGCTACACCTGGTATCCTTGAGGCAAAATGTTTGCCAAAACTCAAAAACCACACAAATCGATGCATGGTGGTTATGGTGGCATTGTTATGCTTGAAAGCAAAAATTTTGTAATTCATTTTTAAGTACCTTTATATGAAGTAATTTTCATGAGCCAATATTATTCACTTAATGACCAAAGTACCTCTCATTGTGAAGACTGACAGCTAATTATAATTAAAAAGACCAATAATTTTCCCATATCCATTTTCCAGATGTTAATGTAAACTAGATTGACAACATAGATAGACATAACAAAGGAGTCTAAGAGAATTCATTTGCACCTGCTCAATACCAAAACATCACAGAGGTCAGCAGAAAATTCAGAGTTAATTTTAAGATTTTGATTAGTTGAAATGACGTCTGGCCTCAGAGGAACACTGAGGGCAAACTCAACGAAAATTTATACCACCAAAGAAGACTAGATTAAAAAAAAATAAATAAATAACCCTAAAGATAATTAATATCACTTTTACATAGTGCATCAGTAATGTTGAAGCTTAATGTGAAATAAACACTCGAGTCAAGTTAATCTGATGCTAAAATGATTGGGCAATTTATTACTGCTTAAGAAGGACATTGCCACCAGAACAGGAAATAAAGGTTTTAAAACTTGGGTAATTATTTTCAATCAAAGCTGCTTTCAAGGTCAAATGTTTAATACTAGCCATTATTTTCTCTCTGCTAACTTTGGCAGGCATTTCACATGTCTCATCCATAAATAATTAAAGAAGTAAATGCTGTATTAGCTTAACCTTTGGATTAAAATTTGAGTGTCCAAGGTAAAGATTTTATTTGTTTTTTTTCCCTCAAAGACAGCAATATGTAGTTTATCTAGCCTAAAAAATACTGTCTACTGCTTTCTAATTCAACAATATAAACATTTCCTAAAAAGTTTTCTCTGTGATTTATTTTTCCTTTTGGATCATACTCAGCTACTTCAGCAAATTGAGACAAATAGCAAACCCAAAAGTTCTCTGTAAAGGCAATCTGCTAACACACACACCAAAGAAATTAAATGGAATTTAGGCTGCTGGCAGGCAAAGATGAAGTAATATTTGATGTGGTTTTATTCCACTAATATTGTAAATATTTGGGAAGATAATGGAGGTACTAGGTTTGTTTTCACTTTACTTGCTGGTACACAAAGGTCTAGATCTGGCAATGCCTTTATATTATTTAGATATTTATATCAGATTGAACCCCACAGACTGGAAAGTTGACATCAAAGCAGATCAAAAATAAGGAAATTAGTTATAACACAATGCGTTGATAAATTCTGAAATGCACATTACTTTCTGAGCATCAGCATCTTGCACTGGTGTTGATGTCCTCAGTATTAAACCAATATTTGGTTTTTTAGATCACAAATTAGGAAAAGGTTCTACACAAGTACATTCAGTCCAATTCAGTAAATGAAGCACGTGTTTAGAACTTTCTTTAAAACAAAGTAAGAGAAAAGAGAATTACAAGACAAGTTTGTTCTAACACCAATCAAACTTTTAAATATTTTTCTGTCTATTTTTTTTTTTGTGAGTCTACTTGATTAAAAAAATTGTTCTTTGTGGGGGTACAAATAATGTGGGGAGTTAGCCAAGGAATCAGTATTTTTTTTTACAAGTGATTAAATATAAGTTGAGGTTGATTTTTTACATGTCACAACTTCAACACTAAGTTATAAATTGAAAGGAAGCCTGGGAAATAGTAAGAGAAGTCACACAGAGATTAGAAGAAACCAAGCACAATATTTAGACATATTAATATAAAATAATGTTTTTAAAAGGGAGAGAGAGGGGGCTGGGGAAGTAGGATTCTCTTTGGTATTGGTGAAAATATATGGCATTTAAACACAAAAGCACAAAAATTTTTGTAACCAAATAGCTGTATCCCTTTAAAAAGTGTTTTTGAAAATTTCGCGCAGTAGTCGTTTTACTGAGGCCCTGAGTCAGCAAAATAAGTAAGCAATTGCCTAATTTAAGTCCATGTACTCCTTATTTAAATGTAAGAAAATTATAGCTAAGTCCTTCTCTCAGGAACACTCAGCCTTAAAATTTTACTCATTCTCTTTGCTTCTGATTATTTTAAAATTACTTAGATTTTTTTAAATATCATTATACACACATAAGTGGATGTCCTGACAAAGTCTCTTTGTATTTATTCTAATCCTACATTATTTCCCAACGTTTCTTAAGCTCAGTATTTCTTGTTGAGCTGCAATTAATAAATTTATTTGGTATTTGGCTACACAAAAAGCTACTGTATCATTGCTTACAAAAAAGAAGAGTGGGGAAGGTATGTCTAATAAAAAATTCCAACCGAACACATACTTCTGGCTTAGTTGCCTTTTGCTAAAGAAAAGCAAAAAAAAGTTGTTAAAACCTTTCTCCTGGCTGGAGTCACAAATGAACAATTTTCACACTTACAGACATTCTAATGGACATAATAGCTTCTCTACTGCCTACCACAGTAGTCAGTTATTATTAACTATTAAACCAATTACTGAGGATTGATTTTTTGAAAATTAACTTGTTCATAGTACTCTAAAACTAAATGCCTACTGGTTCACATTACAGCAGCCATTGGAGAATATATGTTGGCATACTGCTGCCTAGATTCATAAAAGAACTTCAAATTAACATTGTGTGTGTTGAGTTATGCTGTAGGATGCATTACAATTCCAGTCTTCAGGATGGGGTCAGATGCAGAACCTTATTTTCACATCTTTCCTCTCTGGACATAATTTAGAAAGCAGCTTGCTTCACCCAGGAAAAAAAAAAAAAAAAGAAAATCATGATCAGAGTTTTCAATATGTCACTCCTTTACAATATTTTCTTAATTTAAAATGAAGTCCTCAAATTAAACTGAAAGGTGTATTTTGGAAACAATGTCTACAAGGATGTGGTCTCCCTGGAGAAACTGCTCCCACATGAAAGACCTACCGTTTCCTCCAAATCACTGAGAATTGCTATGACCTGAATGCTTGTAACACTTTGAGCTTTCAAAACTGCCTGAATGCAGAGGAGAAATATGCTAAAACACTTAAGAGAGTATTGGTTTATCTTGGTATTCAAAAATTGATAGTCATAGATGAGTTACATCTTTGCTATCTCTTTTTGGATGCATCAGCCAATCATGGACTAGAAAAAATTAGCCAGTATGAACAGACCTTATCTATTCAGAACATCCTAAACTTTGTTGATAAAGTGTCATGTCACAGTATACTGAAAAGGTAAAGAAAAAAGTTTTATCATCAGCTCCACAGTATACCTCGTCATTCTGCAGGCAAATTCAGTGCCTTGAATAAGAGGATCCCTGGAGGCTCCATTGTGATGCATTTACTATGATCCATCAAAATGGAAGCTACCTGCTTCAGCCCATGGATAAAGCACCGCAAAGCCTTTCCTATTTTCCCAGCTCTTCTGGTAAATCACAAGGTGCACAGCTGTAAACAGCTGGATGCCAGGTAACACAAAATACCATACCCACATGAGAAACCTACATCTTTATGTACTCAGATAGGTGACTCTCTTGGCCATAAATCTACTTAATAACTTCAGGTGAAGGTAGAGTGAGGATGGAGAGGAAGAGTGAGCTCAGCATTTTAACTTCTGAGCTAACAATAACTTCTAGAAAAAACTTACCTGCGAACAGATAAACCCCAGATACAGACCTGTCATTAGTCCCACCCTTCAGTGGCACCTCTCTAGTTCCTCAGAAGGGAAATAATTTTGTCAATTCCTTCCAGTTTCAAGCTTCTTTATTTTATCTAATCCCAGATGTCATATCTTTCCAGTGCCATGGAAAAACAAAATATTTTTACATCATGTTTTAGCAGATGGAATCCATCCCAGCCAAATTATCACTGCCAGATGGATGACCCTTATTTACTGATGAAAAGTTAGACACAGAGATAAACTTTATTCAGTTAAAACATGCATATTTTCTGCATGAAAATGGCTGGATAGCTCTTCCCTCATCATATTCACCAGCACCAACAGATCATTAGTTTCCACCACATCACTCTCAAGCCATAAACCAACAGACCTTCATGTGAGATTGTAACATCTTCTGAACTAAATTACGATTAGCCAGTAAAGGGCTTAGGCCTTTGATACTCCAATTCATAAGGAATATCCAAAATTATCTTTTGATGGCTTTAATCCTATCTTTGAAACTAATCAGTTTTTCAGTGTTTGCAAGATAAAAACCCCATGTGCAACAGGACAATAGTGCAATAGAGGATGAAAAGGTTAGTAGGTGTTACAGACACAAGCAATATATTACATACATTATTTATTGGCTGCTTTCTTAGTTGGAGAATAAGTGCTGAACCTAGAAATTTTACGTGGAATGAAAATTTCAGTGTCCGGGTAAAGATGATGATCATCAGCTTATCAGAGGGGTCTTATCAGAGGGTTAAATAAAAAAGAAAAAAATCTAAGCTTGTCTACTGAATTTGTAGGCTTTTACTTCATCCCAGAGTAGTTCTATACTATGTTCTCTGTTTTAACAACCTGCTAGCTGGGTTCTGCTTTTGTAAATAGTGTTAAATGGTGCATAGAAAGAGATTCAGAGAAATAGAAAGAAAAGATGTAATGAAGGATAGACCCCAGGAAAGTAGGTAATCCTAAGCTGATGGTTCACAGACCTGAGTTAGATAGCAAATGTGAACTCCAAAAAGAAATGTGATTCTGCAAACAGTTTGTAAACACTTTGCTGTGTAAAACAATGTTGAATTAAAATTCCCTGAAATAGCTCTGATTGAAAAATAACAAATCAACAGCAAAAAAAGTTGTAACACCAATGCAAGCTTTGCTAGTCTCTCCAGGTTTTGCCGGTAAACCAGTAGAATCTTCTTTTTAAATTCTCTTCCTGCCTGTGGACTACCACCTACGTACTCCCAGTAATCACCTATCTTCTGTCCCATTTCACAGAAAGATGGTTCTTAGAATCTCGTATGGTAGCCAAGATAATTTTTTAAAAGCTCAGCTACTCTCCCCATCTAATGAGAGCAACTGCACATAATACAACAACATGTTTGCTGTAATTTTTCATGAATGCATTTTAAATGGCAACATAAATCTATCTTCCTGACTAAAAGTGGAATTCAGTGTTTCAATTCCCAGTTTTTCAAAATGTGTCTGTATACTAAGAAGACTTAAAATTTATAGAGGGCCTAAATCTTCATGCTTCCACAGTTAAGCAGCTACTACCTAGATGCCTGTGAGATAAGAAACTTCTCTGAGGTCATGATATTGAATATTTTGAATATTCCACTTCTGCTTTTCTTACACCTTTTTCTGGAATGGCTGGCACTGGACACTGACTGAGACAATGTGCTGGCCTAGTGGGACAGCCACAATGTGCAGCTTAAGTGTTACATGTGGCTTAAAGACAGGGTGTGTTTTCTTAAATCACATGTTAAGCAGATAGTACAAAGGGAAACACCACTGTGAGCAATTAATGAAAAGGTTACACCTTTTTCAGAGGTGTATAATAGTGACTCCAGTCACAACATCAGAAACAAACATCAGAACTACTAAGACCACTTCTACCTTCAAATTACAACACCAGAAACCACATGTAGTGTTATATATGAAATTTTTATATGAAAATAAATATATATTTAATCATTATATATATATATATATTTATATATANTATATATATATATATATTTATATATATATAAAATCATCCTCACTGGCAAACTATGCCCAAATATTACACAAAAGGGACAAAAAGTGGCATATAAGAAAAATAATAATATCTTATTTGTTTCTTGCAACTCTAACATTTAGCAACTTGCTTAAAAGTAAAATATCTTTCTTTTTGTTTTCTTTAGCTGCATATTAGCCATTCTTTCTTCTGCCAGATACGGGGAATCTACAGTAAAGGCATCCATAACTCATACATAGACATGTTTTAGGCAATATGTGACAGAAGAAACTGAAAGGGCCACTAATTATGGAAAATGTACTTTCTCTTTTCTGTATCTCTCCTGCAAAGATGAGATTTCAATAACATCTGAAGGAACAGTCCACCCTATTCACTCTTTCCTGTCAGTGCTTCCCATGTTCCTTCCTCCAGTTCGTCTGCTTCTAATTCCTTTGAATACCATGCAAATAAAATTTTACATCTGACTGTAAGCACACATGCTTCAAATTCAGGACATGTATAGACAAAAGGTTAAGGTGATGCTTTCAGATCTATTTGTAAAGATGTATATGAAGTTAAAGATATAGACCATAGTTGAGTTACAGATATTTCCCTCTTACTGCACACATTCCCACGTCCAATGAATGAAATGAACATACAAGTACTTTTTGTATAGAAAAATATCCCTCAAAGCAGCCCAAGAAGGAAGTTAGCACTATTTCATTGCAGTCTTAATTCAAGTTTTCATTTCATTTGCTTCTCTCCTGTTTGCCTTCAAACAGAGAGCAAGCTTTGAATGTTCACACCATGAAGATATTTCCATGATGTAAAGTGGAGGATCAACTCCATTCCTTGGGAAGTTTCCAGGAAAAGGGTGCATCAAATAGGTCGGGAGATTGGAGAAAGGTAGCTGTCCTTGCTTCCTCCAGATCTGTGGTCACAGATGGTACCTATGGTATTAACACTAGACTGCAGCAAACAAGGGAAATAATGCCTTTTTTGAAAGCTTCCAAAATCTCCAATAATGAATATTATCATACAACCTATATTTAATGTCTGTCTCTGTATTACAGCTATGGCATAATACACCTTCCTCTATTAAATGGTTCCTCTATTAAATTAAATTTCTCTGTCAAATTTAAATGCAAAATCTAATGTCCATATCACAGAATCACAGAGTCATATATGTTGGAAAAGACCTCTGAGATCATCAAGTCTAACTTTTGATCAGCATCTTGTCAACTAGACCATGGCATTAATTGCCACGTCCTGTTGTTTTGTGAACATCTCCAGAGATGTGGCTTCAACACCTCCCTGGGCAGTTCATTCCAATGTTTAACAACCCTTTTCATAAAGAAATTCCTTTTGATGTCCAACCCAAATCTCCCCATGTGCATCTCTTAATGTGCAGATTAAGGCTGTGAGCTCCCATCCTGTCGCTGGTTGCCTGGGAGAAGAGGCAGACCCTCACTGGCTCCTTTCAGGAAGTTGTAGGGTGTGATAAGGTCTCCCCCGAGCTTCCTTTTCTCCAGGCTAAACACCCCCAGCTCTCTCAGCTGCTCCTCACAGGACTTGCATTCCAGACCCTTCACCAGCTCTGTTGCCCTTCTCTGGACACGCTCCAGCACCTCACTGTCCTTCCTGAACTGAGGGGTCCAGAACTGAGCACAGGGCCTGAGATGTGGCTCACCAGTGCCCAGTACAGGGGCACAGCCCTGGTCCTGCTGGCCACACCACGACTGAAACAGAGCAGGGTGCCACTGGCCTTCTTGGCTACCTGGGCACACTCTGGCTCAAGGTCAGTGGCTGTCAACCAGCACCCCCAAATCCTTTTCCACTGGGCACCTTTCCACTTGCTATTACCCCAGCCTGTAGCACTGCATGAGGGTTTTGTGATCCATATCTGATATTTCAACTGGACAGTTCAAGAAGCTCTTTAAAAATCTCAGAAATCCAGCTATGAATTGATCACTAATAAGAAACTACTTTCCTCAAGTACTCAATTTAATTTGCTCAAGCACACCTCTTTTAGCAAAGAACACAGCATTTCTTCATGTGGTGACATAAAGCACACCCCATCAGACACACTGCTTTAAATTTATGAATCAGTGTGCTCAAGATTATTTTTCTTGTTCTCCTTCCCTTTACTTTAGCAAGTAGAATTAATTCAGATACATGCTGAAATACGAAGAATACTGGAATATTAAAGTACTGGAAGAATGCTACCACAGAAGCTTCTTATTGTTGCATCCCCAGTGGCTATTTCTTATCTCAGGCACTTGTATCTCCCCCATAACTGTATCCATATCAGCTTGGCTGGAAGTTTTTCAAGTGAAATAATAAAGAAATGCAGAATCAAAGGATTCTGTAGTGTGAAAGGCAATGTTTTAATTATCAAAGAGATATTTCAAACCTTTTTTTTTTAAATTAAAATGTATGTCTAGGACAGGATTAGACTACAACATAAACCATATTCATTTCCTTTCTAGTCAGAGCTACAGAGAGCCAATACATTCAATATTATTCAAAATGAAATGACATGTAATATTCCCTTTTACGTGCTCTCTGTGAAGAACCAAATTGTAAAATTTAAGTAATATCCATGAATCTTTTTTTAATGGTATCTGTAACTATACCAAGAAATTCTATGCCCAGCTGTAGCTTAAATAAATTTAGACTCTCAATAAGGAAATGACTGCTACACACAACAAATAATAGCAGCTACTTCAAAAATGAGCCTTAGGACAACTTATTTCTTGAAAAATCAGTTTAAGCTGAAATTCCAATTTCACTGCTTGTTTTATCAGATAGCTTTTTACTACAACACTTCAATGCCCTGTGGAATACATTTTCACAGTAAAAGATTACCAGATTAAGCCATGTTTAACACTCACATCTTTCAAGATGCAGATTTATCAAAATAAATGCTTCAATAGAATCCACTTACAAGCTTTAGTAAACAGGTCATTCTGGATGGAGGAAAAGTACACGCAAACAAACAATCCTAAATTTCAGTCTGCAAGGCCAGTAAGAATTATTTTAAACTGATTATCAAATGAGATTCTGAAAATTGTAAATTGGCTTTACCCATTATTTTTACATGCAGTAGTAAAGTGTGCACCAATGCTATATAAGTAATAAATACAGGAGCACAGACTTGGAGAATTTCTTCATGTAAGCAGATCTACACATTTTTCTTTAGTATTTAGCAAACATTTTTCCACTGGTTCATTCTCTCATTCTTGTCAAGGAACTTCAGTTTGCACAATGTATTTTTCTAGCAAAATAAAGAATACCTTCTTTACTGGGTAGGAGGAGCTCTACAGTTCTTTCTCCCTTTACTCTTTGGTTAAATCTTCATTAGCAAGAGCATCACAGTATGAATTGATCTGTAGAACAAAATATTAGTTCTGAGAATAACTGGTCACTCTTGTGTGTTTTGGGGACCTCCAGACCTGTTGACTGACAACCAATAGTGTTTGGAGTGCATTAAGGGGAGATCCTGGACACCACCTTTTGATTTAATTTCATACAGGTTAGACACAGACTGAGGGAATTACAGGGAAATCTACTCCAGAAGCAGCCTAGTCTGGTCCAAACTAAAATTTACAGATGTACCCCATAAACACCTATTTCAGTGTACTTTTTGATCAAGTTTCCTCTCCTAAATATTCTATATTAACTCCCCCTTTCATGATATTCATCCCACTATAGATTACAATGGTCCTCTCCATACATCCTCCACTCCTTCATGGTATTTTCCTCATAATCCATTCCATTTTAGATGATGACCTCCCTGCTTTCTCAAGAGAAGGTCCTTTTCTCCATGAATGTTAAACATCCACTATTTCTGCAAACTGCACCATCCTGAGTGGCTATTTCGAAAGCCAAGATCAAGAGCAGTGTAGCATACTGCTACAGTAACTCTCCATTTTCATATATCAAGTTCTACAGGGAAAAGCAAATAGAACTACACTATTTCTTACAGATTTTGGAGTTGTTCAATTTAATGAAAATGCCTTGCTTGCTATAGGGTACTACAGGCCTATTAAAAATGCCTATAGAAGAGATAATTCACTAGTGAAGTCTAATTAATTTTGAAGTAATTTCTACAGATACCTATTATATTTCTATTTAATTTTATAAGCTAAATCCTTATTATAGAATTCCACTATGGCCTTTTGTTCTGGGCAATAAAGCATAATGCATAGCATGTGCAAGTTTTGTGTTTATTGGCTTGAGAGAAGCAGAACTGCTTATAGAAATCTTTATAATGGCTTCTACACCTTTCCTCCCAAAGGGAGGAAAGTCCCAAAGGACTGCTAAATTATGGAGTGCTGAAAAAAAACCACATTATATGCATAAATCCTCTAGTCCTCCACCATCTTGTTCCAGAATCTTTGCAGAATTGACCAGATTTGCCCAGTCATTGCCAGTCACAGGCTTTGGCCAATGGCTGCTAAGCTGCCTCTGCTTTTGCATCTTTGTCCAATGAGGTGCTGTGCTTTTAAAGAATAGTAAAATTTTTTAACATTAAATCTTCAGTGCACATGGAAACAAGCCTGCTGGATGTGTAAGAGACCCTACAGAATCTTTAAAGCATAGCAATACAAAACTGTAAATTCTAGATTTCTTTCCCCTTAACAGAGGCAACATTATACTATCCATATTGATACAATATATATCACAGTGCTGGACATCTGCTCAGATTCATTAGCCTAATATCTTTGTGATGGTACCAG
>VXAC01004554.1:127457-188479 GCA_013399225.1 Rhipidura dahli | reverse complement strand
AAAAAAAAAGAAAGAGAAAATATAGTTAAAAGCTAAACCCATATCTCCCAACATTAAAAAAACATGTGAATTATTTTGTCACATAATTTCTTCCAACAAGAAAAAAGACAAAGAGGTAAGAATATTTTATGTCAAGAGCATAAACACAGATTCACATTTCCAAAAGTAACATGTGGTGGAGAAAAACATATAAATCTTGAAAAAAAGAAAACCTTATACAAAAAAAATAAACACTTCAGCACATTTTAAGTCATGTGTGTGATAAAGCTGCTTTCCTAGACAGACAAAGTGTGAAATTCTTGCCATGGTTCTTATTCTAAATAATTTCGTAGGTCATCATTCAGCATGTAGCCTGGAGCAGATCTCTAACTGAAGTGCTTACCATGTTCTACTACAACAAAAATGTTTCCTCTTGTGCAGCATTTTCCTCTGATGAAGCAAAAGATTAAGAGGATTAGATGCCTTTCCTTGGATCGGTTTTGCAGTTGTACAAACTCTTTGCAGCTTGTGAACATTTTACTGTTTTTCAAACATTTTTCCCTTCATTATTTCACCTTTGACCAGCTTGGTGTCTCCCTGTGTCCCTCCCCCTTCTCTACCCCTTTCAAGAATGACAAAACTTTGAAAGCACTTGAAGACATTCTGAACGGTGTATGTCTCATATTTTTTTCTGCTTGAGTGCAAAAGATCAAAACAACACCCAAGTGACAACTCCCTCTGTAGAAAGAACATATCTGAGAGAGTTCTCGTACAAATATTCTATTTTTGTATATTCCTAACTTCTTCCTACATATTTTCTATTTCCCAGTTAAGGCATGTATACTTGTAAGAACTCATTTTCATAATGGGGTGCTAGGGCACCAGCAATTAAAGAGAAAAGGTAAAACCACTTTCACTTACAAAGGACACAATAATTTTATTGACTGCAAGGAGACTTCCTCATTAAGAATACCAAATAAATGGGACAGGCACATATTTCTCTAGACTGTGCTCCTGGAAACTGAAGATATGGGACCCAGCTCCTGCCCATCAGTCTTACAGCTGTGCGAGCACAAGATCATAGTTTGACAAACATTTTCTTTTCCTGGAAGCAAAAGCAGAGCCAACAGCCACACATTGAATGACCCTAGCTTCTGACCTGAAACAGACTCTCAGAGACATAATTGCAGCAAAATGAGGATATACAGGCTCCAGATTTAACCAGAGTTGTACAAAGCATTGACTTGACTATCCTACCTGGATGCAGACAACTCTTAGTCTTGGGTCCTTTTGATACATAGCCCTCACCATGTCTTACAATGTGCATCCTGCAGTTTTGTGCAACCAGAACCTCCATTGCTCCAATCTGTACTCTTCTGTGGACGTCTGAACTAAATTCCAAAATATCTAAATCAAACCCAGACCTCTGACAAAACAAACTGTGTCACCTTGCCAGTGTTAACATATGGTTCATACTCTTATTTCCATCCATTTTAGGCATTTCCATTACCCAGATTTTCTACAGGTCTCAAATATACTCAGATGAAAGGTGCTGTGCCATGCAATACTTTGCACAGTGAGGGTACTATATGACTAACAATTAAAAATATGCTCTTATTTCATTTAGCCATGCTGTTGTCTATCTGAATTGGGTTTATTTAGGAGAACAAATTGCTTTTATGCATGGGAACATGCACATACACATTTATAAAATGTAAGTAATTAAAGCAGTCTTCTCTCTCTTTGCCCTTTCTACCAACATGTGCCTGTGCTCTCACATTTGATCAATGGTGTAAAAAAAAAGTATTTCTCTGTGTGTCAGCCCTCTCCTATAGTACCTGAATCATAATGCAGTTGTGACCTTGTGCCTTGTCTCTACTGTACCAGTAGAGACATGTCGTGGGTAAGTCCCAGAGGAAAGAAGTCTAGGACCTTTCTGGAGATAATTCCTCATTGTCATGTTGCTGGAAATACTGTCTGCAAGAAGAGCTGAGGTCCCCTCAAACTGTCAGTGACCAGCTACGGCCAGAATCCACTTACAGGCACTCTGACATTTCATTCTAATTCAAAACAAAAATAAAAAGTTATAAAATTATCATGAAAAGAGTGCTCAGGACTAAATCCAGGGTCATAATTTGGGAGGGCTGTCCAGCAGCCTGAGAGAATCTGCAAATCCCAGCTGCACACTGGCCACCCATTGTGCTGGTCAAGCAGGGCAGAAGCAGGATTGCTGCTGTCCAGGCAAGCTGCAATCTCCTAGCAGTGTTTTCAGTGATGATTCTGCACTTTTAAACCACCAAAGGGTCTTGACACAGCCTCAAATGTAAATTTTCTCATTGGTTAGGCTGTACATAGATTCAACAACTAAGTCTGCCTGCTGTGAATAGGCTGTTGGCAAGCATGAGAGGAGAAAAAACCTACAGCAACCATTTTCCAGTAAAAATACTCCAGTATTTTCAAACTTTTCAAACCTTGTCTCCTTGTATTTCAAGTTACTGAGTGCAGTCTACAATGGGTAGTTTCCCTGTGTTTTCCTACTGGCACAGAGTCGATTTAAACAATCCTGATGCACCCCACAGCCCCAATAACTTTGGGTTCTGCAGTAAGATTCACATCCATAAGATTGTGTCAGAGTCTAATTTCTGTTTGAATGATTTATTTCAGCCATCTCTTAGGTGCCTGTATTAGAGCCAGGAACCAAGAGGGCTTGGTAGATCTATTGTTAAACATTTTCTATTTATCTCATATATAAATATGGCTGAAAGTGACTGTAATTGGTGAGGTAGGAAACCACTCTACTCTTACTTGCACATTGTGAGAAGGCATCACTTACTGCCAGTCATTGAAGATATGAAAAAAGCAGCTTTTAGAAATGGGACTGTTGGTCAGACGTGCAAACCCTTTCCTGCTACTTGGCTGTACAGGAATAACCAATCCTTAGCTAAGTTCCTTTATCTTCATTTGCACAAATAGCAGCCATTAAGCAAAGCCTGAATTCAATCAGCTTGTCTCCAATGGGAGATAAAGTTGAAACCATCTGCTAGTTCTTAAAAGCAATGAGGCAAATTTTATTACTGAGTGATTTGGTTACTGATGCCCTTGTTTCAGCTGACACATTGAAGTCTTTCTCTTCTAAGTCTTGCCTAAGGTCCAAAAAGAAACTGTAATGCCCAATGCACAGTTTGTAAATATCAGGAAAAAATGCCATGGAATTACTGGAAGTAGCTGTTCAAAAGTGGCATACCAGACTTTTGGGTCAAGATTAATATGAATGATGGAGTCCCCAGAAGAGTCTTACAATGTATTCATTTTCTTTAGATGTTTTTTTTTTTTTTTTTTTTTTTTGCCCCCTGTTCTTGTCCCATTTTGTTCATATGTCCATTTTTCTGGAATATAAATACTAGCAAAAATTTAAAATTAACATGAAAATTGCACATGCTCTTTTGGGCTCAATCCTACTACAAAAAACACATCATAGCAAATATTCTGTATAGGAGTATTTAGACATCTTCATTGCATTCACCACAGCTTACTATGTTTTAAATAAACCCACATGTTAATGCTAACTCAGACTTCCCAGATATTGATACTGGCAACAGTATGAACATCCTTGCTAACTCTGCATTTTCAAATAATCCAAAGAGCTCTGGACTACTTACTCCAACAGTAAATACATGGGCAGAACCATGTCCCCTCTGAAATCTCATAAAACTCTTCAAATTCCTTTCCAAACCACACCCCAAATGGCTGGGTGAACTTGGTCCTTTAACTAGAGTAGCTATACAACACCTAGGTATAGTAGTGTATATGCTATAATAAAGACACATTACGCTCTCATAAGGTATAGAACACTTTCATTACTCTTAGGAAGATCAGGTAATTATCAAATTGGAATCAAGCAAAAAAATCACATTTTCATTCACATCCTCATTCTAGGGCAGGCTAGAGCAGTTGGAGTTGAAGTGTTACAGCAACTTGAATGTCAAGAGGTCTACAATTCTTTCTGCTCATTAATGTGAAATAAAAACTTCAGATTATTCTTCACAGACCTCTTGCCCAAGACTGCAAGTTATTAAGCAGTTTGCCAGTTGTTGGCTGCATGGACTGGGAAAGACTGCAAGGTTCAAATTAGATGAGCTACTAAAGATAAAGCTTTGGGCATAGACTCCCTGAGCAAGAATTTAACACACCTGAGAGAATTAGAAACCTAAATGTACTGCAAGGACTTGAGAGCTGCAACCTTGTTCTGTTAAAAAGCTCTGACATAAACTGAATGGTGCTGGTGCTTAAGTGGCTTCTGCTTATAACTAGATACTTCTCTCTTCTAGGATTTTTCAGCAGTATATAAGGTTAAGCCTAAGATCATATATTTCATTTGTTTCACATACTTTATTCTCCCTGTCAAACTCCTGGGAAAATAAAAAATGCTTTTGTAATAAACTCACTGAACACAACAGTTGTTCGCTCTCTTTTCTGAGTGACACCATTGTGTTAGCTCCTGATCAATTCTTGTTTTACACAGTGACACTACTGTGATAGGAATCATTACTGGTTATTTGGAAATTCTGTTCCAAAAATACCAGCAAAGAAATAAATTTATTTATTTCCTGCCTGCTACCTCTGTTGTAGTGTTATGACACTCAGATTTATGGGAACTGTCTGGACTTCTCTAATTGTAATTAGCTGGAACTCTTAGGCAGGGGTCTCCTCTTAGTTTCTTTTCAATGCATGCATAAGTAATTACCGGTTTTGGCCAACTGCTCTTGAGAACAGATTTCTAAGCCTAAACTACATTTAAATTTTACACCATACTATTTTCTTTCTGTCCATCTTCACCAATTCAGAGGTTAAAAAATAATAAAAATCTACTGAGGGAAAAAAACCCAATAAAACCACTGAACTCCCACAGCTTAAGAAGTTATTTGATAGCAATGGAAAACTACAATCATTGCTTTTGGGCCAGGCTAGAATAAGGGAAAGGCAGCTGTATTTATTTGACTGAGTCCACTCTTACTGGCATATTAAATAATGTAAAAATGCCAATAGAAATTAAAAAAAAATAAAAATGCAATTTTATTCACAGGAAAAGAATCTCTTGGGTAAAGGCTTAAGCAATTGGGGGGTGGCACTTAGAGAATTATAAAAAAAAAGGTCTGAAATAAACATCTGTAATAAAAAGTAAAATGGCATCTGTTCTATAGATGAAAATATGGATCCATTACACTGTTGGCAAAATGCTGAATATCTATAAAATATGGGAGGTAGAATACACTGCTAATTTAAATATGGATTAACAAGGTCCCCATGTTCTGTATTTTTGTTGAGCAATTTGATATTTCCAATAATCAAAGCAGATTGCTTACAGCAGTCTCAATCTAGCCAGAAAACCAAAATTACTTTTTCTTTCAGGAAGACACCATTGGCTCTGTTTTGTTTTCCTTTTTTTCCCCCTTTTTTATTTTATCAAGAGGGATGCGCAAAAAATAGGAGAAACACATGTAAAGTGTGGAGAAAAAAAGCTAAGATTAGTTTTAGTCACTCAAAACAATGAAGTCAGAGGAACTTAATTTTATGCAGAGCCAAGAATTCCACACATGTAGCCATTAGGAATACACAGAGAGGTGAGTCTATATTTTGAGATTCTAGGTTAGCACATTTCAGAAGGCAAATTAATCACTCTACCCCAAGGGATGAATTAGGTGCTTAATAATCTTAGTGATCTCTGACTACATGGTGCATGTAGGGCACAAAGATACCAATAATGTCTATTGAGCCAGAATTCTCTTCTGGTTTCAAGTTTAAATAAACCATTCTACGCAATCATCTGTAGGAAAAGAAGGCTTGAGTTGTTACAGAGCATTACATTAGTGTATCTGGCTGATGGTTTAGCAATATCAAATATCTTTCAAGAACTGCTTGCCTGGAATAGTTTTTCCTCCCTCACTAATGAAAAAAGAATCATAGCTGAGCTAAAATACTTCATTGACTTCTGCAATCTTTCACTCTCACTGACAAATATTTGCCTTATGTTGTGTGTTGTTGTGCCATAAAGGTTATGGATCATCTGTAAAGATGTGGACTGTAGCAAGGGACTAATGTTTCCCATTCTGTATTTGTGGTGTAGTTCCTGTATATTACTGGATTCTGACTTCATCTTTTTACACGCTTAAGGATCTCTACATATTATGAATTAATTTTAACTATTGTTTCCTATATGTACTTCTAAAGATTTCAGATATTTCTTGACAAGCCCATTGCATTACAAGAATTTTGGGTTTTAAAAGGGAATTATGAGACCATGATTAAAGAGAAAATACTTCTAAGAAAAGTTGGATTAAAGGATACTGTGTGCATATTATATACACCTAAATATTTTAGCAAAACAATACATTTCCACTTTCTTTCCCTGCTTTTGAAGTTTATGTACTTATGTCATTTTTTTAATCCCATTACCTTCCTCAACGCCCACAAAGTGAGGACTTTAGCTCCATTTAATACATATAAGCCCATTGCTCTACTAAATTCCAGGGTCATTCATATTTTGTTTTACAGCTACTACAGACAGGGTTATTGGAGAGAAATGGGATAAGCATGGCTTCCACCTGAAGACCACACATGAACCCTCTCTGTCTGTGCCTATGGTATTTCTTTAGCTGGCAAACGTTTAATTAAACCCAACCAGAGCAGCCAATTAGATAAGTTACTGGGCTAGCTCAAAAGACTTTGAAGAGTCAAAATATCACAGTTGGAAGTTCAGAAGTTTTACATAAAACATAAGCAAGTAAATTCAATACCTCTGACAAAAACACTGGGTTATGGCTGTTTTAACAGTAGCCTAAATTAATGCAAATAGAAACTGACTTGTCATAGACTTGTAAGACTAAACATCTTCTCAAAAAAAATCAGCTAATCCTTTCTGAAGCAAAAATGTAGAATTAGTTATATATGTCTCAGTACAGTAAGATCTTTGACTAAGCCATCCCAAAGAAATTTCTTAAAATGCTACAGTAATTTCTTTTTGTTTTTCTGAATTATAAAAATCAAGAAACAGGAGATGATAACCTTATTGTTACCATTCAGAATGAAACCTTGGTCTAAATTTCTGAGACAGCAACAGAAAGACTCTACAAGAAAGGAAATCTTTCCCCTTGCTCTCAAAACACTGCCACAAAGCCACTTTGCAGAAACTTTTGGATAAGCTTAAGGAAATATCACTTACATGCAGATGAAGGCTCAAAGATCAGGTGAGGTGAGCAAAATATTTTGAAGCAGTAGATCTTCTGCCTTTGATGGAATGATACAACACTCTAGCACTACTTTAAGTACCTCTCCAAAAGGTAATACCTTCTTCTTGATTGAAAAAGCAAGATTTCTCTTCTGAAAAGTTGGATTTTTAAGAGAGGATATGGTAGGAGCTACATGAGATAGAGTAATTCTTAAAATTAATCCTTAGCATCTATATCAGAAAACCATTACTCAGTGCACTGTTCATTAAAGTGTGATAATGATATACATAAAGAAATGTTAAAACAGGTGTTTCCATACATTTAACTGCTGAATAGCTAAAATTCACAAATTAATTTTCCTGAAATGGCAATATTTTTTCTATAATACACATCACTTCAACAACCTATTCAATCAGAATAATTTCAAGTGGGTTTCATTACAAAGCTAAATCCAACCCAGTCACCTTGGCTCTTTCTAAAGACAGTGAACCAAAAGATACCTCACTTGGCAACCACAGAAATCCATCCCATTCTGAATCTGTCATCTAAGATCCCTCCTCAGAGTGGTTCATTTGGTCTTCTTCTCTCCAACCAAGATGTAGAGAGGCCACCATGATTTATTTACATTTAAACACAGATCTAGATGCCTAAAGCGATGACAGAAGCCATCTAAGGGTCTGAATAGGTAACTCAGAAGCTGTCCCTGCAGCTGACCAACATCTTCTCAGTAGAACAGTTGAGTGCAGTTCCAGGACTCAATTTTTGAGTCAGACAGGCCACAAAACTCATTGCAGGGCTTTGATCATCAGGAGTTGATGGATGTATCCTGTAACACACCATAAAGCAAACAAGTCCATCAGCACTGACTCAATTCAGTCCGTGCCTAACCTCATAATCCCCCTACATACAAACCCCTCAGCTTTTAGGTTGGATGCCTGTATTGTGAAGAAGAATGAGAAATATCCTGGTGTAGATTTTGTATATTTTTTTTTTGGTAGGGTTTTGCCTTCTGTGAAATGATATAGTTACTGTCATACTAAAATCAAATCACTGTTGACATGGCCTGCAGTTTATAATTTGTGTAGTGAATAGCCTGTTGGGTTTTAACACCAACTGAAGCACCTCCTGCTGAAATGCAGGCATTTTTATTGTAGGACAGCATGTGAAAGGTAATAGAAAAAAGGAAAATGTTTTCTTTATGTCAAACAAAAAGTCATTTGGCTATCAGAAAAGCTAAATATCAGAAAGCTGTCTATTGAGTAGTTACTGTAGATGCTCTCTGCATGTTTTAATATGAATCTGTAATGTTAACATAGAGGTAATTTCTAGTGACTCCAACATTTCCTTCATTGTACAAAGAATTGTAATTAACTTGAAATTATTCTTAAGTAGTTTGATTTATGAGAATCTATGTAAGAGTATATTCTACAGAAAACTGCAAACTTAATTATGACAGAAAACAGCTTTACAAAGAAGCACAATATCATTCTTATCTTTTTTTGTTTATCAACATATGAAATAGACATGTTAAAAAGCATGTTTTCTAAGATTAATCCCTCTACAAACGTACTACTAAACACAAGAGGACAGACATCATCCAGGTTAACAGTAACTAATTGGATCAATAGCAAAATAGAAATTCTTGTTAAGTATAAAGTAGATCTCAGACAATTTTTTGAAAATCCTCTTTATTTGTGTTAACTATTTTTTCAATTTAGTGCATCAGGTCCCGATTCTCATGAGAGTTTAAATTTCCAAGCACTGGCCAGAATGCAGCTCTGTGACTGAAGTCTGGTATGCATATTTTCACATCATCACAGCCTCATGAGAATCACTTCTGTCAGAAACTAATTCAAAAAGCTGATGCACTTATTGCTTGAGGATTCCTCATTTACCTGTTGCTGAACTTTTGAGAGGAAACAAGTTACAATGCATATCAGTATAAAAAAAGATGCTGGAATGAAAGCCACTTGAATGACTGTCTTCACTGAAAAATAAAACAATAAGTATTTAGGAAGTTTCTTGTCCCCAAACAGAACCAGTGAAATTAAACAATCCTCCCAAGAAAAGATCTGCCCTCACAGGAATCTTTGTATTACTGCATAGGCTCTGTGAGCCTTTTCAAGTGTGCAGTGAACAGATGGAGGTTGTTACAAGCTTTTCAAACCAGTGTTTACTGCAAACCTTCAGGCAATCTGTCATGGTTTTTTGTATTCCCAGGGACTTTTTAAGTTCTTGGAAAGGGACTAAAATCATAAATGTTCCTTACTAATTCACTTCTGCTTAATTCACGAGCAAACTTTTATATGCAGTATCAAAAACATGCATAAAAGGTGAAGGCAATTATATGAACCTCTCAAACACATCAAATCACCTTTGAAGATGGAGCTATATTCATTGCCCTGTTCAGAGAAAGCAGACTTTGTTGAAAAGACTGGATCCTTTCCTACAGAACAAGCCATATTTTTTCTTCAGTTATTGACAAAATTTGTTGAATGTAGCTGTAGAATAAAGTGCAGAACTACAAGATTTTTTCTCTGCTGTTCAGTCAACAAGAGTGTTCTCTAAACCAGGGGAGACCTGGAGTAGTTTCAAATTGTCCAAGCTAAGGAGCAAAAATTGTTGTGTCCTTATTAAAAGATGCTCATTTTACCTTTACCTAAGCATTCCTGCAGGGTTAGAATGCAGCTCCTTATTTACATATCAATGCAATTTTCCCTGTAACATTTTTCATAGTGACAAATAAGGAAGAACTTAAATATCTCCCTCAGAGGCACATATGGAAATGTATATATTTTTAACCTTTGCTATTTCTTATAAGTATTACCTGCTACCTCATTTTTTATAATAAAATATATCATTTTTTCTAAAAGGTTCACAAATTACACTGTTAGAAATGTTTAACTTTTATAAAAGTCAGATGATGAGACAAAATTGAAAAAGTATGGTGTGATCACTAACAAATTTTTCTTCCAAATTTCATAAAAAGTAGCAAAATATAGCTTTAATTTGTGTTCAGATGACAGTTGCAGAGTTCCCAGATTCTTTTCTCCCAATGATTTCACTAATGAGTCACTACATCTGTCAGCAGACAGTGCCAGCTGTAAATTGCTGACAGGCAACAACCACAATTTGAGAGGATCCTTCCACAGGGTTTCCTACTCTTAATAACATCATCATTGACATCCCAAATTGTCTCTTGTACCTGAAATGAGAAAATCAGATAAATATTTTATTTGTCTAACCAACAACAGCAACCATCTAATGCCTAAGGGTACCCTGATAGATCGTTTGAAAAATCACGGTTGGTAGATGATAACCCATAAAAACAAAAAACTGCCCACAGTACAGTTGAAGCCAGTCCCTTCAAATTACATAATAGTTTGACCAATGAAAGCAAAAGTTGCCAGTCTTGAAACTCAGAATAAAACCTTATTTTCATCTGTATCCCATACAATAAGAAAAATTCTTATATGCTTCAGCTCCATGCTGCGGGTTACATAGTGTTTCAGAGATTGGAGATCCTGGGATTTCCTTACTTACTCATATTTACATGATCATTTTAACAAACCCTTAACCACTTGCTCTTTTTCATCTTATGCCCAAGGACAAACCAGTCTGGTTTGTGAAGCTGCAAAACACAAATAGAGCCAGCTCACACACTGAGCAGGTGATGAAAGTCAAACTTCCTCATCAATTATTTCTGATGCTTATGGGGATACAGTGGGCTTTGTTGCTAGTGACAGAATGTTGTCTGGGCAAATCTGTCCTACTGGCCCAAGGGTAAACTTCCTATAACAGCCAAGCAACCAAATCCATAAGGAACCTGTGTGTGTGGTCTTGACAGTCTTTTAATTCACCAATTCCAAAAGACTGATTGACTACCCAAAATCCTTGAAATTTCCCAGATAATCTTATATAAATGGTGCAACTCAGCCTTTCAAGTCTCACTGATTCACTCTGGGAAACATCTAACAGATATTCAGAGCACTCTCATCCTGAGACCAAACATCCACGGGTTGAGGAGCAGTTGTAACCCTCCAGTAAGGCCCACAGAACTCACTTCAGAGATTTTGCTTTTCTGTCAGATCGATAAAAATCACTAAAAATGCATTGTTATACAATAAATTGATAGAATTACTATGTTAGTGTATAGCTTTTACAGGTCTAGGAGCAATAATCCATCTAGCACATACAGGCCAGAAAAAGCTTGGCAAGCTGTGAGTATTTTCATTGGCATTGCACTGTAAAAGGGGTTTTAAACTTCAGTAAAACCACATTGTTACCCGAAGCATATGAACATATTCAGAAACCATTTCAAAAGTCAACCATCTGTAGATTTTGAAGCTATGGGAATGCTACAGGCAGCTGAGCATTTCTATTTCTTGATAATGAGCAGCATGATAAATCTCAAAAGGGCCCTTGTTTTCCAAATGGTGAAAGGAGTATGGTTAGGGCTATCAAATGCCTGATGCCCCATGGGGTTCTTGCAGCCATTTTCTTACCAAAGTGTCTTTCCTGAACCCTAGGATCTGAGGTCCACACCATGACTGGGTACCTGGCCAAATAAAACCTCACCACAGTGTCTATCTGGAACAGTCTCTGCCTGAAATGGTCCCGCTGCAGCTGTGTCTGCAGGCTGGTAATGCTGCAGAGATGCTACAGAAGGTCACTTGTGCCAGCAGAAGCAGCAAAGCATTCCCGTGCCTGCAGGCACTCTGCACAGCACATGAACAACACAGTGCAGGCAGAGGGCTTTTAGCCTGGACTTCTTGGAGAATAAACAGCATTACATGTATCCATATACATTATTGCATGCATATTCATAATTCATGGAGCAACAGATATATTAGGGATCATGACAATTTGTTCATCTAAGTTATTTGTTTATGGTAAAACCCTTTCTGTGGTGTTTACCACACAGTGCTCTAGTCAGGAATGATTTACCTATCCACTCCTCAGACCATCAAGAGGGGTGTTGTGGAAAACATTTAAGAGGTAGGCATTGACAGTAACAACAGGATACAATAAGGACATAATCTTATTCAGATTTTAACACATTAATTTAAAAATCTGCTACTGGCCATATATTAATGACCCAGTAAAGAAAAGAAAATCTCCTTTCAGTGTATTGCATGAGGATGGTCTTAGGTTCTTTAATTATTCCACAACTTAGGGCTTTATTTTCAAGTACCAAGCTATGACTCATGGAAAGAAAGTGCCCACATAAAGGTACACAAAAAGGTTATGTAAGACATTTTCTAGTAGCTGTTTAGGAATATCAGCACCCTAGTCCTGCAAAAAAAGACCCCATCAGAAGCTTCTAGAAACATCTGCACTGGTCCAACTTTGAAACTGTTTATTAAAAACAAAAAAAAAAAAAAAAAAAAGAGGCCTATTTCTGCCTAGATAAAAGAAACATGGGAATATGACAGCAGCTCTGATACATATGCCACCCATGTACACGATTTTTACAGAAAAGTTTATTTACAGGAAAGCATAAATCTCTTCTGGTATTGCTATTTCTAAAAATTCCTCAAAGAATAAAAAAAAAAAAAAACCCACAGTCCTCAGGGGTAAAAAAAGATAATGAGTCTTTTAAGATTTTTAACACTACTGCAGTCATACTGAGTCATTTTACACAAAACATGTTTGCATCTGCCATCAGCTAGGATGTGAACTCTCTTTAGGGAGACTTCTTAAGTATTTAGTCATTTAATACATTCCTCTTCTCTGTTCTCATTCAGCTCCTCTATAGCTGGAATCTCTTGAGTAATTTTTTATTTATCAGAATAAATAAATTTGTTATCTCTTTGATGAGGCTTTATATATTTACTCTATTACTCTATAGTTAAATATATACACAGTCTTTTTCTTTGTAAGGTGATTTCAAGCACTACAGTTAAGGTCAGAATGTAAATAAAGAAATTGATTAAATGTCAGTTTACCTAGATTAGCTACATCTTAAAGGATTTTTAAGAGATTGGCAAAATGTTTTTAAGCATTCTAAAAATAAATAAAAGTAACACCTCTGATAGAGTGGGAAGAAAAACTACAGTATATGAGGCTTACACTGAAATCCTGATTTGATTTATAATTATAAAGTAAAATGGATGTTTAGAAAAGCTCAGTAGCTGGCTACTAAAAAAAACCCAGTCGCAAAATTAGAAAGTTTAAACTATTCAGTTTGGGCTTTGACATGAGATAATTGTCCTTGTAACAAAGCCATCTTTCCTTTAAAACATTATTCTCACAAAACCAAATGAGCCTCTACTGCACAAAAAAATCAAATGCCAAAGGACATAATTTGTGGTGCAGTGTAATAAGTCAGGTTGTTTTGCGTGCAAAACTCAAGGAGTCCAATTTGGATCACATCTCTGTTTTAACAGAACATTTTATATGGGATAGAAGAAAGATAATTCACTTTGTGCATTTGTTTCTATGTTGAAAGAATAGACCCATTAGAAACCCACTCTAATTTCCATCTTAAGGGAAGAGAGGTGATTCACTGACAGTTAACAAATCAAAGGTGTTTTCAAAATGACACAGATCATGAGAAACACGCAAAGGACACCTGGCTTGTTTTCAGAACTAGGCTCTGTTTTCATGTAATTTCACTCAAAGCCACAAAAATTATACAGATTTTTAGAAAAAAATATCTTCCACAGTTATTTTTTAGAAGACATTGTTTAAAAGGAATGAGAGGGTTAACCACAGCCAGACCACTGAGCAACAGAACTCTATTTATTCACAAATTATGGTGCAACATGAAGAGCTGGAAAGCAGCATGATGAATTGTCTGCTCCATGCCCATCACCATACTAAGAAAAACAAAGAAAACTAATTGATGTATGCATGTTATTAATGCTGTTTGTCTAAGATTTTTAGCAAGGCCTGGGAGACAAAGCTCAGCTGATCACACATGAAGGAAAACAAACTGAGCTCACTTTTAATTAGTGGAAATACAGGAACAATAACAGCAGATTCCCCATTTCCCTGGCAAGAACACTTGAATTCATGCATTAACCTTCAGAACAAGGCTCTCTGTAGCACGGGACATTCCAAAATCATAAAAAACAAACAAATATCTTTATTTTACAAAAGTAAGCACAAAAACTCGACGGTAACATGACAGGATGAGCCAATCAGTTCTGCAGTGCTAATCCAAGCAAACAAAACTCTTCTGGGATAAAACCACTGAAAGTAAAACAACTCAGTTCCAACTATCTCTAGTTGTTTACAACAGATAGAGTTCATGAGCATTTAAATAATTACGTCTTTTTCTATTTCTTATCTTCATAGAATAGATATTGGCTCTTCCTCATATGTTAGATAATGGTCAGCCCCATGAATATCATTAACAGTGTTCTTATAACCCATTTATTTTTTTCTTCTTTACAGTATGGAAAAAAAAAAAAAGAAACTTGGCAATGCTCACAACAAATTGTCATATTTTAACACAAAAATATTTACCATTGAACTAAATCAGAAAAGGCAAGTCAATCAGAGATTAGTGCTAACAAATACACGACAGAAAAGTGTGCACCATGACCTTGAAAGAATGAAAGTGCTGAAAAATGGATAGTTTAGCTGGAAGTTTAGAATTTAATCCCTGAATGTGCTACTTATCTGCCCATGTAGTTCCTAAGAAGATATTCCCACTGGGACTTGTTAAACAGGTTAAAATTATTTGTGTAAGCTATGGTAGCAAAATCAGTCTCTTAGGGAGCAATACAATATGGATTGCTGTTAATATAGCTTTTGGCCTGATGGAAGGTAAAAAAAATACTCCCTTCCAAATAAAGACATAAATAAATATCTAAAAAAGAAATACCTTCCTGAATCCTGATTCAGGAAGATATTTCTTTTTTGGAATCCTGATTCAGGAACTTTCAGCTGCTGTAGATAAAGGAAGAAGACAGGAGCCACCTTAACCCAATAGAAACATGTGAACAGAAAGTGATCCCCACAGCAGCTGGGCTTTACACCAAAGATGTACCTCGAAGTACAATTTTCCAGCAGCAAATTTTGCCCATCCACTCCTTGACTTACTCATCCTGAGGTGGTTCCCACCAGCCTGCTCCCTTTGGGAACTGCTTCACTTTAAAGCTGAGCTGTTTAAAGGCAGGGGACTCACCTCTTCTCTCAGCCCACCTGTGGTCCCCCACCTCTGCCCTCCCTCATATATGGACCCTGCCAGGAGCCAGCTGAGGATCCCAAACAACAGGGAAGGATATGCTTTGAGCTCTTTCTTTGGAGTGGTTTTCTTTCTTGCTGGTTTACCTCCCAGAACCAGTCATTTGGATTTCACAAGTGATAAGGCAGAGAAAAAAACAACAAATTCATTAGTTCAGCAGTGGGTTTAGTCAGGCTGAATAGTACCAAGCAACCTGATGCTTCATCATGGGAGTCAATTCATTGCAAGGGTTTGTTGTAAACCAGATCAGTGAAAAAAATTCAGGATTAGAAACAGAAGAGGGTTTGAGCTCTAGATAATATGACTCATAGTTTTCCAAGAAAAAACTGTAAAAACAGTTACACTGTCACAACAAAGGAAAGAGTGATTTATGAGGGGCAGAAGAGATGAAAGCAGCTGCAAGCAGAGGGGACTATGACCTTCCCAAACCAGACTTGTCATCAGAAAAAATCGTAATATGGAGCCTCAATTAAATGATTTTTTCAAGTGTTATCTTTCAATTATTTACTACAAAAATGTTGTATATACCATTTTCAGCCCTTTTACCAGGAGATTTGCTCCATGTTTGTGCATGCCCTACACATCTCAAGTGAAACACTGAGGATTTCCAGTGAAAACCTTTATGCACATAGCCAGCCTGATTTCCCTTTATCTCCTAGTCTGTTGAAAGTGCTTTTCTATATTTTTCTCTCCTTCCCCTTGTGCCCAAGGTGCTGAGAGCTAATAGCTTGCTGTCATTGCCAGAGCTTTGTGGAAGGGAATGGTTCTGAGCTGATCAGTTAATAGCTGAGAGTGAACAATGGCAAAAAAATCTCTGGAGTCACAGTACATATCCATCTGCTCTCATCACCCTGGATGGGACTCAGAACTGCAGCTTCCATGTCACCCTAAAGTTTAAACTAATATCTGAAAACAGAGGATTTCAGGATTACTAACATACCCACACAGAATCATAAATAAGAACACCATGAATATATGGTTTCTGAATGTGCATGGTACCTGTATCTCATTTCTGCCTTGCACTGAGACCTGATAACAAGCTATATTTCCACTGCCCACTGACTCTACTCCAAATCCCTGCATTTCCTTGGAGAAGAACCAAGCTCTAAACTCCTTTAGTGCACGCACTCTCCTTCAAATCCAGCATTGCAAATCGACTCTTATCCTAGAGATAAACATAGAAATGTATCTGAATACACCAGTTGATTTAACATACTCTCATTCTTAGGCTGATGCAGGCTGCTTCTGAATTTTCTTTGCTACTCTGCTGTTGTCCTAGAATTTTTCAGCCCCATCAGTACTTGACTCCCACTTCACAAGCTGTGAAATCATGCTCAAACAATGAATAAGGCATAAGTCTCTGCAGAATTATAGATTATTATTATCAAGTAGTTGAAAATTAGTGTACCCTTAACTACGAAAAAGACAATGAGACATAGCACCTTGACTACTGTTTAAGCCTGGAAATAAAAGATAGTATTGGGCCTGTCATATTCATAACCAATGAATTTGTTAGGTATTCTTCAGGGACTTGTCCTGGTCCCCAGCTCAAGCAAGCCTTTTCTGTGTCATTTATGTATGTGAGTTTCTTTGTAAACTACAAAATATAAATTAATATTTTTTAAAAACAAATCAGACTAGTTTTTTGATGTTTGGGTTTTTGTTTTTTTTTTTTTTAATTTTAAGGCAGTGTTATGAGTCTAAAATTTAAATATAATTTTTTAAACCATGCAGGTTATGTAAACACACAATGGTTCATATGTCATGTGCAAGTCCACTATAAAATGTCAGATACTTAATACTCTAAAGCTTTGAAATCAATAACTGCAATTATACACACATTGAAAAGAGCTGCTGCCCTTTAGTAATTAATACCTTCTGCAAGCAGGTACTTCACACTTTCCAGCAAAGCCAAATGCTGCACTACTGACACTGGTTAGATTCTGTCTATGAACACATAACTAAATGTCATGTCATTAGCAGCGCTGTGTTTCAGAAGGACTTTCTCTTTATGTGCATTTAACTACTTTCTTTGAGTCCACTAATTTACAGCTATGTTTGCTCCAGATGGAAACATTTAATCTAATCTATGCCTCATTTTCTATACTGCTCATGACAAGGCTTTCAAGACATTTAAGAGAGAGGAGGAGGGAAACAGTGATCTGGGAGATTTTGTGAATGATTAAAGGCTCTGCAACTCCAGACGGAGCAGGGGGATGTTTGGCATGCTACTTACACTTTTTATTACCAAGCAAACAGGAGAAATAAATGCCTTTCTGTCACACTACTCTGCATCCAGCAGTGTTCCTATGAAAGCCTTGTGAGCAGTGGCAGCAGGGACAGACTCAACATCTGGTGCCCTGTTTTTGCAAGTCTCAACTGTTTTGCTCTGTGTTCCACCAGGGAGACCAGGCCAGAGAGTCTGAAAAACCAGTCTTCCTGAAACTTTCTCCCATTTGTTGAACCAAGATATTGGCCTAAATCCAGGTGATGCTGCACCTTTCTTCACTTGTACCTGCTGCTGTTGAAATGTCAGTATGCTAAATATTGTACTTCCCATTTTGAGTCCTCCACATCTTCCTAGGTATTGCAGAGGTTCATATATATCTATGTCAGTTTGCAGCCCAGGACCCAAACTCCTAGGCCAGGATGAGGTGCAGCAATGCTGAGTTTCCTTGTGTTCAGCTTCTAGGGCACCTTTCTCATCAGAGAATAATGCAGCCTTTAAAAAATTAATCTTTTCAAAGCACAGATTTAAGTGGTTTAATCATTAACATAACATATTACACTAGTCACACACAAGCAAATCCATAATTTAAACTACCAGGATTCTGTGTAAGATTACATCAATAGTTAAGAACTGAAGATTAATTCAGCTGTTAGCTTTTACTTTGGACAGCTTCAGTTTCCACATCTATGAGAGGACAGATGCTAGAAAGGATAAGAGGAATACAACAGAAATGGCTGAGGAGATGGACCAGATGTTTTGTGCAGAAAGGTTAAATAGGTTAGAGTTGGAAGAGAGATGTCTGAGGTCAGAGAAGAGAAAGATTTACAAAATCCCGAAGAGGGCACACAAGGTGGGCAAAGAGCTGTTCTTCCCCAAATGTTGGTGTATAGGGAGCTTCTATAAATGGCCATTTTGACATGCAAGGCGCCTTACCAAAACAGTCAATAGCTCAAGCCTGAAAGCTCATGCTTTCAGAGAGAAAAGGTGGGATCAAAGGCACATAGAATCTCTGAACAGACTATAGTCAAAATGCAGTCAGATACCCAAAATACTACTTTTACTTTAAAATGCAGTGGAAGTATATAGGTACCTTGCTTACCAAAAGAAATATGTTTTGGTAACTAAGACATAAGGCTTGTATCAGGAAGTAAGCACCATCCAAAATAAAGATCCTCTGAGGCTGGTAGGAAGTTCACAGCTTCTTGGTGGTTGTGAAAAAAAAAGGGTAAAAAATGAGCTAAGAAAGGGCAAAAGAAAAACAGCTCTGTTAATTGCTCATAGCTGCTCATTTTTAAGCAGTCAGTGACATTTCTGATCTTTCATTTTCTGATGGTTTTCGCTTTGATCCTAACAAAGATAATCATGAGTGCCATAACCTGACTGGTAATGTGTTAAGCTGTGCATTTAGTTTTTCTCTCCCCTGTTACCCAAATCCTGCAGAGGCCAATTATATTGTCTATACCAGCATCAAACACAACAGGACCTATCATTTGGTGTGCTAGTGATTATAAAACACCAAACTATACTCTGAATAAGGACTGTGCTGTGAAGCTATGTTTCCACTTTACTTGAACTGCTTTTGAGTAGAAACACATTTTAACTCGCAACGTAGATACTTTCTCAGGAGTATTATTTCTAACTACAGGAAGACACCTGTGTTGTGCTTCCTTCTCTAATTACAAAAGGTCAAATAATTCACCATATATGAGTTTTTCAGTTCTTGTCATTTTTCAACATCATGATTAAGTATGATCTATGTTTCATTTATTAAATCCATTATATAAATAATAAATATAGTACTTTGTCAATATTTGATAAAGCTGCTAAGAATTTCTATTTGGAAAAATTAAAAACAGAGAACTCTGCTCTCAGGTAAAATACATTGACTTTCCATCGACGTTTGAAAAGTTTATAATCATCTGTTTCACAACTGCATTTCAGGCAATTTCAATGTTAAAAAGAACTCGGTTTTTGAGCAAAGACCGAGGCATTGCAAGAACAGAGAACAGGAAATTGAATGCTTCAGTGAAGAACAATTAAGGTTAAAGAGACATCCTTGATAGTATATCAAGGGTAGTGATAGATGAGCGTTACACATGGCATTTCTTTTCATAGTAAAAGAGTTCTAGAAATTAAAGCAATGTTTTAAAATGAAGCCACTTGACTTTTATAGTACTGGTTATTGTTAGTTTCCTATATAAAATACACATGACATTTTAAAAATGAGACTGAAGGTTAAAGTCCTTCACTTAGAAAAAGAGAGTTTTTCTAAGAACATTTTAAACATTAGTTGAAGAAAATTGTTTTGGAAAACCTTTGTTTATCTAAACTTCTCTGTTTGGCCCAGTCCTCAAAAACCATGTATATCAAAGTTAGTCTGATGCAGCCGTGTACATTTGTGTAGCTGTGGGCAGGGACTTTAGAAACCATCTCTAGGCAGGTTAATTGAAGGAGTCTGGGCAGTTAGGACTTCACACAAAAGCCCATGTGTTCTATGGTATCCTCAACTGAATAGAGACTTTAGGACATCTGTGTAACGTTAAAAACACAATCCGGGGTCTGGCTAAAATCTGGAATTTCAGGCAATTCCATGGTCAGGAAGGAAGGACAAGCTATGTGGTTTTAAACTCCTACCTGACTATGAAAATCATAAAATAACAGAATCATAGAATACCAGGTTGGAAGGGAGCTCAATGAGCATCTGGTCCAGCTTTTTTTTGTCAAAAGCACAGTACAGACAAGGTGGCCAAGCAGCCTGTCCAGGTGAAAATTAAGTGTATCCAGTGTTGGGCTGTCCACCAGTTCCCTGAGGATATTTTTCCAATGACTGATTTGTTCTCATTGTGAAAAATCTTCATATGTCAATTCAGAATCTCCCCAGGAGTAACTTGTTACCCCTCATCATCTACATGTGACTCCTCATAAAAAGAGAGTTTTCCTCTTCATTGTAAAGCAAAAAATGTCCTCCAGTCCATAAAATGAACACCACAAAAATTTATTTCATATTCAGAAGTACAGACAAGGAGAGACCAAGGCACCTGGCAGTGTTTGAAGACTTCAAAGCTGTTGGCTGAAGAAAGTGCTTCAGCAAGATCGGTGGGAAAATTCACCCTTGTAGAAATGAGGATCAATTTGCTAAAATTTTAAGACCAGCCTAGAAAAGGAGCCTTTATGCAAACGCTTTTCCTTCCTCTTGACCAAAAGCAAAATAGCAATAGTTAATGTCACCCTGTATGCTAAAAAATTACAAGAAATTATAGAAGAGTTTGAATGACTTTAACCAACTGGGCAGGAACATGAAAGGATGCAGTGGGACCTACTTTCTGCTTTTGTCTTTATTCATGTCCTTTAACAACAAAAGATAATTAAATACTGAACACAAGGTGCAAGAGAATGAAACATCTACCAAGTGAGATGAAAGATTTATTACAAGTACTTACCGAGAGAGAGAACTTTGATTACAGGCATCCTTGAGAACTCTTGCAAGAGTGAAAGGGCAGGATGTTAAGCCATAAATCCCAAATTACTGTTATATTCTGGTAAAAAAACCTTGATAACATAGTTTGACTAAACTAAGGTTTTGTGGCCTTTGTAAGGATAAACGTCCAAATCAAGGTATAAATGTGTCTGTAAGCACATTTGCAATTTCTTTATGAAGGTTGTCATGATGAGTGAAAAGGAATTTTTTTTAATACAAAAAGAAGGTGCTCCTGAGCACAATCAGGAGCCCATTTCACCCTGTATGGGTTGCTCTGGAAGATAAAAGTGCACACTCACACTAGGTGCTCAGTCCTTGTGATCCCAAGGCAAGGATTTGTTTGTGCTTCCTGTCCCACAGAGGTACCCATTCACTGTACAAAGCTTGTCATTGAAATTGTCTCCCCATGTGCAGGGGGGTTTCAGAAACCACTCAGGCATGTGCAAGGCTGCCCCCAGCAGCCTCACAGCCAGCGCTTAGGACAGACAAACACTGCCAGTTCCTTTAGAACACAGGCTCATGCCATGAGAGGAGAGCTGTGGCAGACAGTTCTCAGAGACTTCCATCTGGGTCTCATTGTTGCATTGCATTGCACTCTGTTGCAGGATTGCTGGGTACCCAATCCCTTTCAGTACCAGTTCCTTCTTTTTAATTTCTTCACTGAGATGTTGCCTTTCATCCTTCCTCCTTTCCCTCAGCTGCTTTCCCTTTGCTATGCCTTCAACATCTAGCTTTCTTCACCACAGGAGAGTTTCTCAGAAAGAGCTGGGTCTGATTATATAGCACTTAGATCTCCCCTTGCTCCCACCAGCTTTTAAAAAGATAGGTGGCTAATTGGAGCCAGCTGCTTGGCAGGTTTTCCACCTATGTGGTAGTTCAGTCTGTCACAATGAGATGACAGTGGGAATAGGCCCTAAAAATCCTTGGAAGTGAAGACAAGCAGCTCACATTTGATACACAGAGCAGAAAGCATGTGGAGGCAATCAAAGACAGGGGCTGCATGGTCAACAGACCCAGAGGGAGATCTTCAATGTAGTGCTGCAGCAAGACAGCTTTTGTTGAGGGAAGGGGTGGCTGCAGCAAGGGCATGGGAGGTGATCAGAGCCTTGTGATGTGGTTTAGTGCTGGAAATGAATAAGAAAATCCAAAGCTGAGAAACGTATCTAAGAAAGATCAGCAACACTTAGGGAATGTTGATGTAAAGACCAAAAAATGGTGATTAAGTGTTATGCATTTGCCATATATGACAAAAATTTAACAGGAACGATGAAAGTGCTGCAGATCCACAGATTGATGTAAAGGTAAAGGCTCAAAGTTCCCTCCTCCCTTTTCCCACCTTTTTAACTTCCTCACCTCAATTTAGCCTCTGCTTCGAAACTCTACATTCTGTGGTCAAGAACCATGATTAAAATGAGAAATATTCTCATTATTTTTTCTAGATATAAAAGTCTACTTAACATTATGGCTTCAATTGTGTTTCTTTAGAGTTTCAATAATAAATATTAGATTTTAAAATGTACACAACTTACTTTCTTTATTGTTTTCTTTTATAAGAGGTATGCATTAACATATTAGAGTAGCATCACAACACACCATCAAAACATGTTGCTTTTCATAACTTTAGTATGAAATTGTGTCTACCTCTTGTCAATCCACCATTATAATAATACAGCTTGAAGATGAAATATAAGGTGAAAGAAGAAAAAAATGGAAATAAAAAAAGGAAAGAGAAGAAAGAAAAGGGGGGACAGAAAAAGGGGAAAATGGAAAACACTTCCCAATCAGCTACAGGTGGCAGACTTTACATGCTCAGAAGCTACTGCATCTTATGTAACAGTATAGCCCACACAGAAATTTCAGGAAAATTGCAGTCTGCTACATAATCAATTTTTTTTCAGAGTAGGATGTAGCTTAATCTAATTACAGACTGCTGAATTCAAGTATCAGCTTTTATGCATCCTGTTTATTGTACACTTGCCAATTATGTCAGACAGGTGAAGTTCAAAGGAATAATTCAGAGAGTTAAAATGGGAATCACCCAAATTAGCAAAATTGTATGGCCAAATTGTGATTCAAAGAAGTCAAAGGGAGCTTTGTTTGAAAAGCCAGTGTGTTTATGATTGGGCAAATGAGGGTTTTCTAAACATGGGTGGAAATCGGGTAGAAGTTTATTTAAATCCTGGTTTCAGTTAAGTCAAAATTTTTTTTTTACTTTTTTCCCCCAGTAAGTTCAGGTTGCTAACAGTCTGGTTTTTGTTCTTCCCTGAATATATTTGAAATGCCTAATGCATCCTGTAATTTTGCATCTTGTGTGGAAGAATACACACACAGTGCATGTAAATAAACCCATCTGTTTACTGAAGCCACCTGGCCTGATGCCTCTGAGCTTTTACAGCTAAAATGAGCTGGATTTAGGCAATGGGGTCTCTCAGCTGGATCTCCTCAAGATCAGGTGTGTTTTGTTGCAGCACTGATGTCTCTCCACAGTGAGCTAGAAACCCAGAATAGCCTTGATACTTATTTGTGTGGCATTTCTCCTAAGATTAGTATTGCTAGCTTCAGCATCAATTCTTATAACCTAACTAATTTCCCATTGAAGCAAAATGGTTTCTTAGATTCCCCTTTCATGTTGCATACTGCTGGGCAAGTAGCTTCACACCACTAAGCAGCTACTGAGATTCATCTTATGGAGCTGCATGTTAATGCCAATAGAACTCTATTTGCATATTCCTTACTTCTGACACAGTTTCCCTCTTCAGAGGCTTAATAAAGGTATATAATTTTTTTAATGGTTTGGGAAGGTGTATGAAGGGCACTGGATTCTACTGAAAGTCAACAAGGCTGAAGTTTCCATTTTGGGCTTAATTTAGATGCTTTCAAAATGTACTGGCAAACTAATAGCATGAACCAAAAGCTTTGTCTGTATCAAGCAAGTAGCATTGCTAAAGCAAGCACACTAAAGCAGAAGCAGAACAACACAGCAGAGAAGCAAATGGTGTTGAGGACCCTGCATCTTCACTGAGTAACAGCTCAGGAATGTAAGTTCCCAACAGATGTAACCCAGCTCCTCGGGATGAGCCTCTCAGCACTCTCCTAACAAGGAGCTGCTGGGAGAGCAGCCGCCAGGCCAGCCAGTCTCTCCTCGTGAACACTTGGAGTGCATGTGGCTCACAATGTCATGGCAACTCCTAGGGTAGCCTCTCCAGAAAAGATGTTGCTAACACTCACTCAGACCTCCCTGCAAACCAAACCAAAATATGTTCAATGGGGACAACACAGGGGTTCACTTCAGCAGGGCAGGTTTGGCCCAAAACAGGGTGCTGGAGTAGCTGCAGTCTGCCAGCCAGGACTCTACATTCAAGGCACTGACACAGCTTGCCCTCTTTTTTACGAGGCAAAAACAAAAAAAAAAGGTACTACAGATCTCTGCTTCTATTTCTGTCTCTTTGTGATGATGCATTGGCAAATATTTTTGTGTAAAGCACTTAATTAAAATAAGCCTTAAGCTAATGCAACTAACTACACTACCCTGTTTTTCAATAAACTCTGTTTTGAGCAAGAGAAGAATGGCAATTTTAAAAGTAGCTTTCCTATTATCTTTCTGTAGCGTTACAAACTATTACAAGGTTTACCTAATATTATACCAGTATTGTGAAGTCTAATTACAGAACCTATTTGATCCCAACACTCTATAGATATATAAAAAGGTCAAGCTGAAAGACGTACTGATTTCTGGTAACTACTATGTCAATCAAAATTTAAAATATAAATATTTTTCATTCTTTTTCAGTATTTCTATCATAATTTAATGTCCAAAGAAAACAGAATTATAAATAGCAGGTAAGAATGTCTTTCTTTGTGAGAGTATTTCTCCTTAAAAATATTATTGATTTCTTACTGCTTTCATCTGTAAAGTCATGGAATAGAAATCCTGAACTCTATTACATGGTGTAAGTCCAGGTTAATTCTGTTAAAGGAACTCCCTTGGAGTAATTCTGGTTTGACACTAATATAATTAAGACCATGACACCTTGATTGTTAATGAAATCAGAAGACTTAAGAATTGGTACAGAGTGCAGCACTCTTTCTGTAAACAAGGGTTCATTTGCACAAGCATTTGCATCCATGTACTACATTTTTTTTTACTTTTTTTGAGAATTCCACTACAGAAGGGCATCAAGGAGGGTAAAAAGTTCGTATTGACTTCTTAGTCAGGAAAATGTCAGAGTGAAAGAAAGAAGTCTTTGTAAAGAAGGAAAAGGACTCCAAAAATCACAAAAATGAGCTCTTATTCCTCAGGTCAGAAAAGAAGTTACCAAACTGATTGGAGAAAAGGAGAAAAGCACCTTAGTTTACATCAGCCAGAGAGGAATGTCTTAGCAGCAAAAAGCAGAGCACACAGGACAGTTCTAACCCCAGCTGGAAGTGGTATTCCTCAGTGATTTTATCCAAGAGCTGTGGGTGCAGATCAGCTTGGCAAGTCCCACACTGTTCAGAGGTTAAAATCTTTCCCTTCCACATCAGAGTAAACATCTGACAGAGTAACAACAGGGATAAACAGGGGTTTTAGCACCCCATAAAACTGAGCAGCACCTGAACTGTTTCTTCTAAGCACCGAGTTGAAAACAGAGCAAGCTTGCTGGCAGCTTGCTGCAAATACCTATTAAGACAGCATAAAATGCATCTAAAAATGCATTGTTTATAAACACTACTACAGTAATTTCTAAGTAGGTTTGAATTAGTGTTTTTATAGCTGGTTTAGTAAAACATTATTGCCTTTTTTACTAGTACAATACCTAATCCTGATTTCAAACCATGTAAGTGTGCCTTTGGCTTCTGTCACAACCAGGTGACTTCAGTGCACTACCTGGAGACCAAAGCAGGTCCCTAAACAGCCAGTATTAAAATAAAAGGTGGTAGTATTACAGATAATGATAATAAATCAATAGTAATATCTCTGATAACAGATTTTTTCTTATTATTTTTATTACAGGTATTCTTTTAAAGCAGCCCATTAAATTTAACAGTCCTTTACAATAAAATGTGAATACATTAATGAAAATTAAAAGCTTTTCAGTAAAGTTAACCATAATTTTGTTCTAACCAAGAATTACTACACCAGTATCAAGCTTCTGCCATTTCAAGAAAAGAAAATAAAATCTGCTGTGTACAAGACTTCTTTCTTATAAACTTCAGCTATATATGTGCACCTTAATGGGATAATGTGTACAGGATCATGTTTCATTTTTATAGGGCCCTGCAATTTAACTATTACTAAATTCTACAGGCTCTTTCCATTCAGGGCAGAAAAATAGCAATTCTTGAGATTTCCAGTCTGTTAGTAGCCCAATTAAGACCATCCAGGGCAAGTCCTGATCACCTAGGCTTCTAGATCACGGAATTTGGTGGATCCCATCAGGGCATGTCCTGTGCCAGTGACTCTGGCCTTTCTCCCCCTGGCAGTCCTGTCAGCAGGGGTGCAGTGGGAGAGGGTGGGATGGTTTTAGACAGTTCAGTGTGTTCTTCACTCCGTGATCAAGCAGTGGTAGTCAGGGGAAAGCAGAAGCCATGGCCATGCAGAGTCACTTCCCGTGCGCAGCAAGGACAAGATCACAAACTGAGGGAAACCAGGCTATCCCAGCTGGGTTTACCTTCAGTCATGGCCTCAAGTGATACCTGTGTTCTGGCTCAAGAGCTCCTTTAATGCATCTTCTCAAGAAAAGCACAGATTGAATTGCCCCAATTTTCTGAAGTTTGCATAAAATAATGGGCTCCCTGTTACCTAACAGCCTGGAAGGACCTATACACCCATGGATAATGAAAAACATATAAATTATTTTCACACATGAAAAGCTTCCTGAAGAATCAGCAAAACCCAAATAAAGCCATGCTCAAAAAGAATGGGACATAATCTGCCTGGATATACTGTTTTTCTTCAGTAGTGTGTGTTGTCCTGTAGTACATTTAGTGTCATGTTACAGCACACCTCTAGGAAACCCATGGGCATCTTTCCTTCCTTAAACAAGCATCTGATGGAATCTGCTCCCCTGCTATTTCTGCCTTTCTGTTTAATCAGTGATCACGTCTTTCCCTTTATTTTGAGGGAAGAAGCTCACATTCATTCCCCGAAAATGAGACATTTCTATCCCTAAAGCTGTTTTGCAAACGTTGCCACTTGCACAGTCACAGAGCTGCCAGATTGATCCCATGCCCTATTCAGAAAACCTGGGATCTGGCCTCTTAAAAATATTGCAACCATTCTGAGTGTCTCTTACAAACACAAACCTCTGAGCCATATCATCAGATTCCATTACCCAAAATGCCAAAATATACTCTATGGACTAAAATTACTTTCCAGTTTGCAGAGACCACACAAGGATTGCATGTTTATTTCTGGAAATAGATATGAAAATGATAAATAAAATGTCAGACAATATGATAGAAGCAGACAAGACTAGGCACAGACCATCATGGCATTGAGAATGAGCCCACCCTTCCAACAGGTCTGCCTTGCAGGTGGTGTGTGCCTTGTCTGACAGTCTTGACACAAATTACCTCAAAACTGACATGAAATCATAATGCAGCCGAGCTTTAAAATAAATGGGGAGAAAAGTCTGTAATAATAGTATTTTGCTTTTATTGCCTAACAGTTAAAATAACCATCTTCTCTGGCTGGTACCCTATTACCAACAGAGCAGTAAAGCTTCAATATAACTCCATGCCATAAAATCTAATTGACTGTTGTCCAAATATTGGATGTAAAGCAACATGCCACAAACTTGTCTCTTGTCCATTTACTGCAGTGCTTGGGAAGTGCTGTAGTGATTTACTGAACAAGGGGCTCTGCTTACTGCCTATGATTTACTCTGCAGCCATGCAGAAAATGACAGGACTGACAGATTTTGAGAAGAGTTTGTCAGCCATTACCCCCATGAGTTAGTCAGCAAAATGTTCCGGTTGGTGATAAGCAATTCTCACCAGAACACTATTTTGTATTTATTTTGGATTTTATTGTCTTATCCCTCAGTGCTTCTAAAAATGCTCTTCTTAAGGTTTTGAATGAAATTTTTATTGGCTCACATAGTGTGTAATTCACATCCTCCATAAAAGTGCTGAATGCTAACCAGATGTATTAGATAAGAATTTTTAAAAGCTGTATTTAAAATAACCGACCGAGTCATTCAGAAACACAGCAAAAGGACAAATACTGAGAAAAGCAAAAAAAAGGACAGCAAATATATAGTGTGCCATAAAGTGTCAGCTTTTAGTGCTGCTGCTCAAATGGCTTGATTGCCATTTGCATAGAATTACAGAATTATCTACTACCAGAGAACAAAGTAAAATATTGTTATTTGGATTTGAGCTCAGCTGCTTTCTCAGGCAGGGACAAGGTTGTTAGGACATTATCACTCAGGTGCAAGGATTAACTGAGTTCTTTACACGAACTTCTCTGGAGGCAGTAGCACCCACTTTCAGGACAGAGTGAGTAGAGCATTTAAAGGTTGCCAAGGTCAATGGCCTAAAGGGACAGCACACCGTGTGGGACCCAAGGTCTGTCAACAGACTGGTGACCTGACTCAGATAAGGGGGTGCACATGATAGGGCAATATATGATCACTACCCTGACACAGGCTTCCACCTTCTCATAAGCAGCATTTTAAGACACAGCATTGCCCAGGATTCTCCCAGAAACACAGCTACTGTTCTTCCATATAAAACAGACTCCAGAAAACCCAGCCTGGTCCTTTGCTAGTAAGAGTAAGCAATTTCCTTTTGAGAGCTCTCAGAAATACCAGACCCCTCAGGCTATGCAAGCCCAGGAGAGACAACTATTGCCCAAGACAGGCTCCAGCCTCCACATGAAGGTCAGACTCACATAGGAGAGTACAATGTGCCATCCAAACTCTCTTAAAGGTACGCAGATACCACAATTTCATAAAAAGTATTTTTAGTAGATATTAGAATATTCAGATTTATAATAGCACATTTTGTTACATTATGTGTTTCCAGGGGAAACTGGGAAGAGCAGAATTAACTGTGTTGGAGTGTGAGAAACACATAAAAAAAGGTTTTATTAATAAGATCCTAGTGGTACTGTCAAAACACTTGTGATGGTCTGAGAGAAAATGGTTAACTAGTTACTCATACTGTTGGAAGAAATGAACAAACTTTCAAATCACACACACCCCTGCTCAATGTCAAACAGTGCCTGAGGCAGGAGCCTGTTCAGCTGTCAGCCAAGCCTTTCCCTGGGGCAGTATTTCCTTGGGATTTTTCTCCAGCCCAAGCCTACAGGAGAGCATCCTCACCAAGATTTTGCAGATGCTATGCATGGTATGGCCACAACCTTCTGGAGACGTGGAATTCACTGCATGGCACTTTCAAAGATATCCCAGAAACACCAAAAATTTCATGGAACTGACAGAGTTCAGCTGATGGGCCTGAGATTTTCAGATATTCAGCAATATATCCAGAGTAGAGGCAGCTGGATTTCCAGGTGTGAGGCACTCAGAAAAATTACTTCATCCTCAAATTCTAACCAGGCAAACTTCCAAGAAGAAACAAATTTGATACCTGGGGAAATTCAGATGTAAACTTAGGAGAGAACAGGTTACAGAAAGCCTGTCAATTGTTTAGAGGTTCCTGCTTGGCCACCATTTTTGTTATGAAGTGTTACAAGCCTCTGACAGCTTTACTCTGAAAGTGAATTTAAATTATCTTAAGAATAGTTTCAAGTGGATTTCAACAGTTCACAAAATGTTAGCTTAAGACAATGTATTCAGGGAAAGAAGAGCTGGAGAGCCTTTTGAATTTTTTAGAAACCTCTATAGCTGTGAAAATTCAAAATACAAATCCTCAGAGATATTAGCATAAGAACTGAGGCAGTGGCAATGCTGAAGGGAACCCACCAGCACTAGATTACAACAAAAAAGAGAAATGAGTAAGTTCTCTGATATAGCCTGGGATAAATCTGTGGAGAACATGAAGATATCCTGATGATCTTAGAAGCAGTGTTTAATAACTTCATTTCTCTGTCTTGTTTGGTGCTGTTGATGAAGAAGTAATGGATTCAGGTTATGTCTAGGGCTAAAGGACCTGGTGGCTGAAGAGCCCTGTCATTCTTTGCCTTGAGTGGCCATTCTGAAATAGAGAAGTCAATCTGCACAAGTGGAACTTGAAAACCAGAAGAAGAGAAAGATGTATCCCCCAACTTCTAACAATGAACCCTCCCCAAATATGTGTCAGAGGAGCCATGCCACATAGACTTCATTATGAGACACAAAAAGATGAAAGAAGAAAGAAATCTCAAGTAACTTTAGTTACAAAAGGGTTTAGAACCCTTAGCAGCAATAGGGATAAGTGCCTGAAGTAGATGGAATAGCTCAGAGTCAGTAAGATAAATCTCACATAAACAAACAAAATTCTGGAGGAGGTCCAGCCTGGACAAGACACACACACTTTATTGATTTTAATAGCTTTAGTCCTAATTTGTGCCATTGATTTCTAAAAGGAAGGCAAATATGAAAAGAAAAATAAATACTTAAAGGTTATCTGAATATACAGTTTCAGGACTGTATTTTAACATTTTCTAAAATCAAATAATAATGTTGTGAATGATTCTTTGAGGGTGGCATTTTCAGGGAGGAAAAAAGGCAAAAAAACACAACTCAGGAACAATTTTGATTGCAAGTAAAACATAGGCGAATTCAAGTATGAAAATTTTAACTTAATCAAGAATTATTATTTTGCTTTCTACTCACTCACTTTCCAGACTACCTTTCCAGAAATAATGCTTTTTTGAAGGACTGAAGGTAAAGGAAGCCAAAAAGACCATGTCCTTTACTAGAATCATTTCCTTCCCTTCCATGTTTATGGAAGAAACATAAAAGCATAATAAATATTAATTTTTTACTTGTCATACTAGCAACAGTGCAATAAGGAATGTTGGATTACTGCTGGAGTTTTTTGCAGAACTGAACTCATCAGCTGTAGAGATCTGTGTTTGCAAGTGCCTGCCACTGAGAAACACAGTCTGAACAAAACCTACAAGAAATATAACAAATATGATTTAAAGCAATTAAAATAATAAAACCCCTTTTGTTTTATTAAGCAAGAGGAAACATGAAATGATCTTCTCCACCATACCCAAGCAGTAGAAGGGGTTGTAGTCTATCAAATCATCTGTTTAAAGATATTCTCTCCATGGAAACAGGATACGATTTGCAACTAGCTCTGTGTGCAGCTGCTGCTGCTATTCTTGTCTCTTTGGTAGCTACTACAGATGAAAGAAAAACAAAAACAACCCAACATGTTAATTGTCTTATCATGTTCTGTGATAACTAAGGATGAACAGAGTGGGTTTCAAGTGCTGACAAATTCAGCCTCCTCCAGAAATTCTTCCTCTGCACATTTTACTGCTTCTTACTAGTGGGTCAGGTTGTCTAAACTGCTTTCTGTTTATATACCTCTTACTGTGCTTTTATTCCAGGTGAGCCCACCTCACTTCCTTTTATTGTGTCATTAAGGATCAAGTTTCCCTTCTCATGCTCTGGATAGGTGTAGGTGCTTACCTGCACACGGTAATATTCCCAAATGACCAGGGACTCACAAATAAAACAAAGTTCATAAATAGCTTCTAGAAAGTCAAGAACTGACTTACAAAATTACCTGGCTCCAGCAATTAGAAAATATATGACAGAGAATCTGGAATTATACTTTCAAAGCTTTCTACCCATGATGTATCCACCATACCCATTAATGCATCCCACATGTGCAAAATCTTCCCATGCACCAGGAAAGTAAGCCAGCAATCACACAAAGAGCAACTTTAAGTGTGTGTCTTGCCTATGCAGGAGTGTGGAGATGAACTGAAGGACTGGAGGAACCATTACATTTCTTGGCCATTTCTACTGTAGTACAAGATCCCTGGCTTGCACCAAGATCCATATATATTTCTACTTATAACAATTAAATAAAATGGAAAATTTTAAACTGTATGGCCAGAAAAATCCACCTTTACATAGTTTGATTCCTGGATTTAACGTCAACATTTTATTTGCTTAAATTACATTAAATTAAAGTTACACAGCCAAATTGTCTTCAGATAATTCAGATCAATTATATTTCCATTTGTGTGGTTTTGTAGGAAAATTACTCCCTACTTAAGATGAAAATTTCTTTTAAAAAGAAGTCCTGTGATTCAGAAGCAGTACAACAGGTAGATTCACAGGTTCTTGAAATCAGTGTAAGATATCCTGTTAACTTTGCAGGAGATGGGACTCCTGGTAAAAAAAGTTTAACCAAAGAACTGGTTTTTTACATCTCTGTACATCTCTGTGTTTCAAGTTTGCAGTACAGTATCAATCAATCTCCAGTGGGTGCCCCCATATTTGCTGGAGCTCGTCCCTGACCCAGCAGTTCTCGGTACTGGAAGAATTGCTATTGCCCCCAGTCCACATGCCCTACTGCCACAGGAAATGGAGGAGAAAGAATTGCATGTACATAGTTAAACTCTGCCTCTGAATAACACTGGGGTATTGCCAAGATGTTCACCAGGAATTTGGTCTAAGAAGTTCTCCAGCAACTTGTCATAGAATCATACAATGGCCTGGGTTGAAAGGAACCTTAAAGATCACATAGTTTCAACCCCCCTGCCATAGGCAGGGACACCTTCCACTAGACCAGATGTCTCAGAGCCCCATCCAACCTGGCCTTGAACAATTCCAGGGATGGGACATCCACAATGTAATGTGGGCAGTGCCACACCATCCTTACAGTAAATAATTTCTTCCTAACATCTGCTTTAAGCCTACTCTTTTTAAGTTGGAAGCCATCCTCCCATGTCCTGTCACTACGTGCCCTTGTAAATAGTCCCTCTTCATCTCTCTTGTAGGCTCTTTTCAGATTCTGGAAGATCACAATTTGGTCACTCCAAAGGCTTCTCTTCTCCAGGCTGAACAATCCCAATTCTCCCAGCCTTTCCTCATAGGAGAGGTGCTCCATCCCTCTAATCGTCTTGGTGCCTATCCCATGCACCCTTGTCAATCTCTGCACATCCACCAGAGCTACCTGTGGCAAAACACTGACCTGCAAGAATAAGGGCACCTGGCCTGACACAACACTGACCTTGCCCAAAGTTATGCCTACAAGAATATTGTCTTTTAAGGTAGGCCAGGCTGACATATTTTTACAATGCTTCTTTGCCTCCTGTTTGAGCAACTCTTTAGCTAATCAGTCAAAGGAGGTTTAAGAAGGAGAATGACCTCCAGGAAATCAATTAGATCTTAAATGAAAGCCCTTTTGTAGTATTCTTTAAAATAATAGTAAAAAACCCGACTCAGTAAAATACAGTTTACCTTTAATAAAACTACCAGAAAGTAATTGTATTGTATAACAAAGGATATATCAATGTCCATATTTATAGATTTTCTATAATAGCCAAAGTCACAATGATCCATGAGCTTTCAGCCAGGTTAGTTATTTCTTATTTTAGAGGAATAAAATAATAATTTAAATTTAATTATCCTTTTAAACTGCTATAAAATAGGGATTTAGCCTTCCTAGAAATCATCTTCTTTAAACTCACCACTGAATAGAGTGATAATGTCTCTATAAGATGGCTAATTATTTAAGAACATGGTACCTATTATGGGTTAGTGTGAACAGTAATCAGCCCACCAATGTGGGCTTTTGGATTTTGACCCATCCAAGGGGCATGTGTCCATGCTTTAATCTTGACCTCTGTCACTGTCATTGCTGCTGGTTCCGTTTGTGCCTAGTGCCAGGGCCTGAATCCCCAGAATCTAATTGCTAAATAACCTTCAGGATGAACCACTAACTAGTGTGGATTAAAAAAAGTTAAATTAAAATAAGATCTGCTAAGAGCATTTCCTCCAAATCTAAACTAAAGTTATACAATACCCCTCAGGTTCAAAGGCTTTGGCTAACTTAGCTTTGAATTATTCTGGTATGTTTCAGCTTTTTGAGCTTTGGAGATGAAAGTGTCAAAATGTCATAAGTCAGCTTCCTCATATGAGATTTTCCATGAAATTTTGCAGACATAAGAGGTTCAGGAAGTTTAGGAAAGGTTCAGTTAAGAGTCTGTAGCTTGCCTTTACTCACCCTACAGTATTTGTTAGATGTGAACAACATATACAGGCAAACACACACACATGCAGAGACTTCTTAGGTATTTAGTGACATCAGAAATATTCCCTGTCTCAGATCAATGAAAATTGGAGTTTTATATTACCTGGGAGGAAAAAAGTCAACAGCTACATCTAAAGTGGAATTGGTCTTTATCTGAAGAAAACAGTTAAATATGAACTGGTTTAAAATATGGTGTGATTTATTCCATGGGTTTCTTTAAGCTTTGGTTTGAGAATGTAAGCTGATGGCATACTAAAGATTTTGTCTAACCAAAATGAAAGTACAATGTATTTTGAATATCAAGAAGCCATTTCTAAGGCAAAACACACAGAAAATATGCAAAGTGGTTGCCTCAATGACAGGACAAAGAAATAATTGAATAAGTAATACATACCTGAATTGACTCCTGTTAAAAACAACTTATATTGAAACAACTTTTATAATGGACAAGACTTCACTTGGAAGCAATGAATAATTGCTTGGCTTCAGCACAGTCAGTGACAAAATCTGTATCTATTTCATCAAAGCCAGAATTTAAATTTACATGTAGTGAGTATAATTAGGGCCTGTACTCCTCCTGCCTTTCTTACCTGAAAATTGATTTATTCATTTGTAGCCCATTGGTATTCTGTTGGCCTCACTTTTCCCTCATCAAGGAAAAAAAAATTCCTGACTTTTAACCCAACTATCACCAATAATTTTCACATACTGGATGAGCACTGAATTGATTCTTAGAGGGTTGATTTGAAATGCTATCCTAAAACACAGAAGGGCTACATTTGATGACCAGAGAGCTTCCTATAACTCGCTACTAGTCAACGAAACAGGGATTCATGATCCAATGATAGTAAATAGCACATTTTCTAGATTTCTGTGCGATCCTACATTTCCAGCAAAATAAGTAGAATAAAACTGCTGAAATGATTTCTTCCCCATGTTTCCAAACATGTTGTTGTCTTTCAGATTCTATGTGTGCATGTAGATACACTTGTACCAATTGGCAAAATTTCTATTTTGCTATTGCAGATTAGTCACAGCCTTTCTATGTAAATGACTTTGTACCTTGCTTCTCCACCTGTAAAATGGAAATAACATTTCCTTACCTAGTGAAGCTACTGCAAATATAAATTAGTGTATCTGAGATGCATGTGATGATTACAAATGTACAGGAAGGCAGAGAGAAAACTGTTTTATAATTCTTTAAATCTAAATTGCAGGCCAAAAGACTAGAGGAGAACAAAGACACTAAAGTTTAGATCCAAGTTCTCTAGTCTGTTTGTCATCTTTGGCTATAATCTTAGAGTCCATGAATGTAGGGAGGAGAGATTCCAAAAGACGAGCTCTCCTGATCACTCAAAACAGTACTTGTATCTGAAGTGCTGTTTTCAGTGTCAATACAGGAAGGGATTTATGGGATTATGCATTTCGTTTCAGAGGAATTTCTTTCTCGGAAGCCGACTGCTAAAAATGAAAGTGTTATGCATGAGAACTGTCTCCAAATGAGCTTACCAAAACACTCCTAACTACTTCAAATCTTTAGAAATGAAGAGAGCTGGGGAGTGACTTTTTACAAGGGCATGTATAGGTAGGATAAATGGGAAAGGCTTTAGACCAAAAGAAGGTAGGTTTGGATCAGATATTAGGAAGAAACACATTACTGTGACAATGGTGAGACACTGGAACAGGTTGCACAGAGAAGTTGTGGATGCCTCATACCTGGATGTGTTCAGGGAAAGGCCGGATGGGGCTTTGAGCAACCTGGTCTAGTGGAAGACATCCCTGCCCATGGTAAAGGGGTTGGAACTAGAGGATCTAAGTTCCCTTCCAACCCAAACCATTCTATGATACTCCAACTCCATAAGAGAAAAAGAGCAAAACAGAGCTCTTTGCTTCAGATATTCCCAATATTTTATATCCTGAGATTCTTGATCTCCTTGATATTGGAATATAGAGCATTTTTTTCAGACAACTTTAGTTTTTGTAGGCATAAAATGTGACTTCCTCAAAGGGATCTCTTAGAATGGTTCTAATAAATGTTAAAACTTTATTTTAGGCTTCCTGCCACTGAAAGAGGTCACAAATCATTCATGAAAGTCTAATTTGAAAAAAACCAAAATTTATTTTAAAATAAAGTAAAACACCAGCTAAAAGCAAACCACATTATAGAACATATTCAGCCAGTTACCACCAACACCTCTTAAGAGATCTGAATCATAAATCTGAATGTTCTGGCAAAACGAAATGCACTGCAGATGAGAATATTTTCATTTCCAGCTACCTAGCTGGGAAATAGAGTCTCATGCACATGTCTACTTTCAGGAGAATTGTATTATGTATACAACACTTTTAGATACCTTAAAGGAAGAAATAGTGGATTAGTCCCCTTCAAACCCACTGTCACTCCACAGGACTTCTCTGACATTATATCTAGCCTCAGTCACAAGATAATAATAAGCTGTATATAACTGAGACTGTTGTCTTTTCATGTGCATTTTTAATGTAAATTTTTTTAAGAGTAAAATATATGAAAAATACATTCTTCAGTAAAGAATTTGGAATAGTCATCAAAGGGAAAGAGGCAATCGTGCACCTCATTGAAATAAATTGCTCTTTCCTAATCAATTTAGAGCAGAGGATGAGTCCCAGTAGACATAACATATTTGCATAACTATAGAAATGAAATAATCTCTTATTTTCTCCCTGAAGACAGGTGAGAAGACAGACTCTATCTTCTGGAAGGATAAAACAGAAGGCATGGCAGAGGGGAAAAAATACATGGTCTGGACTCCTGGAAGATTTGATTGAAGGAAATTAATAAAAAGCTAGAATACTCCACCACAGGATTTAAGTGACAAGCATAAAGCCTGAAACTTGAATACAAACTTGAGAAAAGAGGAAACAACCCTGAACTGAGAAGGAAAGGCAGACCTTTCTGGTCTAATTCTAGTGAAGTAGGCTAAACAGAGCTTTTCTTTTATTTCTTCTCCCATTATTTCTATGAATGTCTGTGACTGTGCTATCTTCGTATGACATTACAAATAAATGATTGTCTATTTGTTCAACCTGTTTTGAATTAAGACTAATTTTTAAAAAAGAAAACCTGAATCAAACCAATTCACTTCTCAAGAACTTTCAAACATAGTAAATTTTACTGAAATGGTTACAAACTAGGCTTCCATTTAAGCTTCAAAATCGGAGTAGAGAGTAGGCAGGAGAGAGATCGGGAAGTTCTCAGCTGTCCTCAGGTGGTGGCTGGTGGGACACCAGAGGATATCTAGCAATCAATAACTTACTCAGATACATATTTGAATGTTAAGTTTCAAGGGTAATAAACATTAAATAAGGTCTGAGAGTGAGAGAAATAAGGACAAATCTATTTTTCAAGCATAGAGTGGCACTGGCAGTTTTGTGTGTGTTAATTACAGACTTCAGTTAGTTTCTAGTAAAAGACATGGATTTTCCCTTGTATAACATGGCTCTAAAAATGAAGAATTTTAAGATCAGGAAAAGGCAAAAAAGGTCAGGGGATTTCAAGGAGAATGATTTCATGGAGAAACTGAAGTTGCTCCAGTCCTTCTTTGTTGTTTCTTGTTCACTCACATATCATTGAGATGGTAGAGAACTGCAGACAACTCCTTTTACATTAGTGACAACTCCAAAGATTCAAGAATTATAAAATAAGCATAGAAGTTATGAGATTGACTATAAAGCCCTGAGATTTTTAAAACTATTTGGGTGTCTGTCTTTTTACTTTGGAGGCATTAAGCTTCACTTGGGCCATACAAACTCTTCTGTATGACCAGAAAGAAATGAAATCTGAGCAATTCCAACAATCACAGGAGGTGGCTTGACACAGAATCCACTAAGCATCACAAGGCACATCATAAAAATTACAGACATCAGCAAACAGGATTTTTAGAGTAGTCTTGTTTTCACAGAAACTCCAAGCCCTGATGAATTCCCTTCGTCCCTTGATAGTCTGTTCCAGTGGCTAATTACACTTATAAAAGTTGTGGTTTCTTTTCACTTTTCATCTTGATACTTTTTTAACTCAGCTGCCAGCCAAGGAGGGTCTTGACATAGTTTTAATATTGAGAACCACTTCTATTTTGATGAAAATCCCAAAATTTTACAAATATCCTTGTTTTTTGTGAACTTCACACTTTTGTTTGCCAGAGTAGCTGTCTTGCAATGGACTGAAAGATGGCAGATAATGTGTGCAGACACAACAGCAGCCTTGCTAGTTCTTTTTCTTGCCAGTTGAATCTGAGTCAGCAGTGCCCTGGCAGCCAGGAGGGCCAAGTGTGTCCTGGGGGCATCAGGCACAGCATCACCAGCTGGGCAAGGGAGGGGACTGTCCTGCTCTGCTCTGCACTGGAGCAGCCTCACCTTGAATATTGTGTGTGGTTTTGGGTACCATAATATCAGAAAGACATTAAACTGTTAGAGAGTGTCCAGAGGGGGGCAATGAAGATGGTGAAGGGCCTTGACAGGAAGGTGTATGAGGAGTGGCTGAGGGCACTTGATCTCTTCACCTTGGAGGAGACTGAGGGGAGCCCTCATTGCAGTCTGCAGCTTCCTCATGGAGGGAAGAGGAGGGCGGGCACTGATCTCTTCTCTGCAGTGACCAGTGACAGGACCTGAGTGAATGGCCTGAAGTTGTGTCAGGGGAGGTTTAGGTTGGATATTAGAAAAAAGTTCTTTTCCCAGAGGGTGTTTGGGCACTGGAACAGCTCCCTAGAGAAGTGGTCACAGTATCATCCTGACAGAGTTCAATGTTTGGATAATGCTCTTGGGCACATGGTGTGACTCCTGGGGATGGTGCTGAGCAGGGTCAGGGGTTGGACTCGATGATCCTGATGGGTGCCTTCCAGCTCAGCTTATTCTGCGATTCTGTGATTTTCTCCTGGTGAATCACACAGATGCAGAGCACGAGTCTGAGCACAAGTCATGAAGTGGAGTCATCCACATGCATAAGCAACATTTGCACCTCTGTACCACAAGTGGTCTAAGCAGTGGATACAGAAGGATGTTATTCAGTACATTTTGCAATATATTCCAAACTTTTAACCCTCTTGATTTCTTCTTCAATGGATTACAACCCTGTGTAATAAATAGCAGCTGTAGTAATTTCAGTTTCATATGAGTGAGTATTTAACCTACCTCTTCTGAAAAGCAAACCACAATCCCCTCAGAAAAGGAAAATACTTCATTCCCAGTTTGCAATGTATTCAGATATTACTATAAAATATAAGTTAGCCACTCATAAAAAATAAAAGTTGCTGTAATGCAAATTTGATTTTTTGGTATAACTTATGAGTAATGTCTTCCATATCGAGAGGAGGAAGACAGCGAGAGCTCCTCTATGGGTCATCTAAATGATTGCACAAAATAGCTGTTCACATTTTTCACTCTGTTACCACACTTAAAAGGAATGGTAGTTCAGAGGACTATCTTGTCTGAAAGCATTTAGGAAGGAGGCATCCATTTTTATTATTAATATTAGACCATACATCTTCCTAAGGATTTAGAAGATATCATGGTGTATTTTGTGTTCAGCTAGTTTTTCTGTGGCTATTCCTTTATCAGCACTTCAAATATGTCAATGAAAAGCATGGTTTGTTGTCAAGTAGATTAAAGAAACTGTAGGGACAGGAACATAGTAAAAGTTTCTTAGTGACATGTTTTGTTTCACCCTTGAATAAAGTCTGAACTCCATATATGCCAGTTTGTTTATTGGAAGGATAACGGTTTTGCAACTATGGGTCCTAAAAGACACATGCAGTTCCTAAAATGTTTGCAGCATACAAAGTAAAATTGATTATTATAAAGGACAGTGTTCATCTGAGTTTCAGTTTGGGATTTTTGAGGGGCTTTTTTGGTTTGTTTTTTCTTTCTAATGAATTTTTCATATAATAGTAAAAACTCAAAGAATTTCTGAAGCTTATGTGTTGGGAATACAGTGTGCAAACTACAAGAGGAAAAAATCTTTCAGTGCTTGTGATGCATTTTAGGGCAAAGGGAAAACAATGCATCTGAGAAAAATAAAAGTGTTTACATTATTTTTGCCTTTGTTTTTCAGAAGAAAAAATATGCTGTAGAATTTAAGCAAACACCTTCCAGGCAATTAAACAGCACCTAGTAAAAAACAAAAAAGAATCCAGACATACTAAAATGATACAGAGAACCAGAAAGTGTAATTCAGCAAATTATTTAACTATGAAATATTTTCTAGGATATAAATGTAAGTCTTGCTTTGGTCTCTTTCATCTGGAACATTTGTTATTTGGAACACCGAGATTAAAGGACAAAATTTCTAATCCAATTTGTAGAGAATAAGTTCATTGCTTCTGGTTCTATTTTAATTAGGTGATAGATGTATAGAGGTTATGACCATGACATATTTTTCCTGAAAGCCACAAAAACCAAAGCCATAAAAAGTAAGAGCTGAATTCTTTGATCCATTAAAATCTGACACAGTGACATTTGTCATCTTGTATAGTTATATACAAGTATGTATATCTTATGAAACCAGATAATTTTTATCTTGACTACTACATTCAGATTATTTCAGGTTCATCAGTCTATTAAACTGCATGCTTGAGCGATATCTCATAGGGAAGTTCAGCTCCTGGGCAGGAGTTATATGCTCATCAGCAGGCCCCAATGGCACCAGGTGTAACCATAGCTAAATGAACAAATCCCCAAGTAGCAGTTAGAAAGAAAGAGAACAAGAATCAAAATTAAGTATAGACAAGCCATTCAAACATTTTACCAGTTCCAGCTTTTTTTGCACAGGCCACCACATATTCCTCTGTAATTATGAAAACAAAACTATGGCATGTTTAAATTCCATGGCAATAATGCTGTGTATTTACTATTCTGGCAGTTAATAACACCATCATTTCATTTACAAATATCTGACAATACAAGTAGGAATTCCAAAATTTGTTTTTCTTCAATGCAGTGACCCATTAAAGCCTTTCAAAAAATTAACACTGAGTGCATTCTTTGAGAAAATGTACAATAATTACTTCATAGATTGAAAATATTGGTTTTTTTCTTCCATGAACTATTATTTTGGGCAAATATATCTCCTCCAGACATGATTTCTTTAAAAAGGCTTATATGAGGAACTAAATTCAGAAGAAAACATACCATGTTTTGATTTTAAAGGAGGAAAGCACAAGTTTGCAGTCTCTGGAGATTGTGATGTATATTAGCTCAAAATTGTTTAGGAATCAAATTTTGGGAAACTATTATGCAATATTTTTGCCTCAAAAATGTATTTTTGCCAAAAATGTAACAGCTGAAAACAGAGAGATTTACATAACATGATATGTATAGATATCTGTCTTTTATTGCTGTATTTTTTCTAGATTGTGATCAAACGCTCTATCAGACTTACACTTTTGGGATTTGTATTTCCTTCTTGTAATCTTAATAGCTGTCAGGAATTTCTGCTCTTTCGAGCTGTTTTATTATTACTACCATCCTGTAGATTTTTGGTAACTCACTGAATGTAGTTTTGAAGGGGTTATTTTCTCCTAATATTACCAGTATCAAAGACAGACACATTGTCCATGCAGCATTTAGAATTTCAAAAGACTTTTTATTTTAATTCTTCATTGAAAGGCTATGTGTGATTTCATCAGGATACAACAAAAATTGCAAAGACATGTTCCTGTTTGATCCTCCAGGAGCACTGAGAAATGTATCTAACTGAGGCATATGATCAGCCTTTCTGACCCTATGCTTAAGCAGGTTATTTTAGACAAGGGGCACCATCCCCAGGCACTCAGTTATATTTCTGCCTATATAAATGTTTACAAAAGCTGCATGCTCAGGGAGGGAAAGATAAGTCTGTATCATGCACTGCAGCGCGATGTGGAGCTACACAAACCAGCTTTGAAAATGCTGGCAGGTCTACACAAGAATGGCTTACTGTGAATCCTTTTCTGCCAGCTGTATGCATGGACCAGTTCAAGGAGAAGCCAGATGAGGTTGTACTGCAATATAAGAGAGGCTAGAAAGAGGCCATAAGAGCATCACCATAAATGCTCTGCACCAGTTCAGCAAAGTGGCGTCATGCAAATTTACCAGTTTTGGTCCCAGAGGCAGGACGGCTGGGATCAAATGGGAACAAATGTTCTTGGAAATTAGTCCTGCTTTCCTAAAGCATTTTAGCTTCATTATAATCAGATTGCTTAATGTTGCAGCCGTTTTACAAGGTCTGCTTTAACTAAGGTCACAATAACAGCAGCCAGTTCTGTAGCTTCCTGAATTAGAGATCTGGTTCTAACTCAGAGCAACTCTTTTACTCAAACCACCCCCAAACAAACTCAAACATTACTTAGTGGTCTCACCTCTGCTCTGCCTCTTTTTAAAGACTCTTCCTCTGGTGCACTGATAACTTTCTTTCTCTCTGTTTCATATTTGGGATTGGTAGTGTCTCTGATGGACTCTGATGTCCAAACCCACTTTATTTCTTTAGTATTAAATATGGTCAATACTGATTGTGCCTCATCATAAATATGCTTGTTTGCTGCAGGCAGAACCATGTCATTTGTGGAGAAGAAACCTCCAGAATCCAAGCAGAAAAACTGCATTTTTTAACATAGGTAGCTGTTCTCTTTCTGGCCACTGCAATATTGGTCACCATAAGGTATCCAGAAAGACCCACGCTTTTGCAGTTCAGAAGCCATCCTCTTGAGCTTGAAATTTGCCTGGAAATTGAACTCTGTAATACATCATGTAAAATCATGCCCTCCCTTAACTAATGATGATTTATGACTGACTTAAGACATAGGCAAAGCTGGCAGCCACTCTGGACAGTGCAACAAGTCAGCAAATTGATTGCCCACCAGGTTTGGAGGTGGGTAAGGTCCCACCCATGGCCAGTGAGCTCTGTGCCCAAACCCTTCCATGGTTTGCCAGGACACAGCAGAGCCCCATGGCTCGGCCTCAGCACTGCAACAACACACAGTCCCCGGGGGCACAAAGCCACAGCCTGGAGCCTCCACCTCTGGCAGTCCTACAGGTGAGGCAGGTCCAGAAAGGAGCTCATGGAAGAGGCAGTCTTCCCCCTGTTCTGGCTGACTGTTTCATCAGGGACTGGCACAGGCACAGGAGGACACAGACTGGAACAAGGTGCAGAGACAAGACAATAAATATTCCCTAAAAGGTCTGAGCCACACATTTAATTCTTGCACACAGAGTGACTTAAGGAGAATATTATCTTGTTCCAATGGGCAACCACAAGCTGGACACTGAACCCGTTGAGAGGGACAGATCTCTGCCATAACCATGACTATTGCCATGACCATGCTATTTAACAATCCCAAGACAGTATTATTTTAACTCATCTCAGGAGCAAGAAAATTGAATTTCATTATACTGAGATATCTTAGGCTGATCTTGGCTGATCCCAGCTGGATTTACTGATCACAACTAGATTTATCCCACTTAACTTGAAGCACTTTGCTGTGGCATATAATTTTTGAGGGTAGCCTGACCCCATTATAATCAATGGGATGAGAAAAAAAGGGCTAAAATTGACTTTTGGAAATAATATTATCTCTGTTCATTACAAAGTGAGTTTGACCCTGAATTAGGCACCTTCATCTTGTCTCCAAAGCTAACACAGAATGAATCACTCCTCTCTAACTTAAGATATCAGGTCCAATCAAGACTATAGTCTTACAGTCTTAACATTTATCCAAGATATTTGCTGCATCAGTTCTGTGTTGAGCAAAGCTTAGGGTTTACTGCATGGGTTCATCTGCTGCAGCAAACTAGAAGATTTTCATAAAGGTCACGTCATTAATTTCCAGCACCACAGGCAGATTTAAAGACTGGGTTTTAATTCATGTATGCCTCCACCTTCTGAGTCCCTACCATCAAACATACTTTCAGAGACTCACAGTAATTCCAAAGGAAAAGTACTTCCTGGAACCACATTTCAGCCCTTCAACTCCCATTCCCTGAGGAATTTTCTCTTTAGATACTTTATACAGCATTTTTGTTTAGAGCTTTTGCTGCACACCCAGCAGAATGGTAAATTCACAATTTATTTTTTTGCATCAGTGGAACTCTGAGCACAAAATGCTTTGCAGCCTGGTGGGGAAAGTCATCACTTCTGTTTGCTATACTGATTTAGTGTGGGACCTCTAACTCCTTTTCATCCAGGAGTGGTAATAACCAGAGCAAACAGATGATAAAGAAAAATCATTGTGATGGAATAAAACATAAGAAAGATAAAATTACACCAACTGGTTAGAGTTCAAGGTTTTGTTTATACGTTAATATTATTCTACACATTTTTTAACACTGCAAGGCAAATAAACTTGTTACCCAAAAATCAGTATTGAATAAAACTAAACATTTCCATTCCCTCCCAGGCCCTTACTTCCTCAACAAGTGCATCAGGGGCTTGCAACACAAGAGTCAAAATTCTAAAAGACAAAGACAAATAATGTATTTTATATAATAGTTCTGATGTGTGCATCCTTTTGACAGGAATACAATCTTCTAAGAAAAGTAAAATATTACCCAAAGAAGACTTCATAACTATATTAATTTAGGAAAACAACCTTTTATCTTGCTTTATTGGCTATCACTGATAGCAATTTTTATATACATATATTTTCAGGAAAGGATTGCTCAAAATATAGGAAGAACATGCTTGAAAGCATGTTGTCTATATTAGGTAAACACAATGTCTGGGGCAGAATTTGATTGAAATGTGAGGGGGATTGGTAGTGAGTTTCTTGAGTTTCCCCATCTCTTGCAGAAGACTCTAAAAGGCCTGCTTTATCCTAAACTGAAGAAATTGTCAGATTAATTCAGAAAGTGAATGAAGTTCTATAGTCTGAATAATCCAGAAGGTCAAGATAGCTGATAAGAATGGTTCTTCATTGATCTTTTTAAACAGATTATCAGCTTAGTGATCAGCAGTGATCAAATCTAGCTTTGTTCTCTGAGACAAATTTGCAACAGTGTGCTGATTCCAGCCAAAAGCTTCAGATACCTCTACAAGGAAAAACAACTTCTCTGAATTAACTCTTTGATGTATTTCCATTTTTCTTGGAACTTTCAATCCCAGTATCACCGTGTTCAGCTCATGTAGAATTTCTACATCTTTTCCAGTGGTGGACACATCTTCTAATAATGCTGAGTATAGGGGAGAAACTCTGTGATTGCTCTTTCTGTAAAACAGATAAATCACACAGATATTGCAGTTAGAGAATGAAATGGACAGAGTATCAATTTCCATGCAACACAAATAAAAGAATATGATGCTAGTTAAATTTGAAGGTAATCAAGAAATATATTCTCTCCATCGGTAGCCCAGACATAAAATTTAGAAAAATGAAATTCTGTGGCTAGGAGAAATGATTTCTGAAAACACCATACTATCAGAAATAGTACACAGTTTAAGGAAATACAATATTAATAAGAAGCAGGCTGTTCTGTATTTATGTTGTTCCATAATTGAAAGATCATGTGCTAGCATGGCAGCGGGACATTTAGCATATTGGAACAAGAAATTTAACAATTTCAGGTGTTGACCATAAGAGCATAAGATACTTCTCGCTGTCTTATGAACCAGGAAAACAATAAGACGATTCACACTATCTTACCCCAAGATATAGTCAGAAAGGATCTTGTCTGACAAAAGGTGAAAACTCAAGAACAAAGGCAAGCACATTTTTCTTTGCAATGTTTGTCACAACACATTTAAGTCTGGAAATAGATGGAAGACATCTTGTCTGGAACTATTCCGAGTAATCTGCCAAATTCACACTGGCATACTTCCAGAAACCCTGTTTAAGTTTTGTCACAGATAAATTTTGTCTAATAGGAAGCATAATATTTCTAGTGATGATGCCTTAAGGCAACAGTAGTAGGAGTACTAATCATATCTATCTGAAGGTGTTTGCTAAAAAAAACCACATTAACAGAAGCATCAATTTCCAGACTCCCAGTTCAATGATGCTGAGAAGTTGTACATTATAAAAACATTCTTATAAGCATTGTAAGGTTTAAGAAAAAAGATTGTGCAGTGAGCTGTACCTATGTGGCAAATTGTTAACCCAGAGGAGGAGGAAGGCAAGCACATGACCCTCTAAAACCCAGTGGTATTTCCTAATTTGTCAAATATGAACAAGCTTACTATTTTTCTTTCCAACATAGTGAGCATCCCTCGAGCTTTGATGATGCTCCCTATGTATATTTAATACACATCTTTAATGATTTACTGGTAGAATATATTTAGGCTAGCTAATTTAAATGCAGGAAGAAAAAATTGAATGGTTATTTGTGGGATAGTATCTTTAGCATTCACTTGTGGACATGTTCTCATGTCACAATCATACAAAGAAATGCCTAAACATTTAAAACAGTGTAAATAACTTTGTGTAAGTTCTAAAAAGTCTAAGTTCAGTATTTTAAATAATTCAGGCTCTAGGGATCTACGTTTCCTGTGAACACTGCTGACTTTGACTTTTCAATAACTACACTAAGGTGAAAATACACTAAGGTGATCTTTTGAAAATAGGAAGGGCTTGTTCCAAGATCAACTTCAGGCAGAAGTTCAGTGCCATCATTTGGAAGCTGAGCACTTTGAATGAGTACCAATTAGGGATATGCGGAGTTGAAACCCAAAATTACTCTATTCTAAAATCAAAACTTTTACACCAAATATAAATCCTGTAGATTTTACATACCATGCCCTACTCTTCTTTCGACATCTAATCATAACTAATCTGTCAAAGGCATATGCTCAAAAACTATTTTAAAGGTATGTATAACACAGATACAGAGAGGGAGTGAGGAAGAAGTATTTTACTTGCTGATCATCTTCCACCAAGGTTGCATATTCCTTGCTCCAGCCTTTCTGCCTGGTCTCTGGGACTTGTGATTCCTGACAGGAGGTCTTGACAGAAAAGACTGAGGCAAAAAGGCATTCAGTACCTCAGCCTTTTCCAAATCCTGTGTAACCAGGTCACCCATCTCATAGTACACTGGGCCCACACTGTCCATAGTCTTCCTTCTGTGTACTTATAGAAGGCTTTCTTGTAGTTTTTAACACCTCTGGACAGATTCAATTCCATCTGGGCTTTGACTTTCCTAAACCCATCTCAGCATGTGAAGATAGTATCTGTATATTCCTCCCAGATTATCCATTCTTGCTTCCGCTTTCTGTATGCTTCATTTTTATTTTTGAGGTTGGCCAGGAACTCCTTGTTCATCTGCAAAAGTCTCCTGGCATTTTTGCCTGTCTTCCTACTCACTGAGTACAACAGAAGACCCTTAAATATTAACCAATTTTCATTTTTTAGACCCATATTTCCTTTAGGTCCTTATCCCATGCAATTCTTTCAAGCAAATTTTTGAAGAAGCCAAAATCTGCCCTTCTGAAATCCAGGACTATGAGCTTGATTTTTACCTTCCTCTCCCTCTTCAAGATCCTGAACTCCACCATTTTTGGCTACTGCAGGCAAAGTCACCTTTAACACACAACCCAGACAAGCTTCTCCTTGTTGGTGGGATGCTCAGTAGAGAATCTCACCTCATCAGCTTCTCTGTCATTTGGGTCAGGAATATGTATTATTTACTGGACTTGCCTTGCTTTGCTTCCTCACATCATTAATACATCTTCCCAGTATATGACTACTGGAGAGGAGAGAATTGCTCTGGATGAGCATTCATCATCCTATTTCACAAATTGGAGGAGAGACATATTTAACCTTTGTGGCTCTTGAGAAAGCTCTAGAACAGCAAGTGATGCAGGAAAAGTCCAAATGCTATCAATGCAACTTAGGTGCAAGTAAACAACAAAGTCCTAAGAGTGTCACTCTGAATTGTAAATGAAGAGGAAAAACTAAGTAAAATACTTGCTCACCCTTCAAGAAATCAGCTTTGAGATGTTTACTGAACAGGCTGACAGTTGTAAGACATAATTTGTTTTCCCATCTTTCTATTTTTCTGAAATGTGTAGGCATTAATTGAACTAGAAAGGCCCTCGAAAGCCTCATGTTGCTATATAATATTTTAAAATCATGGTTTCAGATTTTAACTTTTTCTCAAAACACTGTTGATCATTAAAGAGATATCTTTCTGCTTTTAGCACTTAGTTTTCATTTCCTTCCAGCTAATGCAAGCAATAACTAGTGCTTCGGCAGCTTATTATTCATTAAATGCTCATTTAAAACACCTTTTCTTCTGCATATTTTGGACTCTAAATAGTGTTTTGATACATAGAGCCTTTTATAGTATAAGCCTTTTCTTTTTCAAATACAATCTAGTTTGATTTCTTTAAAACAAGGGGTTTTTTATACACTTTATTTTTTTTGTAAAATTTCCAAGCTTACCTTTAGTTAAAAAACTTAAAAGAAAATATAAAAATATTGCTCCCCAATCCAACAAAAGTAGGGGAAAAAGGATCCTATAAAACAAAACTTATAAATAGGGTATTCCAGTGCACTTTTACTAGACACACCAAGTCTGCCAGAAATAAGCTCAAAGAATTTCTGATTTGAAGTTGTAACCCAGATTCTATAAAGCCTTGGAGCTGTATCCAGTGGACCATCACACTATTTTTAAAAATAAAATATGAATACACTGTGATAAACTATTTCATTTCAACATGGCATGAAATTGAGTCCATCAACCATCCATGTTTAGGCACATATTTTCACTGTGTGAGTTAAACAGGGTTTCTGCTCAAACCTCCTTTATACCAAGCAGGTTCTTCCAAAGAGCAGCTCAAAAGAGGAGTCTCTCTTTAGGAAGACACTGGAGAGACTGCCTGCACAAGTAGCTTACAGACTTAGTGACCTAAACTTAAGATCATAATTACCCCTTTTCCTCTTACAAGCAGAAAACTAGAAATAAAATTTTCAGGAAAGGCATGGGGTGTCCTGGTGGATAACAAGCTGAGCATGACATGCACCCATGGCAACCATGAAGAACAACAGCCTTCTGGGCTTCACTGCATATTGTCATATACCACTCCGTGATAGGAGCATGTGAAGAGACAGAGACAGAGTCTTCCAGGAGATGCACAGGGACACAACATGAGACAGCAGATACAAGCTGCAACCCCAGAAATTCTTAAAAGTTACTAGAAAAAAATTCACCCTCTGAGAGCAGTCAAGCACTCCAGCAGTTGCACAGAGATGCTGTGGGATGTCATCCCTAGAAATATTTCATTTTTGCCTGGACCAAAGTCTTGAGCAGCCTGGTCTGACTCCGAAATCAGTCCAGTTTTCACCAGGTGGTTAGACTAATTTACTTTAAAATGGCCTTTCCAACCTAAATTATTCTATGAATCTGTCAAAATGACAAAGAACTTAAAGCAGACATTTGCAGCATTGGCCGTGTTTTCATGTCAAGATACTGGCAAAGCAGAGGCTACAAACATTCACCAAAAAAAAAAAACCCACAAAAAATCTTTTTCTAAAATACATTTTATCACAAAAAGAATATAATTTTTTTTCTCAGTTTGGAGAGCAATAATGGCTCCAAGAGTTTCCTCAGATGAAAATGGTCAAAGCTGCCTAGAGACCTACTTCTGTTCCTCCCCATTTATAGCCCAGATACATTGCCAACCAAAACTCCTATGTTTTCGCCAAATATGAAACAGACTGAGAAGGCAAATAAAGGTCACCCAGTAACCCAGTCTTGTGGCCAGAGGAATGTGTCTGTGGGTGTGGCACACCATAATTGAAGCCTGATTTCCTCACTTTTACACTGATATTAATTTAACTTGCTTTAAAAGTGCCTTAGTCACTCACCCTTATCAGAATGATAGGCATAACAGATGCAAATTTGTACCCAGTAACACATGTTGCTGGTGATTAAAAAACACAGTACAGAAACTAATGTTAATGAATTCTGCATACCATAAATAGTGGATTACCCTTGCCACTACAAACATCCACAAAGGCAAACCTTGATAGAAAAGAGCATCAAAGAGAAACAATTAGGGTATCCTTTCTAAAGAGGCACTACAAAAGGTTGTTCACACAAATCTGTCTGTTACTCTGGACTTCTAACAGGACCACACCGTACCAGACTGCTTTGAGATACCCTCTCCTGTCCACAGTCTAAAACCTGGAGCACCAGGGGAAGGACCACCAGCATTACATGGCTCATCTCTTCCACACACCTGTTTGCCTGTGCAGGTTCACAGCCTGAGGAACTCTGGCCACACATTGGATTTCCAAGGCATGAATGTGTCAACCAAATCGTCTTAAAAACTTGCAACTTCTTGTCAGTGTACACCCTTCTAACACATGGAAAAAAACCAGCCTTCAGTATTTAAGTATTCACGGACATTTTGTTGCTTGCAAATCACTATAAAGAAGGTCTTATTAATTTGTGACTAATGCTGACTTCACCAGGCTTGTATCCATAAATGAATGGGCTTGGTTTCCAGGTGTTTGTCTACAGTCCCAAATTTAGGAGTTAAATCTGCTTGCTCTGTGATTGTTGCTGATACCCATGCAAACTTTTTGGGTGTTTGTATCAATGTTTGAAAAAGTAAACATTCCATTTTTTCCATTTTAATTAAGTGATCACAAACACTGAGGACTCAAAGGAGATGCAAAGAAAGCAGGTGCATAGCATTCACTGAAGAACATTTTGGTATGTGGCATTTGCTTAATTCTTCACCCTTTCATAGAAATATAGTCAAAATAAGAGAAATGTTAGAACAGGTTCTTAGTATCCCATCTAAAATTACATGCTCAGGAGCAAAAGAGTGAGGTTACATTTACATATCCACTACAATGACCTAGTCACAATAGTAGTATCTCACTTCAAGTTTGATGACAGACTTCTTCAGTGCTCATGCATGCTGGACTTTTAACAGCAGCTAAATGATGACCTGTGATCTGTACACACTCTAATTTTAGGCAAATTGTCAAGATACAAACAGAACCCTAGGAAGAAATTAGGATTAGAATTAAATAGGACATGAATTAGTGTTTAAAATGCCCCAAAACATTCAAAATAATTTTAATTGCATTCAGAGGATGGTTATACTGTCATGAAACATAGCATCCTTACAGACATCTCAGACAAGTGCTGGCATAAGAGAGTTAGGAAATAACATACATATGTTCTCATAGTATATTTACAAAAAATGTAAGGAGAACATATGGTAGACACCATCATGAATGTTACAGGGGGAAAAAAAAATCTGTATGCCCCATTCTCCATTTCTGATGGGAACTGCAAATAAAAGCAACATGAACAGAGTAACACCCAAAGTAGCAAACCAGTTGTGATGGATTAGAAAATGGCAAGACAACTACCACTCACTCAAATGCCTTTGAAGAGCACTATGCTACAATGGTTATGAAAGACAAAATGGATCTTCACCACTGCTTATATATGCAAGGAGGGTAATCACTCTGTAAAAAAAAAACAGACGTTTGGCTGAGTTAGGGATATCTGTCCTTCATTCCACTTCAAAATTCATTGCACTTCAAAATCAGATATTCAAGACCATCTTTGCTGCTCAGTAAGTTGAATTGCATCCTTAGTTTAAATCTGGAAATTAAATGAAATAAAATCATTGACATTATTCCAGCTTTATGCAGTGTTCAATGACACAAGAATTTGACTGCATAACTAGATATCAACTATCCTCTGAAAAGTGTTCTAATTACCAGTACAGTGTAAATATATTAGCATTAAAACTTTTGCCATTAATTTCTTCAACAGTTTTCATTATCACTTAGGACAATCTGAGACAAGTACACAGACATTCACTTTCAACTTTTCAAACAAAATAATTAAAAATACACATCAATTTTCTTTCTATTAAAAGTATCATTTTGACAAAAAACATCCCATTTTAAATTAATTTTGTTATCAAAGGTCAGGGAAGAAAAAATAAGAATTTTGGCCAAAAAAGACACAGTTTTGATTCTTTAACAAATTAATCTGCATTTTTAAAAAACAAAAGTAGATACTTACAGGATACTTAGAGGAGAAAGGAGAACAGAACTGCAAGACAAGATGGGAGAGAAGCTGTAGTCTCTTTTACACCAGTTAAATCCTTAAAGAGGTTTTAGTTGCGTTTTAAGAAAAATAAACTGATTTCAATTTTCTGTGACTGCTCACAGGTATACATTTTACAGAGTTTTTCACAGTAAGTGCTCCAGAAATGAGATTTCACATGAGTTTAGGTAAACATCTGCTTAGAACACATTTTCAGAAATTAAACTTAGGCTAAATAGCAAAAACTAAGGAATGGTGTTCAAGAGTGTTTTAGCACAAAACCAGAAGGAACAAAATATTTTTCAAGACTACTGCTAAAAGCACAATATAAAGGATTATATAGCAGATTCCCTGAACCAGTCTGTCCTGTTAAGACTCCTAAAGTGGGATTCATTTGACCAGACGCAGAGGTCTGAAGCAGGACTCCAGGTTTGAGGGCGATGGGATTGCCTGCAATCAGAAGAGACAACAGTCACTTCCAGGCACAATTCATCTCATACCAATTTCAACACGTAAAGCACAAATTCCTCAGCTGTTAGCGGGAGGTGCTGCTGAGGCTCCTCTGCCAGAGCTATCAAACAGATGCCAAAGGTTTGTACATTTATTTTCAGGGTCTCAAATGCTCATTGCAGTTTCCAGTATGCTTTCCTGGCCTTCAGCTCCTCTTCCTATGATCCACCCCACCTGACCTTGTGAAAGACCANTCTACAATGACTTGGAAAAAAAAAAAAAAGCATGAGAAACAAACACTAGATGGTCTAAGGGTAACTTCGTAGGATACTTTTTCTGTCCATAACCCCATTACAAAATATTGACATCGCTTCATATACTAAAAAAACAGAAAAAAAAAGTAAATTTTACTAGGAGAAACAAATCAAAAGTACTTGAGACAGCATGTGACCAAAAACAACAGCAACAACAACAACCAAACAAAAAACCCAAACAGAAAACATAAACAAAAACAACCCCCCTCCCAAAACAAAACAAAACAAAACACAACCAGAAAAAAAAAAAACCACTCAGAGTACAGATGTTGATATTTTTCATGTGAAAAGAAAAAGAAAACCATCCAGTGGTCACCATTATGTAGATTTCATGTTGACCAGAGCTCTAAAACTATTCATACTGTTATGTAAATTTTATTGTGAATTATGTGTTTCTGCTATGCAAACAGAATCTGTTTCTAGAAACTTGAATCAAGCAATGAGAAAATGTTAGACTTGCAATATAGTCATAACTAACAAACACACAGAAGCAAAACTACCTTTATGAAAACTGACATAAGGCTTCCTCCTAGATAAGTATTTCATTGGTCCAAAAATGACTGGTTATGTTTTTAAACAGATAATTATTACTCAAATAGCATGTTTTTATTAATATATTCATAATTTTGGCATTCATAGAGCATGATTTTGGGGTTATTATTAATATTTTCACATTAAAAAGTTTTTTATACCATTTGAATCATTTTCATTCTTATAAGACATTCAGGCTGTACTAAGTGCAGCCTGATCAACTATGATACCCAAAGCTTATTATATTCCTCAGAATTCTGCTTTCATTATCATAAGAAATTAAATTATTTTCCCTGTCAGTGACAGCAAAATAAGAGTAATAAGAGTATGAGCTTGCCTATTTTTGAGTTATATATTTTACTCAAAGATATTAGGAAAAACCAAAGAAAAGGTAGCTGCAACTTTTGCCCAAATCAGATGCTTTTCAGTCATAAGGAACCACTGACAGCAAACAACTGCATGGTAAACTAAGTTTGGACCTTAACAGAAGGTTTGCATTGGGAGACTTGATTTTTTCCTAGACGAAAAAGTGACGTACAGCATTTTTAAAGTCACTGCAATGATTTGAAGAAATTTGAGATATGCCTTGGTGAAAACACACCGCTGCATGACAAATGATGTCTCCAGTCTTAAACTGGATATTCTGCAAACGGATTGCATGGCAAAGCTCAAAGTTTTTGTTTCCACACATGCATCTATAACACACACGTGCTCACCACAATAATCAATAGCAATAGGCACACTTTATTCATGTTTGGATGCAAAATCCCAGATGTTTATTCCTGAGCATCAGCTCAAACTTTTAAAATCTGAGTTTGAATAAAGTTTTGCCTGCCCCTTGAAGAAGGAGCAAACCCTGCTTTACAGCCTCAACTCAACAACTGTAACAACTGCAAAGGATGGGAGCCCTGCATCAGACAGGCACCCGTGTGCCTCCTCCTCATCCCACAGACTGAACATCGAGTGAGGAACTGTGTGTCCCTGCAGCCTGGTTAGAAAAGGTACTGTGTGCCCCTTTCCCTCACACCCCCCAGAAACCGGAGCTCAGCTGGAGGAACTTGTGCTGACAAAGCAGCACAGACCAGTTGGCAGCTCTGGTGGTCTCCTCTGCTCCTTTTCCATCTTGTCTTTCTATGACTATCCTTGAAGAGTAAAAGGCTGTTGAAAAGCCATTATACCCTAAAAGGGGGATGGTTATTACCTTTCACATTCCATCTTCAGGCTGTACTGCTTAACATTTCCGCTGTGGCTGTTTGGAAAAGTAGCACCATTTCCATCTGTTGTACTTTCTTGCCCTCTGCTGGAAGAACTATCAACTGAATGTGCAGAACTGAACATTTTAAAACTGATTTCTCAATCANAAAAAAAAAATCTGTATGCCCCATTCTCCATTTCTGATGGGAACTGCAAATAAAAGCAACATGAACAGAGTAACACCCAAAGTAGCAAACCAGTTGTGATGGATTAGAAAATGGCAAGACAACTACCACTCACTCAAATGCCTTTGAAAAGCACTATGCTACAATGGTTATGAAAGACAAAATGGATCTTCACCACTGCTTATATATGCAAGGAGGGTAATCACTCTGTAAAAAAAAAACAGACGTTTGGCTGAGTTAGGGATATCTGTCCTTCATTCCACTTCAAAATTCATTGCACTTCAAAATCAGATATTCAAGACCATCTTTGCTGCTCAGTAAGTTGAATTGCATCCTTAGTTTAAATCTGGAAATTAAATGAAATAAAATCATTGACATTATTTCAGCTTTATGCAGTGTTCAATGACACAAGAATTTGACTGCATAACTAGATATCAACTATCCTCTGAAAAGTGTTCTAATTACCAGTACAGTGTAAATATATTAGCATTAAAACTTTTGCCATTAATTTCTTCAACAGTTTTCATTATCACTTAGGACAATCTGAGACAAGTACACAGACAATCACTCTCAACTTTTCAAACAAAATAATTAAAAATACACATCAATTTTCTTTCTATTAAAAGTATCATTTTGACAAAAAACATCCCATTTTAAATTAATTTTGTTATCAAAGGTCAGGGAAGAAAAAATAAGAATTTTGGCCAAAAAAGACACAGTTTTGATTCTTTAACAAATTAATCTGCATTTTTAAAAAACAAAAGTAGATACTTACAGGATACTTAGAGGAGAAAGGAGAACAGAACTGCAAGACAAGATGGGAGAGAAGCTGTAGTCTCTTTTACACCAGTTAAATCCTTAAAGAGGTTTTAGTTGCGTTTTAAGAAAAATAAACTGATTTCAATTTTCTGTGACTGCTCACAGGTATACATTTTACAGAGTTTTTCACAGTAAGTGCTCCAGAAATGAGATTTCACATGAGTTTAGGTAAACATCTGCTTAGAACACATTTTCAGAAATTAAACTTAGGCTAAATAGCAAAAACTAAGGAATGGTGTTCAAGAGTGTTTTAGCACAAAACCAGAAGGAACAAAATATTTTTCAAGACTACTGCTAAAAGCACAATATAAAGGATTATATAGCAGATTCCCTGAACCAGTCTGTCCTGTTAAGACTCCTAAAGTGGGATTCATTTGACCAGACGCAGAGGTCTGAAGCAGGACTCCAGGTTTGAGGGCGATGGGATTGCCTGCAATCAGAAGAGACAACAGTCACTTCCAGGCACAATTCATCTCATACCAATTTCAACACGTAAAGCACAAATTCCTCAGCTGTTAGCGGGAGGTGCTGCTGAGGCTCCTCTGCCAGAGCTATCAAACAGATGCCAAAGGTTTGTACATTTATTTTCAGGGTCTCAAATGCTCATTGCAGTTTCCAGTATGCTTTCCTGGCCTTCAGCTCCTCTTCCTATGATCCACCCCACCTGACCTTGTGAAAGACCAAAGCTGAGGTTAGAAAGAGCAGAGTTTCCATTTCTGATCATTTATGGGTGACTGATGGCAAAGTCAGTTGACTTTTCTGCTCAGTACAGGTCACTGAGGCCACTACTGTCAGCCCTGAGCAGTTCCAAAGTAAGAATTGTGTCCTTTTTATCAGGAATATTTGAAATGTCTGATTTATTGTACATCAGGGAAATATCGCTGCAGGTCAATGGATTTCTGTATGAAAAGTCCCTCTTATAAGTGGTTGGTTAAAAAGAAAATGTGACATTGAAAAATTTGTGTGTGTGTGTANTATGTGTTTCTGCTATGCAAACAGAATCTGTTTCTAGAAACTTGAATCAAGCAATGAGAAAATGTTAGACTTGCAATATAGTCATAACTAACAAACACACAGAAGCAAAACTACCTTTATGAAAACTGACATAAGGCTTCCTCCTAGATAAGTATTTCATTGGTCCAAAAATGACTGGTTATGTTTTTAAACAGATAATTATTACTCAAATAGCATGTTTTTATTAATATATTCATAATTTTGGCATTCATAGAGCATGATTTTGGGGTTATTATTAATATTTTCACATTAAAAAGTTTTTTATACCATTTGAATCATTTTCATTCTTATAAGACATTCAGGCTGTACTAAGTGCAGCCTGATCAACTATGATACCCAAAGCTTATTATATTCCTCAGAATTCTGCTTTCATTATCATAAGAAATTAAATTATTTTCCCTGTCAGTGACAGCAAAATAAGAGTAATAAGAGTATGAGCTTGCCTATTTTTGAGTTATATATTTTACTCAAAGATATTAGGAAAAACCAAAGAAAAGGTAGCTGCAACTTTTGCCCAAATCAGATGCTTTTCAGTCATAAGGAACCACTGACAGCAAACAACTGCATGGTAAACTAAGTTTGGACCTTAACAGAAGGTTTGCATTGGGAGACTTGATTTTTTCCTAGACGAAAAAGTGACGTACAGCATTTTTAAAGTCACTGCAATGATTTGAAGAAATTTGAGATATGCCTTGGTGAAAACACACCGCTGCATGACAAATGATGTCTCCAGTCTTAAACTGGATATTCTGCAAACGGATTGCATGGCAAAGCTCAAAGTTTTTGTTTCCACACATGCATCTATAACACACACGTGCTCACCACAATAATCAATAGCAATAGGCACACTTTATTCATGTTTGGATGCAAAATCCCAGATGTTTATTCCTGAGCATCAGCTCAAACTTTTAAAATCTGAGTTTGAATAAAGTTTTGCCTGCCCCTTGAAGAAGGAGCAAACCCTGCTTTACAGCCTCAACTCAACAACTGTAACAACTGCAAAGGATGGGAGCCCTGCATCAGACAGGCACCCGTGTGCCTCCTCCTCATCCCACAGACTGAACATCGAGTGAGGAACTGTGTGTCCCTGCAGCCTGGTTAGAAAAGGTACTGTGTGCCCCTTTCCCTCACACCCCCCAGAAACCGGAGCTCAGCTGGAGGAACTTGTGCTGACAAAGCAGCACAGACCAGTTGGCAGCTCTGGTGGTCTCCTCTGCTCCTTTTCCATCTTGTCTTTCTATGACTATCCTTGAAGAGTAAAAGGCTGTTGAAAAGCCATTATACCCTAAAAGGGGGATGGTTATTACCTTTCACATTCCATCTTCAGGCTGTACTGCTTAACATTTCCGCTGTGGCTGTTTGGAAAAGTAGCACCATTTCCATCTGTTGTACTTTCTTGCCCTCTGCTGGAAGAACTATCAACTGAATGTGCAGAACTGAACATTTTAAAACTGATTTCTCAATCAATTGTGAAAATAACTGATTTTCTTCACACAGTCTTCCTGCAAAACCCTCAAAAGAAGTGTTAAAAAAAATTTAGTGTCTTGTTAAAATCATCTGATTCCAAACAATTAATGCTACTTCAGAATCAGAGCAAGGCATTGAAAGAGATATCTTATCCCCAAAATATACTTGCTTCAATATACAAGGGGAAAGCAGATAGGACTGAAGAACAAGCACATGAGAGAAGGGGTTGCAGGTTTAAGTCCATTTTCAATAAATAGCATACATATGTTTTCCCACTGAAAACAAAAGAAGAATTTTTCATAACAAGAACTAAATTACCTTTCTGCTGTTATACCGTTACTGCATGGACATATTTGGGAGCATATTCAGAACCTCTGGGAGAGAATTTTCTCTCAGGGTATTATGTCTTCAAAACTTTAGGCTTCCAGTTTTCTCCAAACACATGCAGTTTCCCATGAATAGCAGTTGGAAAAGCAGTCAGGTTTATCAGCTGTATTGTCATCATTCTCTTTTTCATCAAAGAGCAGTTATGGTGGATTAAAAAAGTAATGTCACCATGTCACAAAGAAGGAAGGATAGCTCTTTGTTAAGTATGCCACTGGGAAGGACCTCTCTGACGTTTAATGCCTCTTTGGGCCTTTCAGACAATCAGTAGTTCCCTCCTGTGAGCCATGAACCTTTGCAGAAAGTCTTTCTGTCAGAAGTAACCTTCTGCTTTCTATCTAGTGACCTTAATCTTCAAGATGACAGGGTATTTCCATGGCATGGAGAGTTTCCCTTTACACATCCTCACCCAGCATGGAACAGCTCACATGAATAAGTATATCATATTAAGGAAAATGGAAATTCTCTTTCTACTATTCTTCTTTCAGTGAATACTTTCAAAGATCAGGTCTTTGCTGGATACTGCAAAAAGTAGTAATCTCTGCTTGGATAAAATGGATAGCAAATGGATTTGAGAAGTACTCATGCTCCTCTTTTCAGCTGCAGTCATGTTTCATTTCAGATAGTCAGTCCTTTTATAGTGACTGATTTCAGTTATCATACTATATTCTGCTGATATACACAAGTTTCCAGATTTATTTCATAATGTGAACCAGATTTTTAAGAATTTGTTTAGAGAGCTACCACCACTAGCAGTACAGAGAGCATCTCCATTCCTGTTGCTGACTACTGAATACCCTTAACCATAACCACAACATCTTTTCACTCACAGTAAGGGTCAAGTTCTTTTAACTTTTAAAAGAATTATAACAGCTGGAAACTAAAAAGATCCAGCAAAATTCCGTCAGTAAGTTTTCAGCAGGCTGTTGAAGGACTCCAGACTAGAGATTGAGAAAAATTTATTCAAACTGCATCAATATAGATTTATATATGGGCATAGTTTATAAATACTCCTATAGAAAGACATCAACCATGACATTGTCTTCTGTCAGTGTTATTTTGCCAACACAGTTGCAGAAATACATCTTCCTTTTGCCTAAATATTGTTCTTAAAAACCCCCGAAAACATCAGGGATAATAAATATATCAGCAACCTGGTATGGCTCAGGGAATATGTAATGGCATGCAGAGCTTTTCATTTCAAGAACAGAAGTTCAGGTTCTGCCCAAGCCACAAGAGGCCTGAAAGTCCTGTAGTAACTCCTCTGACAACCAATTGTAAATGAGTTCATTCTCAAAATCCAATTACTTTGGGTTTATTTTCCAAATCCAGAGAATATGTTCACATCAAAAATAACATCAGCATAGAAAAAATCTTCTTAAAGATTTTAGCAGAAAGGTCAATGATTTGATGGGATTAAAACTGATGTATCCTCATTTGAGTCAGGTTTTTCTCCTCCATCAGGACACCAAGGCACAGAGGTTCTCTTGGGCAGTTTCTCCAGAATGGTCACCCTTGTTACAGGCTCCTGTTGCCTAAAGAATCAAGACAAAGCAAGGCACTCAGTGAGAGGTCAGGATCTGAATTTTTGGATCATGTTAGAAAGAAGTCAGTGAGTAAAGGAGCAAACACCATTTTTAGCTAGAGCTCTGTCACAGCAAACACTTCTTACCACATCAAACAGAACTTCCATGTGGTCATATTGCTTTCCTTTTGTCACACCTTGTGTGTATACAGTAGTGTGGATATCTCAAAATTTGGGTAAGGGTTCCTGTGACTCATGTTAATGCAGTTTATACCGGGGATGTTCAAAAGTGATTTTATGGAGCAGAAGTTATCGTTCCCACAATAGTTACTTGATGCCTCTCAACAGAATAGAGGAGCAGAAGCTCCTGAAATCCAGCTTTAAGCTGAAAAGTTTATTTCTCATCTCCATTATTTCACAAAAAAATCTTAATTAGATTGGCCAGTTTACATATAAACACTTCACATGAGAAGACTCCAGATTCCAAAAGGGACTTTCTGCCAACACCAGTAATGACTACAGAACATTATTGAAATACAGCACTCCAGAATCAATCTGCAAACTGAAAATCAAGACTTTTGGGCTGTGACAACACCAGTTGTAGTAATTTTGTTTCATGGGGTTTTTTTATAAAAATTTAAAGTCATCAATCAGTTCTCTTCTTGTTATAGTCTTTTTATTTTCACAAGCAAAAACTGGATGCTGAATGTAATACATATTTCAGAAGTAAAAAATTTTACATTCACTTTGCTTCACTTTTCCCTATGCTGTGGCAGAGGACAAGTCACAGCATAATGTAGTCAGATCAGCATTAGGTATCTGCAGCTGTTTGTAGATTTGGACAGTGTGACCGATCAACTTTTTT